>OY986439.1:142338363-142438863 GCA_963920525.1 Dichetophora obliterata
TGATAGGTTGGTTTACGTCATATTTCTGTAATGACTTGCTGGCGTAAGATATTGGAAGCACGTTTCCAATTTAGCCTTGCAAAAGTACCGCTCCTAACGTAAAATCAGATGCGTCAGTCGTCAGGATAAAATGCTTTTAAAAGTTCGGATATTGCAGTATTGGAGGGTCAACGAGCTTCTGTTACATAGTGCTAAATGCTTTGTCACATTTTTCTGACCAGAAGGAAGGTGTCCCCTTCTTTAGTAGAGAATTTAAACATTTTGCTGTTGCTGCAAAATCTGGAATGAAGCGTCTGTAATAATTACAAAAAGCTACAAGTCGTTTTACTTCCTCTGCATTTTTTGGTACTGGGTAGTTTAAAACCACCTAATTTTTCGCTGGATCCGTTTTTATTCCTTTGTCTGTTATCAAATGACCAAGATAGATTACTTCTGATCTTAAAAATTGACGCTTGCTTGCGTTCAACTTTAAATTGTATTTTTGTAAACGATTAAGTTCTGGTTGTGATTCTGTAAAGAACATCCAAAAGCTATAATGTCATCTACGTAAATAAATGCTTCTGAATTTAAACTGCTTAAAGCTATTGTTAGCATTCTTAGGAAATTATTCGATGATACTTTAAGTCCGAAAGGTAAACGTTTAAATTGATAGTGTCCGTTTTGTGTCGAAAATGCAGTTAGTTGCCATGAATTTTTGTCTAACGAAAAATGATGGAAAGAGCTGGTCATGTCTATAGTTGAAAAATATGTAGCTCTTTCTAACATGTCAAAAATGTCCTCTAGCCTTGTTAACGGAAATTTGTCATTGACAATGTTTTCGTTGAGTTTTCTGAAATCAACCACTAAAGGGCATTGTTTTTGTCACTGCTTTTCTTAGGCACTGGCAGCAATGGTGAGAGTTATATGGACTTACAGATAGATGGTTCAATTATGTCGCTATCTATTAATTCTTCCACTTGTCTGGCTATCTCGTCATACGGTATGTGGTAATCTGTAATTTTTTATGTAGACTGGTGTTTTTTCTGACAAATTCAATTTTTGTGTATAAAAATTATTGGTTGAAAGATTTTCTCCTTCGAGACGGAAAATTGATTGATGTTTTTTGAGTATGAATTCTAATTCAGTTTCTGTCTCTTTGACTAGTTTCAGTTCATTCATAAGTTTTCTAAATTTTTGTGCACTTGTCTCCGTCTTATGTCTCTTTTGAGCTGTCAGGGTGTTGTATTCGCTTAACTTCTCTACCTTTGCTTTGATTTCGTTTAGTATGACCTCATCATCGTTTACATTTACAACTTTAATATGGCAAATACCTAAAGCAGATACCAATGAGTTTGCTAAAAATACACCTTCTGAGAGTTCTTAATTAAATATCACGCTGTCTTCTGTTATGTTCAAATTAATTGGAAATATCAGTTCTGATCTAGGGAATATTCAATAAATTGTATGTTTTGGTAGTTTCGTTACTATGGGTACCACATAATTGGTGTTACTAATAGGAATTGTTATCGTGAACGTCTTGAAGTCTATTTTGCATGTGTATTTCATCATGAAATCTCTTCCTCAAAATTCCGTCCGTTGTGATGGGAAAATCACCATTCACTATATGAAATTAATTTCTAGCATGGTGTTCTCCGAGGCATAATGTTAATTGTGCAACTCCAAAAGAATGTATTTCATTCTCAGCTATGCCTGATAATTTACATTTATTTTCAACATCTATTTCAAAATTTGCGTTCATCTCTTTGCATATTGAAATGTCCGAACCCGCTTCTAATAGAAATGTTAGTGCATGCTTTGTGAAATTGGTGAAATTCTCTGATATCATGCATATTTTGCTCGTCTTTACATTTGGCTTTCCGGAGGCTCCTGATTGCTGTCCTCCGGGCCTTCCAGGCTTCCCTGGTAAATCACTGCTCGTAAGTAACGTCTGTTACTTCCTTGATTTAAGTATCTGTAGTTATTGTTTGTGTTGGTATTATTGTATCGCCTCTGTTTTCTTTATTGACATTGCTGCTCCCATTGTTGTCCAAACATTTGATAAACTGCCACATAACTTAATTCTATTTAAACTAAAGTTAATGGGTTTTCCACAATTTAAGTATCTGTAGTTATTGTTTGTGTTGGTATTATTGTATCGCCTCTGTTTTCTTTATTGACATTGCTGCTCCCATTGTTGTCCAAGCATTTGATAAACTGCCACATAACTTAATTCTATTTAAACTAAAGTTAATGGGTTTTCCACAATTTTTTGTAAGCTGGATTCAATCGTATCTGACGGAGCGATCTTATCAAATACGATTTCGAGGCGTATTGTCAGCTGAATTTATTGCTGAATCAGGTGTTCCTCAAGGTAGCCACCTTGGTCCACTTCTGTTTATTTTAGCCATTAATGATGTAACCCACATCATCAAACACTCTCATCTACTTATCTATGCGGATGACATGAAAATATACAGAACAATAGATGCTAAAGACAATTCAGATCTGCTCCAGTCTGATTTGAAATCCTTTGAAATTTGGTGTTCTAAAAACAATATGTTTCTAAATCCAGATAAATGCCAAACTATGACCTTTTCGCGAAAAAGGAATAATTTAATTTTTGATTATACGATAAAAGATACGGCTTTAAATCGTGTAGATTCTGTCAAAGATCTTGGTATATGCATGGATTCTAAGCTATCTTTTAACGTTCATATTGATTACATTTGTAAAAAAGCATCTTCTATGCTCGGGTTTATGAAACGCTGGGCCAAAGAATTTAATAGTATGATCACAACTACAACGCTGTATTATGCAATTGTGCGACCTCACTTAGAGTATGCAAGTCAAGTTTGGTCCCCAAGTTACAATGTACATGTTGAACGTATAGAGAGAATCCAAAAACGTTTTGTTCGGTTTGCTCTAAGGGGCTTAAGTGCAACTGATACTTTAAACCTTCCTCCTTATGAGGATCGTTTAAAACTTTTAAAAATGCAATCTTTGAATGAGAGAAGGAAGTCTGCAGATATCGTCTATTTACACCAACTCATAACTGGTGTATTCGATTCACCAGAACTTCTAACTCTTATAAATTTTAACACTAACCGTAGAAGCAGTAGAAATGCTAACAATTTAATTTACTTACCTTTTAGTAGAACAAATTATATGGCTACTGCTCCTTTACATCGCATGAGTACCTTTGTTAACAACTGTAGCTTTTTTGATGTTAACTTATCGAAAGGTCAACTCAAAAGTAGATTGAAAACTAATGCATGATTAGATCTATGTAAACGCATGGTTAGTTGTTATGTCTTGTGTTGTCCCTGAGCCCATATTATGGTGGGTAAATTTTTCTCACTTTGGATTGTTTTGGACCGCTCTTATCGATATCATTGGGGCTATTCACGGTTTGAGCGTACTTTTAACAAATCGTATTTATAGCATTTGTTTTTGTTCGAATTGTGAGCACCTTGCCATGTGACTGTCGTATAAAAAGACTGTGCAACTCTATGATGTATGTGATTATGCGGCTGTAGACAGAGCATAAAAATACGAGGTACAAAAAACACCTCCAAGGGCTGCTTTTATTTACGAGTGCCTGCGTATTTGCATTTGTATGCAAAACAACAGCAAAGCAAAATGCGCTTTCGTAAATTGGCGTACAAATAGCGGATCGAACAAATGGCAGACCGGCGTATTCGAACTGTGAATGGCCTTATTGAGATGTTTTGATGTTATTTGGGCTGGTTCTTAAGATGATCCAATGCGGAGAAAGTGCGAAAAAGCTGTAGTAGCTGAACTCTATTTTTATTGCATGTAACGTAAAAAATTTCTGTTGTTATTATTGTTGTGCATACCAAAGTTGTTTTTTTGGCCTGTGTTGTTTATGCGCCTGGTATTATTAAAATTGTTATTATTCCTATGTGTACCTTGATGGTTGTTTCTGTTGTAGTTATGATAATGCTGTCGATTTTGGTTTCTGTTTGGGTTCGAGTGGTAGTTTAAAATTCGTGAGCCGATGTTTTGGTTGTCTCGCTCAACTTCTTGTGCAATATTGACCGCAGTATTTAAATCAGTAGGTTGTGCCGCAAATAGTGTTTTACTACTCTACTACTGTTTTTTGGTTGTTTGTTATAGCATTGCCTAAATCTTCTGTCTGTAATTTGTTCAGTTCTGATACCAAATCTAAGATTTTATCTTTGAAAGTCATCACTGTATTATTTCGCTGCATAGCAGACGCTAGCTGTGTATGTACTTGAGCAATTGTTACGTTGCTTTTGTATATCCGTTGAAGTTTTGTTTTAAAATCTTGAAATTATGTGTTTAATCCCAAAGCCGTTCAAACCACCGCACTGAGTTTTACACTCACAACAAATTCTAGCAATGTTGTCTTAGCCTCAACTATGTACATATCATGTAATAGTTTTACAATTTTCAAAAATGTTTCTAGTTTATTATGTGGTCCATTTAAAGTCGGTATGCCTTTAATAGCCGTTTCTTTAGTCCACTGTTTTTTTTTTCAAAATTTTATAGATCTAGCTCTCTTCTTCTTTATTTATTGAAAAGCGTGAGCACGAAAGCGAGCGTTATGCTACAAGTACATTGCACAGAAAAACAACGAAACAACAACAAGCTATAAATTGAACTTGTGCCAGTGACACTTTAAAGTCAAGGCCACGAATAAAGTGAACCAATGAATTTCGTAAAGAGTATGAATTTGAAGGGAAGTATAAAGAGTTTTGAACAAACTGAAAGTGATTGGTCAGCTAAAGGTTTTTTAAATACTAAAATCAAAATATTGGAATTTAATGCTATGTTCACACTGAGAGCTAAATGCGCATTTAGAGCATTTAGAGCATATATATATTTGTCCCTGTTACTCCGAGTAAAGGGCCGTTCGTAAATGTGGATTTAGTAACTGCGCATTTAGTTCTCAGTAACATAGCATAAGGAGGAGGCTTGGAAATACGGTTAAAAATAATTGAAGAAAAATACTTTTTTTTTGCATTATAAGCAAAACAATTTTGGAAACCTAAGTTTCGTTTACTTCTGGTGTTTGGACGATGTCGACCTACAGCACCTTGACTTGAATTAGGGACGGAAGGAGAAGATAAAGGAGGTTCCACAACAGTAACTGGCTTATAGAGCTTAAGCTTCTTTATCAACTTATCAACCGACGATATAGCGGATAGCTGTGAGTATGGTGTATCCACTGAACAATACACGATTTATGAAAAACGTGTTGTCAAGGCGTTGAAGCTAATTCATCGTTCTTTTAAAACGACTGTTTGCAGAAACTGTACTAATTTTCAGCCAAAATGTTTAAAGAGAAGAGATCCTCTTCTCTTTAAGAGAAAGTTTTATCAATAAAACTCTTCTCTTTAAGTAAAAAAAGAAAGTTTTATCAATAAAAAAAATTTCTAGTGGTTTATTTGGTTTCAGGAGAGAATTTTGCTTTTAAAAAAATAAGTTCTGCTGTAGTTCGTTTGTTGAGTCAGGGGGTTCCATCGATTTAAAAAAATTAAATTATTAAATTAACCGGGCTTTCAATTTTAAATAAGCTTACGTGAAGACACGAGATCCGGAAAAATTGTACAGATCGAAGTGGTCGAAATGCGCTATAAACTCAACAAAATCGCAATTTCATGCAACACTCCGAACATGATATCAGCAAGCAAGAAAACAAAACCAAAATGACTAATTTAGTGAATGTAATTAATTATAATTTAAAAATTGAAATTTGCTCTCAATCACAGTTTTCATGTCATACATATAGAAATCAATCATTTCAGTGATTTGACAGCGGATCCGGAAGCAGATATTTACTCCAGACTGATATTCCAGCATCCAAATCCTGGCTGTCCAATTAAACAAAATAAGTAAACAAAAGCACAAATTTTGACAGATAAACTGCTAGCAAAAAATGTAATTTTTGGGTTGAATCACCGACGCGCTACCGAATATAAAAAAAAGATTACGGTGAAAGTCGATAGCCAAAACATGTTATCGGCCCCACGTTATGCGCCAATTTGTAACGAGAGCGAAGTTTTCCGGGGCAGTTGACCGACGTTCAGAAACCAACAAAAACATTTAGTTTTCGTGGTTTTAAGCGGTGCTGCCATTGACCCATGGCGCAATCATCCAACAACAAAACTCATGAGCTCAGGTGGACGAGCTCTGCCCACACTATTCCTACCCTACCGTTAGGATTCAGGGGATAAAATTGTTAAAAAACCCTCCCAAAAGCAAACCTCATGCTCCCTAGACCAAATAAAAGGTTGAAATTTAAACACTCCTATTATAATTTTTATTTAATGATTGTTAAAAGGTAAATATAATATAAAATTCAATATTTAGATGAATTTTAATTGTAAGTTTTAGATCAAGTAAGTTTTTAAGAAGGGAAACAACAACAACTCTGAATAGAGTCAATCACTCAGCTGACTAGACAGTCTCTTGTTGTTACCTTCTTAAAAACTTACTTGATCTAAAGCTCGTAATTAAAATTCATGTAATAACTTAATAGATCACAAATACATCAAAAAACTATGGCGGAGCACGGCCAAATAAGTTTGATTAATGCCAAATTATTTAAATAATCTAATAGTTCAGTTGTCGCCCGATTGCCTTTCGGAACGGTTGACCATGTCTCTAAGATCCCTTTGTGGTTTTTGCTCTAAATCTATAACTAAGGACTATGCGATTAACTGCACAGTGTGCAAAAATGAATTTCATAAGTCTTGTATCGATATAGTTGATGAAAAAATATTTGATTTAATAAAAACAAATCCAAACATTGCATTTAATTGCGGAAACTGTGTTAATTCATATTCTAAACTAATATTAGTTGTCTCGGATTTAGTTTCTGAAGTAAAAGATCTAACAACTAAAATCTCTGAAATAATGATTAGTAACAATAGTTCTGCTGGTTCGCAAACAAAAGCTACACGCTCCACTGTGCAAAAATCTCTCGCATTGAATAAACCATCTAAAAAAAATGTTCCCGTTGCTGCTGCTGACAGTGCTGAGATTAGCTCTGCTGTGCTTTCTTCTAACAATTCTATTGCTGAAGCTGTTGTTGTTAGTGCTGCTGAAGCTGTAAACTGTGGTTTTGGTGTTCCTTCTTCACATGCTGCTACGTCACTCTCATCTGTGGCCAACCACGCTCTTCTGATATCCGATGCTGTAAACAATACTTAGCCTCTTCTGCCTAAAACTTTTGCAGAGGTTTTGCAAGCTGCGCCACCTGCTACTGCATCCACGTCGCTCCCCACCCCTTCGCTCCATCAACCGTTCTCTGACGGGAATGTTGCGCGTCGTAAGAAATCTAACTACAGAAACAAAATACTTGTTGTTGGCAATAATGTCGCTATTGATCTAGATGTTGCTCCTCCCATGAAATGGCTACATATTTCTTCGTTTTTGCCGTCAGTAAATGCAGAAAACATAATTGATTATGTTGTTAAACATGCAAATATAGATAAATGTCACCTTTCTTGCAGTAAGTTGCTTCGAAATAATGTTTTGAGTGACTCTATTGCTAGAGTGAATTTTAAACTTGGTGTTTCTTCACCTTTCTATGAGAAATTATTAGATGCTTCTGTTTGGCCTGTTGGAATCAACCTACGTACTTTTCGTTTTTTTCCGAAAAAAGGGAATACAGAGAGACAGACTTAAGTGATTCAAACTTAGCTCGTAAAGATAAAACTATAGCTATTTATTATCAGAATATGTCTGGAATGAGAACAAAATCTCAATTTATACTATCCAAAAGCTCTCAGATGGATCATGACATTATTGTTCTAGATAAAACCTGGCTCAACTCAAACTTTTTTGATAAAGAGTTTTTCAATCCTACACTCTACAATATATTTCGTAAAGATCGTGATGCTGCTAAAACTGGCTGCTCAAGAGGAGGTGGTGTACTTATAGCTGTTAGTCGCAAATATTGTGCATCTATCTTAGTTTTGGAAAATGCTGATTCTATTCTGGATCAGCTCTGTGTGAAAAAGCAGGGTTCTTCTGGACTATTATTTGTCTGCGCTTCTTATATACCACCTAAGAGTGGTGAAAAGATTTATAAGGCACATGTAGATAATATTTTGAATTTATCTGCTGATAAGCTTCTTGATAATCACCTTTGTGTGCTTGGTGATTTTAATTTGAATAAATTAATCTGGTCGTATGCTTTTGATCATATCCTTACGCCATCTAATGTGAACAGTTCAATTGAAATTTAGACTTATTTAGACTTATTGCAGATTAATAGTTTGTCAAATAAACTGAATAGAATTTTGGATCTAATTTATATAAGTTATAATATTAACTATAAAGTATATGAAAATCCGTTTCCTTTTACTTCTACTGACCTACATCATGTACCACTAACCATTGAGCTTGAATTTTATTAATTTCCGTCTCTTAATAACAATAATTCTATAATCAGTTTTAATTATAATCTTTGTGACTTTAATATCCTAAATAATAATTTTAAAAATATTGATTGGTTTTCTATGTTTAATGGTTCTGATGTAACGTCTCGCTTTAATGATTTTGATGCCAAAATCTTTGAAACTTGTTATCAAAACATACCTTTAAACGCACACAGTTCATATAAACTTCCCTGGTTTACCAAAGGCTTAAAAAAGCTAAAAAATTTAAGAAATAAATTTTTTAATAGATATAAAGAAACAAATGATTCTAGTGCTTTTGATAAGTACCAGCACTATATGATAGAGTTTAACTTTCTAAACAGATATCTTTATAATAAGTATATCCTAGACTTTGAATGTAACATAAATTCTAACCCTAAAGCGTTCTGGAGATATGTAAAATAAAAAAAAAACTGCTCTAACATTCCATCTTCTGTTTTTTACAACGACAAAACAGCTAGTTGCGCAAATGCTGCTGCTGACCTTTTTGCTGATTTTTTTCAGTCTAATTTTGTGACTGATAACGATGCTGCTGACTGTAGTTTTCCACAGATTCAAACTTCTACTGATTTTGGATGATTGTCATTGGTTTTCCTTCAGGTTTTTTTATTTCTGATTGGAAAATGGCTTTAGTAACATCAATATTTAAAAATGGTAATAAAAATTATGTATCTAATTATAGACCAATTTCAAAACTTTCTTCTATTTCGAAACTCTTTGAGAGTATAATAAAAAACAAAATATATTTTCAAGTTAAGAGGTTAATTTCTCCTAACCAACATGGTTTTGTATCGGGACGCTCAACAGTATCTAACCTTGCAGTATTCACTGAAGATTGCATCTCTGCTTTCAGCAGGGGATATCAGGTGGATGCTATTTATACTGATTTTTCTAAGGCCTTTGATAAAATATCTCATAAATTCTTGGTTTCAAAACTATCAAACATGGGTTTTCACTCCATTTTTTTGAAATGGTTAAGGTCTTATTTAATTGGAAGAGTTAGCTATGTTGTAATTGACAATGTAAGATCTGCCCCTTTTGTTGCCTCTTCTGGTGTTCCACAAGGCAGCATTCTTGGCCCTTTACTTTTCATTTTATTCATCAATGATATTGGTAGCTGTTTTTCTAATGCCAGCTACCAACTATATGCGGATGATCTAAAATTGTATTCTACTATTGAAAATATATCTGATGCACATGATCTACAACAACAATTGTCAAATATATCTGTATGGTGTTCTAAAAACGGCCTTTTATTAAATATAAAAAGTGTTTTCATATCTCGTTTTCAAAAACTCAAAATCCCATTAACACCTCATATTCTATTCGATATTAAGTTTTCTTTTGTTAGCCATATCAATTTTATTATACCTAAAGCGATATGCGATGTATGCTTTTGTTCGTCGCAATAGTTCAGCTTTTATTGATCCATATACGCATAAAGCACTCTTTTCTGCTTTTGTGAGATCTAAGCTTAAATATGCATCGTTTATTTGGAGCCCTTACTATAGCTCTCATATTAATCGTATAGAACGTATTCAAAAATCATTTACACGATACGCTCTTAAGTCCTTAAATTTTGATCCAGCCCCCTCATATAGTGCTCGGTGCTTATATTGGTTTGAAATCGCTACAAAGTAGAAGAACTATAATATCACTATTATTTATATCAGATGTAATTAAAGGGACAGTTGACTGCCCTCGATTATTGGAAATGATAACTTTTAGTATTCCAACAAGAAGTCTCAGAAATTATTATCTTTTTTTTTATTAAAATGCTCAGAACAAACTATGCGATTAATGCTCCTTTGAATAGGACTCTCATAGAATATAATATGCTCTCTAACAAAATAGCTATTGATTTTGCCATGACGAAGCAGGCGTTAAGAGTCCTAATAGATAGTTTCTATAGATGAATATACTGTATTATAATATATTATATATAGAATATTATTTGCTAATCTTAAATTATTATCAAAAATTGTTAATCTTAATTTTATAAAAGTGGTTTTCCCAAAACTTTTGTAGTTTATATATTTTAAGTGGCTTAGCCAAATATTTTGTAGTCAGTAAGGAACCTGTGCATTGATGAATGAATAAATAAATAAATAAATAAATAAATAAATAAATAAATAAATAAATAAATAAATAAATAAATAAATAAATAAATAAATAAATAAATAAATAAATAAATAAATAAATAAATAAATAAATAAATAAATAAATAAATAAATAAATAAATAAATAAATAAATAAATAAATAAATAAATAAATAAATAAATAAATAAATAAATAAATAAATAAATAAATAAATAAATAAATAAATAAATAAATAAATAAATAAATAAATAAATAAATAAATAAATAAATAAATAAATAAATAAATAAATAAATAAATAAATAAATAAATAAATAAATAAATAAATAAATAAATAAATAAATAAATAAATAAATAAATAAATAAATAAATAAATAAATAAATAAATAAATAAATAAATAAATAAATAAATAAATAAATAAATAAATAAATAAATAAATAAATAAATAAATAAATAAATAAATAAATAAATAAATAAATAAATAAATAAATAAATAAATAAATAAATAAATAAATAAATAAATAAATAAATAAATAAATAAATAAATAAATAAATAAATAAATAAATAAATAAATAAATAAATAAATAAATAAATAAATAAATAAATAAATAAATAAATAAATAAATAAATAAATAAATAAATAAATAAATAAATAAATAAATAAATAAATAAATAAATAAATAAATAAATAAATAAATAAATAAATAAATAAATAAATAAATAAATAAATAAATAAATAAATAAATAAATAAATAAATAAATAAATAAATAAATAAATAAATAAATAAATAAATAAATAAATAAATAAATAAATAAATAAATAAATAAATAAATAAATAAATAAATAAATAAATAAATAAATAAATAAATAAATAAATAAATAAATAAATAAATAAATAAATAAATAAATAAATAAATAAATAAATAAATAAATAAATAAATAAATAAATAAATAAATAAATAAATAAATAAATAAATAAATAAATAAATAAATAAATAAATAAATAAATAAATAAATAAATAAATAAATAAATAAATAAATAGATAAATAAATAAATAAATAAATAAATAAATAAATTAATAAATAAATAAATAAATAAATAAATAAATAAATAAATAAATAAATAAATAAATAAATAAATAAATAAATAAATAAATAAATAAATAAATAAATGAATAAATAAATAAATAAATAAATAAATAAATAAATAAATAAATAAATAAATAAATAAATAAATAAATAAATAAATAAATAAATAAATGAATAAATAAATAAATAATTGATCGATTTTGGCCAAAGTCATGAGTAATTGAACATTTTGTTGTGGAAATAATAGCCACATTTCGGTTAAAACACTAGCTTCTAGCCAAGAAAAAAAAACTCGTTTCGTTTCTATGGTGTATTTCAACAAACTGTCGAACACCAATGAATATTGAAATAAATAAGAAGCAACTAGAACAGATGGCAACATTATTAGAGTTGATGGCAATGCTCAATATATATCCTACTGCTTTGAAGTGTCATATGATTAAGTAGCCAATTTGAACGTTCAATTTGTTCTATATAATTCAAATGAATAAATTCCAAGCGTGTGAAATCGTATACGACTTTAAACAGTGAGTTGACCACAGCTTAATCACTCAGAGGTTGCTAAAGAGAAATTGTAGCAATTTCCGGAACAGACTGTCTAGTAAGCTGAGTGATTGACTCTATACAGAGTTGTTGTTGTTGTTGTTGTTGCCTTCTTAAAAACTTACTTGCTCTAAAGCTCGCAATTAAAATTGATGTAATAACTTAATAGATCACAAATTAATTAACATTCAAAATTTAGGTTAGTTTTAATTTTTAACAAAAAGTTAAGTTTAAGTTTTTTGTTCATCTTTCTTGTAATTAAATTTATTTTATTCATGTTATTAAGGTTATTATGTAGTTTTGCTAAATTTAATTTATTTTATTTTTAGTTTAGTTAAATTTTAATTTTTATTTCAGTTTGTTTTCATTTTAATTTCATTTAAGGTTATTTAAATTTTAATTTCACTTAAATTTTAATTTCAAGTTAGGTTATTTAAATTTAATTTTCATTTTAAGTTATTTAAACTTTAGTTTCAAGTTTGGTTATTTAAATTTTAATTTTTAATTTATTAGGAAAGTGAAAAAATGTTTATATTATTTAAAATTCATTTAGAATGAAGTAAATTCAATTAATTAGAAGTAATTTTTCAAAGTTATTCTGTAGTCTTAATTGATTGCCAATACTTAAATTGAATTTTCTAGTATTTTTGCATAAAAAAGTTTTTTGTTACTGTAAAGTTGTATATTTCAATATTTTTAATATATGAGCATTTCCAAACTGGCGTTACGGACAATTTGTACGAAGAAGTAATAAAAAAAAATAATGAAAAAGTTTAATTTTTAAAAAGGATTTTTTATATTTGCGTAGTAATTAAGTAGCACTATATTAAGTAAGAACAATGACAACAATGGATTCTAAGGATTTTAAGATATAAGCAAAAAAAATCTGCTGGCGTCACGTTACAAATACCGGAATTGATTTTTGACTTGGATTACAAAATTTGCAAAATTCTCTGAACTGGGTAAAACTTTATGTATACAACTTTTTTTAGAAGAGCTTAAAATAACATTAATTTATTTTCCAAGTGATCAAATTTCAAAATCATCTCTGTTTTTTTATTAGGCTTTTTTATCTGGCGTTACGTTACTAAAATTTCCATTGCAGTTTAATTGGGTAATTAGGTAGTTAAGTAATTATGCAATTTAGTATTTAAAAAATAAATTTAATATATTGTCCTTTCCTTGCCTCAACCATTTTTGCATTATCTTTGCAAGGCATTATCTAATGCCATCCATTTTTACTAAACTAAAAACGTCTACGAAACATTTACTAAACATTTACGGAAATTTGTGAAACAGTGCAGACGATTTGATCATCATGGTTAATAAATTTATGAAGAAATTGCCTAAATTAATAAAATTAAAAGGCTTCTCTTAGATATCATCAAATAATAAGTTTTTAATAAGTTTTAATTTTTTGGTCACCGTAGACTTTTCTGTGAAAATGCCCATATAGCATATCTTGATTTTATATTAAGTCCTGCTATCATTATATTATCTAAACATAAGTTATATTTTGAATGTGCAATTTTGGTGCGAAATATGAAAAAGAATCTTACATCTAACAAATATGTATATAAATTTATTTTATATGTTTTATAAATATTATAAAAGAATGTCTATTAATTTTTTTTAAATTGATGTTTATAAATAATGAATAAAAACGTTATAATTGATTTGAAACTTTAGCCTTTTTTAAAAGAAATGAAAAAAAATATCCAACAGCACCAACAAAGTATCTTTACATAAATTCGTAACAAGTCCATTAGGAGCAAAAAAATTTGACTTCTGCCTTAATTTCAAATGGTACTATATGATATTTTGAAACGCGATATGAAACATTTGAAACAGCATAATTTCTGTATCGTATCGAAATTGTTTGAAGAGATGTTTATATCTAACATACTTTTCTGCTTCATATCATTATATTTTTAAATGTATTTGGTGCCATGCAAGGTAATCAGAGTCAAGCAGACACAATTTTTATTAGATGACTAGTGCAGCTTTATTTTTTGAGGTTTGTGAACACTTCCCAAGTGTTTTGTTTTAGTACCGTTACGATTCAGTTAAATATCTTTATAACCAAATAAGTCTCATCAAAAACTAATCATTATAGTTGAAGCAAAAAGTTTTCAGAGCCTGCAAGTTGTATAATTCCAAAACACAGGAACCAAATTCTCGTGGGAGCTAGGAGGGATGTTGCCACTAAACTATAAGGAGCCGGTCAAACACGTGTGTGATTTTGGGCAGACGAAAGAGGAAAACAAAATAGGGTCACCGAAATGTGCTACTGAAGTGCGAATGCACGATATCTGGCGATGCCGTAAAATAACAAATAAGGGTATTCACGAATGATGAAACTACATTTGAGACCTCAGACCTGAATTTAAGACTACATTCAAATTTGAAGCTTCAGTCATTTTTGCGCAGCGACAACTCTAGTTCAGTTAGTAGGAAATGCGGCCGTTGTCAGAATTAAAAATATCTCAGCTGTCAGGTGTAAAAATGTCAGCTGTCAGATTTAAAAATATGTCAGCTGTCAGATTTAAAAATATCTCAGCTGTCCGATTTAAGAAGATGTCTTCACATTTAAGTAGGTGTGAGCTGTAACATTTAAAAAGGTGTCAGCTGGGCTTTTAATCCCGAAGGGCTTTGTTGAATCCCGGGATTTCGGGATTTGAAAATTGCGATCCCGGGATCCCGGTATTTTTTGGAAGCCTGAAATGCACAAATTTTGAAATAATTAGACAGTCAATAACTCTTTCTATTAATTTCTATTTCTAAAGAATACCATAGTATTTATTTTTTTTTTTATTTTTAAAATACAAATCAAAACGTAATCGTTATTCCTACTTAAAATATTCAAAAACACTCAAAAGTTTGTAAGACGTTTAAAAGACACTAAGACGAATTCATAATATCTCACGCAGACAAGGGTTACAAAACAGTTCTAATATACAAAAATAAGGAAAACAATTCAACTATAGTTGGAAGCTAAAGTCTTATTCTGAAATTGCATTTTGTATTTTAAGAGGAAACACTTATAAATTTATGGTTGAAAAATATCTGATTAAACCTTATCAAGAAAAAATAAAATTTTAAAATAACGATTATGATATGATGATTTTTTTTTAATAAAAATCATAACCTGTAAAGTCCTTTATTAAAGATAGTTGCTAAATTTCTAAATATGTAAATAATAATAAGTTTATTTAAAAAATATTTTCTGATTTCTTATATTTCAACATTTATTTCAGAACGAAAATCAGAAAATATTTAAAAATATCAAATACGATTTCACTTTATTATAAACATAAAAATATAAACGTAAAAAAGTTAAACGAAACAAACAACAGAAATTTATCTCTTAAAAAATTTAAAAAGAAAATAAAACTTCTTATTTAAATAAATTAGTTAGCTGTTAGTAAAAGGTATGATGTGTATTTTGAAAACATATACAAGATATTATCGAAGTGTGTTCACAATAAGTGGTAAAGCTTGCCAATTTAGTTCCAAAAATTAATGAGAAATACACCACATCATGCACAACTCCAATATTATTTTCCAACTGGCAGTGGTTCAATTTTATGCCGTTACAGTACCTTTCCTAGCGAGCTCGTCTGCTTTTTCATTTTCTCGCGCGAAATTCCTAGCTTGTCGGAATCAAGTTTGGCCGACTCAGTGGATGAGGCCGTGGGTAAAGTTGTTGTTGTTAATCTTGAGCGCCACGCGATTTTCTTTATTCCGATGCCTGAAAACCGTAGCGAATTTAATAGAAAATGCCAAATTTTACTTGAATACAAACTTAATAAATTTTATTCAGAACTTGAAATACTTCAATAAATTCCTTAACCTTTAAAACCCTAAGCACTCCTCATGCTAACAGTCTATTGTTTACCCTAGGATCACATGTTCAGGGCACTAAATAAAATAAAATCCAGAATAATTCTTATTTACTAATATTTGGCAACTCAAGTTCCACAAATGCAACTTGGCATTTTTATAATTTTTGTTAATAAATTCAACTACTTCAATAAATTCAATAAACGTTAATTTTGTTTTTGCTCTCAGTGCAGTTCACAAATTTTTAAATTATATTTCATTTAAACCTTGCTTTAATTTCTCAATAAATTAAAGCTGTCACGATGAAGGTCGTTACTGTTTAAAATAGTAAATCGAAACAAAACTGATATTCACAGCCAAGATAAATTAATTTTTAAATTGGTGTAAATGTAATAATTAGATTTGTGTTATTTTGAGACTATTGGACTTAGCACTTATATTAATAAAAGAATACAATTGTTCTTATTTTTCTTTGAGATGAAAAAAAATACTGTGAGCCGATTGAGCTTCGCCCAGGACTGCAGCGCAGTAGGCTGGTATCTTAACCACTGGTCTACCGCAACTCCCTGTACCTGTTGGGTGAATGCTGCACTTAAGCCGTGCGTTTGTATGCGTGTGCTCACGATATAAAACCACAATTTAGCCACGCAGAAAAGCACATAATAAGAAATTTTCCAATATGTGGGAAAACTTCAGGAAGTACTTAAGTATCTATAAAGAAAATTAGACAGAAAATTAGACATTGTAGTTATGATTCGAACTAGTCCTGGGGCTTTATTTTGACTTCCTACCTTAAACTTGAACTATCCAGTATACATAAAATGCCTGCGATTTCCTCGAGATAATTTACTCCTACATTTAATATTCCTGAAAATCTGTAATGAATTCCATGTTAATTTATTATAATTTATTCCTTCGATTCTTTAATTTACCTCTTTTTTAAAAGAATAAAATTATAAATCACTCTGCCACAATTTTTCCCTTAATTTTAATTCACTTTGTACAGTAACCAACAATTAGCTTTCACTCTACACCGATTTGACGAAATCACACTATCTAATTCTTGACCTTACGACGCTATAATTCAACGCCTTCTGAATCTTGATCTGGATGATTGGTACCACCTAAGCTGCTCATATATCTAACGGGTAACTATTCCGCTGAATAGCCCAACCACGACTCTTTTTACCTTATATATATTATATATTTTGCACCTACATATATATTGTTCCTTCCATATATGTTTGATTTATTATCTACCAATTGCATTTTCAACGTGTTCACTTTATAATCTTATTTGCAAAACAAATATGTCAATCCGTTTAATATAGAAGTATAATTTGTTATTAATGTTTAAACAGTATAGGTTACCATACTGTTAACTTCTTACAAAATCAGTCGGTGTTCAATGTCAGGAACCAAGAGAATTTCAGAGTACTGCGGTGTAGGTTAGAAACTACAAAGCAACGTATTAAATACTTAGGTATTGTTGAATTCAATCAACTACCGCCATTTCTAGAAAACAAAAGAAGGATATCACACTTTAAGACTTATGTTATGGAGTACTTGTTTCAAAGTCTTGAATCGTTTCTTTTGTAATTGTAATTGATATATTTTTTGCTTTTCTTTATTATGGATGCAATTTAAAATTTAATATAGATATTAAATTTATTGATATGTACTTATAATAAGCCAGCTTGCCTCATTAATGCCTTATGAGGCCAAATATTTAATATAAATTGTTTTTGTACATGCAATGTAAAAATAAGAAAAAAAAAAAAACAGCCAGATATACAAGTAGTGGACGGCCTAATTTATAAACGTCGTGAGTTTGCAGCGGGGATCCCACCCAAGAAGAACACTCATGGAAACTCTGGATGCCTGAGGAATTGAGAATGTTTCTCATTGTTGAAGCTCATGATCACCCAATGAGTTCTCATGGTGGGATTTACAAAACGCTTACCAGCTTAAAATCGTTCTATTTTAGATGCGAATGGCTAAACAAGTGCGTGATTACGTTCTAGCTTGCGAGGTTTGTAAAATGACCAAAGCTCCTAACTACATGCTTCGACCATCAATGTCACAACAGCTCACTTCGACATAAATCTTTTAGAGACTCTACGTTGACCTTTTAAGGCCTTACCCAAGGTTGCGCTCAGGGAACGTGGGTTTGGTGATTGCGCTTGACCACCTTTTGAAGTTTCACTTCTTGGAACCAATTTGGACGTTTAAAGATAAAAAGATTGTCGAATTTCTAGAGAAGCAAGTTTTCGCTATTTTTGGTGTTCCCGAAATCATAACATCTGACAATGGCGTCCAATTTAAATCTAATAGGCTTAAAGATTTATTACTTAAATATGTGTCAAGCATAATTTAACAGCAAATTATTCTCCTCAAGCTGACGTTGTCGAGCGCGTGAATCGTTCGGTAATCGCGGCTGTTCGCGCATACATTCACCCAGACCAAAAAGGTTGGGATGAAAACTTATTCGCGTTAATTGCAGCGCTCTGCAGCTTACTGAACTCTGCTTCTGGTTTTTCACCATATTTCGTTGTTTTCGGACAGAATATGATATGTCACGCGAAAAACGATGACCTTTTGCGAAAGCTAAAAAATTTTTGGAAGATCACACAGCAGAAGTAAAACCTGAAGAGAGAACTGAGTTGATTCGAGAACAAGTTCGACAGAATTTGCGCAAAACTTTTGAGAAGAATTAGAAAATTTATAACATGAGGTCACGTCCAGTGAGTTTTGGCGTTGGTGAGATTGTGTATCGAAAAAGTTTCGCCATAACCAAAGCATCTGAGCATTTTAATTCAAAATTGGCCAATGTCTTTGAGAAAGCTAGGGTCTTTAAGAGGATGGGTTCGGTTACTACGAGCTGGTTGACATGGCTAACAAACGGCTTGGTGTATTTCACACCTAAGACATTAGGAAGTAGTGTCTGCAGTCATTTTAACAAGTGGCGTACTGTGGCATAGAACTAAACCAGAGGACCTTCGGGGAATCTCCCAAGCCAGGAAAAAAGGGTGAGGGTTTTTTATTGGATGGGCAGTTCATGGGGCACGGCCCATGAACTGATCTCATAATGAGTTCATTCTTGAGGCACGGCTCTTGAATGTTCATCTGATAATCTGTAAAAAAAAAGGTTTACCTTGAGCCTTGGTTGTTGCTGCCAAATTCTTGGAGAAAGCATGGTTTTGATATTAAGTTATCATAACACCGTCATCTGTAATATGCTTTCGATGGACGATCAATCCAACATAACTTGAAGAGCGGGGACAGTCATCCATCAATGATGAGGAGGCCTGATCTATCGTTGTTCTGCAGACCTTATCTTAGAATAAAGGTTATTATGTAGGAAACATTTAATCTTTGGACCGTTGTATAAGCCAATCGGTATATAACGGCTCGTGCTTCCCAGTTTTCCGAAAGAGGCTTTTTATTAAGTCTTAATTCGGATAACGACGTTACATAAGTAGGATAGTGGTTTACCCGGTTTTACTGGGAAACCAATGGTTATTTTTTTTAACCTAGTCATGTACAATTCTAGTGGCTGAAGGTGTCACAGTCAAATATAAATGTTCTAAGAAATTTTGGTCTGTAAGACGGGATGTTGAAGAGCCTTGTCAGGTGGAGCCTTGAGCCCAGGTATTGACTGTCGTTGGGTTAGGCCCACGTGGGGTATTCAAAACGCTCTGGCTTGTGGTTAGGCCAGAAAGGCTGGTGTGAGTTACACTTAAGTTGAACTCGGGCTGGTGATTCCCTTAAATTACTAAGAGAATGATGGTAGATTGAATCCCGCTAATTTCAAGCAGTAAATGTTAGGAAGGTAAGCAACTACCGGATCAATATACTGTGACCTTTGGAATTTGAGTACAGGCGACGGGGAAACCTAAATAGTCTGAGTTGTGTCCACTGAGATTGAGGAACCTGATTGCATGAGTGACAGTCCTAGTTAGTTGCCTTAATTTTTCATGTCAGAGAGTGATGACCTTTGATATGGATGTGATGATTTTGTAGCGGCCAAAAATAATGGGTTGTATTATTGGTATTGATACTGAGATAACCCATGGTTATTAAAATAACCAAGTCATGTTTAAATTCGAGTGGCTGAATGAGTCACGGTCATGAATAGTGTCTTTTTGACATTAGTGTTGGGGGTTCTGTGGCATGTTGTTAGGGGAACCTTTCAAAGTGGTCTTTCTTGAATTCCGAAGGGGCGTTGGCCGACGCTTCATATTTGTCCCAAGCTTTGGAGCACGGTTGAACTAAGCCTTCGAGGCAGAGGTCAACGTAAAAAACATAGTGGCTTTCTGTGGCAAAGAACTGTTTTGTAACGGCACAAAATTTCACCGCTGCAACTTGCTTTTGCTGGAAGAGTTGTTCACGATGTAGCGTATTTGCGATACATTTTGCTTACAACTACTGTGAACGCACCTTCAATAATATCTTTTATTTTTTTTTTGTGCTACACAGTTATACGTGGGAAAAGTACAAGTTTATTGTGTAATCTTGTAGAAGAAAACGTATGAAAAATTATCAGATCTATCCAAAATACGCAATGCAAATTCAAATACGCAACATCGTGAATGCCCCTCCCTTTAAGAAAAAATCTCGCTTATATCTTTTTTTATAAATAGTGGTCGGTCACACTACAAACTGAGAAAAGTTGTGTGCAACCACCCGTTTGACCGTGTAAACAAGCACGTGTGAACCACCTAGTTATGTTTCATGGCAACATAACTCCTACTTCCACGAGGTTTTGGTTTCTGTCTTTTAAATTAAACAACTTGCGAGGCCTGGTCCATTCTTTTGCTGTTAAGTAAGTAGTATCGGAAAAAGGATATGTTCAATAAAGTTAATTTATGTTTGAAGTGCAATAAACCTACTAGATTCCACGAGGTTTTGGTTCCTGTTTTTTTATTTACTAACTTGCGAGGCCTGGTCATTCTCTTGCTGTTATGTAAGTATTTTCTAAAATAAGATATGTTCAATAAAACTTATGTTACAACTACTTCCGATATAAATCTCAAAACAGATTGCAGTCTTCTAAAGAAACATGTATTTAAGTCATCGTCATCACGCATTAATAAACAAAATCGATACTACTCCTAAAAAAGTGTATAAGTCAAATAAGACCGGACAAATTAATTTACGTATCGTAAGCAATTTGCTCATTCAAAAATTGCAGTCAACAAAGCTACCTTCGCTCGTAAAGAGAATATTGCATTGAGAAAATAATCTGCTTTGAAATTTGAAACATAGTGTTTCGTATTTTCAAAGCCAATGCGTAGAATTACTACTAAATCTAGCGTTTCGCTGTGCCAGAACGGCAGCAGCGGCTTCAACAACCGACAACAGCCACAACACAAGTTTGGCCAGCCCCGGGTAGGGTATTCATACCGCCCACCCCACCACAGTCGTGCGCCCAGCATCACCAAGCTAATTACAACTGCAGCAGCAACAACAAAAGCAGCAATAATTTGTAAAAAAGTACGTAAACGCTTTCGAGTACCTTACAGTTTTTTGAAGCGAGTACGGAAATAGACTTTATATTAAACATATAAAACTCATCTTATTTATTAATGAGGTAGAAAAATAAACCTTAAAATTCGTTTAACACTTTAAATTAAATTCACAAAATATGAGTTCATTTAAAAAATTAAACATATCATTTAAATAATTAACAAGTTCTAGAAATATTAAGAAATTAAATTTATTTTTTCTATTATAAATTTAATTTAATAATTAAAAAGAAACTACAACAAGAACTATATAATCTAACTAAACAATAAGCTACTATTTCTACAACCAAATATTAATCTAACATAAACTTAAACTGAACTAAGCTACTAGCTACTATTTCTAAAACCAAACATTAATCTAACATAAACTTAAACTGAACTAAAACCAATTTAACTAAAAATTTATTGACACTTAAATTGAACTAAAGAAAATATCTTAATTTATAAACTAAATGAGATACTTAAAAATTTACATAAAATAATCTGAAATAAAAATAAAATTAAAGTAAATTGAAAACGCGAACTTAGCTTAAAAATAAATTTTTATTTATTTTTTCCTTGTTGTTGTAAAAGCGTTGTTACAACTTCTCCTAAAATCCTATCAAATATTCTTTACTACTACTTAAAATAACAAAAAAGCGAAAACTGGAAGAGTAGCAAAAAAAAAAAAGAGTAGGGAAAACTAGAAGCATAGATACATATAATAAAGATCGAAAACTAGAAGAGTAGACAGAAATTAGTTGAGTAGCAAAAACTGGAAGAGTAGCAAAAAAATAGAAGAGTAGGGAAAACTAGAAGAGTAGATACAAATACTAATATGGAAAACTAGAAGAGTATCGAAAAATAGAAGAGTAGGGAAAAAGCTTAAGATTAACAAACTAAAACTAGAATTAATATAATACGGAACTAAAATAAAATTAATTAAATTTGAAAGGGTACACGCATCTCACCGAACTGCTAGCGATAGCAAATCAGCACGTGCAGCCGTGGCCAACCTAGTGTCCCCGGGTCACTTCACCGGAGCGTTGGTGCCACATTGGTGAGGAGGCAGCACCTGTAAGTCTGGTTAGAGGAAACCAAGAGCGCTATAACTAGGCGCCCTCGAAGCAAAATATATAGGGCTACCATTTCACAAGATGGAAACACAGCTCCAGACCAAAAGTTGATTTTTTAAAATAAATTTTTGACGTTCGGTGAAAACTTCGCCCCGTCACATCTTCCAAAACGCTATCCTGTACTAATTTCAAATGTGTATTTTTTACTTCTAACAGAGGCTTACAGCCAGAATGTACAATGAATGCCACTATTAATTTGTAATGTAAAATTGGTCGGTGTTTCTGGAATAATAAATTTTTTCTGTCACTCATTATCGAGATATTGAAAACTGTAGTTTATTTTACGAAAACTTCCACTTAATAACACAAATATCCAGAACTTACAACAATAGTCAAACAAATAATATATCAAATAAAACTAATCAAATACCATATAAACAATGCCCACATAATTTTTTGATTCAACTGTTAGTTTCGGCGAAAAAAATTAAATTTTTTAGGACTTTTCATGTTTTTCATCAAATAATCAAATACCATATAAACATAGCTCACATAAATTTTGATTTAACTGTTAATTTTGATTTAACTGTTTTTCAGAAAAATTAAAAAAAGCAAACTTGTTGCAAATGTTGTTCGTTTTAGTATTTTTTGCTTAAAGCCTGTACTTTTCCGAAAAAATAAGATATTATTTAAGAAAATCTGTTGAGAAAGTTAAAAGTTGTGTTTAATTGAACGAAAGCACCCAAATTTAGTTATTGTCTATTTATGCATTTCGACTTATTTTATTGTCATATAAATACATAGCAAGTAAAGGTTGTTGTAGGTAAAATAATTTTGTTTTTTAATTTTTATTATTCATAAGGCATATTTTTATAAATATCAGATGTTACCTTAAAGATAAAAAACATGCTACAATAAAACCAGGTAGATTTACGACTGAGAGCGCGACCACCGAAACCTTATAGGAAAGTTCAAAAAAGGATTTCTTAAGCACAACTTAAGCACATTTTTCGCTAAATCTTAGAACTGAAAAAGGCTACAATAACAAAATTAAATAAAGACGTCAAATATAACAAAATAATTTGATTTCTTAAAAAAATTTCAATTGTTTTTTTTTTTGTAAATCTTTCTGAAAAACAAGAAAAATCCTCAAAAATTTCATTTATTTCACCGAAAATAACAGTTGAATCAATAAAAAAATGTTGACATTGTTTGTGTGGTATTTAATTCGTTTAATTTGATATATTATTTGTTTGATTATTGCTGTTGTTTCTGGATATATATGCTATTAAGGGCCAATTTTTCAGTGCGAGTTTAAACTTTAGTCAAATCAATCTGAGGTTAACTCACCAAAACTGGACGTTTAAGGCAACAAATAAACACATTATATGACAAATTAAGTCAATTAAACTTCAAAGAATGCATATGGGATTTTATCAAAACAAATTTAGCTGGCCAACTTCAAATGATTAAGATAATCCAGAATACAATATTGGATAATATGATTACGTACCATAAATTTAGTGAAACATAATAATGATAGTACTTATGTAATATTTTTATTATACCTTAATTCAAATACGAATAAAAATGAACTATTTTCTTTGAATTAAATACCACAGAACCGTGTTTATTTTTGAAAAAACATAAGTCAACAACAGTTTTTCTGATTTATATCTTTTCATTATTCATAAATTTTCAAGAATTTTCGAGATTACATACCCTAAAATCCAAACCTTAATATAAATTAAGCCCAAAAAAGTTTTCATAGATTCCTGACAAATTCAATTTAAATGACTTATGATGTTTCTGAAATAAACTATTCAACTGCAAAATGATTCAGTTAGCACTAAAGAGCTGCAGGAATGTATTCCGTGCGTTTACCATTCTATACATTCAATGAGATTATTCCATATTTTCAAAACATTTTCAAAGCGAAACAAAAGAGCGTGAAACATTAATATTGCGAAGCGATTAAATGTGCCATTCTGTTTAAGAGAGTTTTAATGAATATTGGTCATCTAGTCGTTCGTAGCTGTTTTTTATGGAATGCATTCGGAGAATTGCGAATGCTCTCAAATGGTTTTCATGAATTTTAACATTTGATTTAGTTTTGTCTGCTTCTGATCATGTCAAGTATTTTAGTTTTTGCGCAATATGAATTTAAAATTAAATTTAAATTTCAACACTAACCGTAGAAGCAGTAGAAACTCTAACAACTTGATTTATTTACCATTTAGTAGAACAAATTATATGTTAACTGCTCCATTAAATCGCATAAGTACCTTTGTAAACAACTGTAGCGTGTTTGATGTTAACTTGTCAAAAGATCAACTCAAAAGTAGATTGAAAACTTATGAAGGATAAGATCTATGTAAACGCATGGTTAGTTTTATGTCTTGTGTTGTCCCTGAGCCCAACTCATATTATGGTAGGTAAATTTTTCTCCCTTTTGGTTTTTTTGGACCACTTTTATAGATATCTTTGAAATATTTGAATGATATTTGGGTTGGTTCTTAAAATGATCAATTGCGGAGAAAGTGTGAAAAAGCTGTAGTAGCTGAACTCTATTTGTTTACAAATGTGTAAACGTATTTTTTGCTCAGCCCTGTACCTTCTCTACAGCGGCTGAGTTTAATTGTTTTACTTTTATGTGGGAGTGCCTCTCACTCCCTCTTATGTAAATAAGATTTTAGAATTAAGGTTTTGAAGTTGGGCCTCAGCCAAATAAAAATTAGTCGTCTTTTTATAAGCGCAACTAAACCACCGTCTTTGAATTTTTGTAGAAAGATTTAAATTTTCGGTTTCTTTTGTTTCTTTTAAAACAGTAAAGTTTTTTTAATAAAGTAAATTCCGTCGGGAATATTTACATGGTCCTTCGAGCCGTTTTTTTAAACTTCGCGTTTTATAAGTGATTTTTTCCATTTCGCTTGGTCGCGAGTTAAAGTTTAAAAAAAAAAAAAATATAAAGACATTTCAACAAATAAAGCGAAGCCGCCAACAAGCCTCGAAGCCAGCAGAATCAACAACAACAACTGCAACGTCAACATCTTCAAAGAAGAAAATTTATAGAAGAAATTTATAGAAGAACATTTAATTTTTTGGCCAAAAAATATAAGGTAAGATCTTTTATTTCAATTATTAGATTTATTGTTGATAAAGCAAAATTGGTGCTACCGCGGTTCGGAAAAATACGCGATTCGCTCTTCAGTTTGGTATTTTGGAGTGTATTTTCATAGTCCGGCGTCTGAACTCGGAAAAATTCTCGTCAGAATTTCGCGGTAAATTGTGAAAAAAAGAAAAAATAAAGCTATAAATATAAAGTGTTATTTAAATTTGCAGTGCGATTTTTTTTTTGAGTCAGTTAAAAAGTGTACATAGTGAAACCGTTTTGGGTTTTTTGACCAACAACAATTTTCCGCGAAGAATAGTTTTTCGTGTGTGTGTGCATTTTAAGTTGCAGTGATTTTTTTGTTATTCCACTTTGTGTCGCATTAGTACCGATCAAATCTGAGACAGCAGCTACTGCTTAAAACTCACCAACGTTGGACCAAACTTGACTGTTCTTCCAAGCCTTACTCTCGCGCTCACGCAGCACTGAGAATATAAAGAAAGCAGCACAGTGGGTCAGCAGCTCCAAAACAACGATTAAAAAAATATATTGTATATTTATTGTTTAGGAATACACGATTATACAGTTAATGCAATTTTATAGTAATTCTTTGTGTAATGAAATTTTATTTAACTTTAATAAAATAAGAATAATCCAAACAAAACAAAATTAACAGCAATAAAAATATTATTTTTGTTAAAGTGCAGTGTGTATTTTATTTCTCTTCCTCAAACAGCAATTTAGTTGGTGTGTTCAACTTTAGGTGGATTAAAGTGATTTTCTGCATTCCGCTTTGTGTTGCATGTAGTGACCGAAGTCGAAGGCAACAACTTATTAAAAATCACCAACGCTATCTGTGTGTCTCAGCTTAACTCTAGCGCTAGCGCAACACTGAGAGCGCCAGAATATTGCACAGTGGGTCAACAACGCACAATTAGCAATCGAAAAAAATTGTGCATAGTGGGACAAAGGCGTATATTGGTCTCATTTTCAAATTTAAATTGGTTTATATTTCGCGATATATATATATATATAAAAAACCATTTTGGGTTGGATAAATAAGTCTTTATTAATATTAAATAGTCAATATATATATATTTTCCTAATAGTTAATAGAATTAAATAGTACTATTTTATAGTAAATTATACTAAATTATTAAAAAAAAGGAAGTTTTTAATACATTGATTTCATCAATAATTTTGGTGACAAATAGCAGAAATATAAAACAATTTAATTTTTGTGAAAACACTAGGAGCAGAGCAAACAATGGCGCATTTTAAAAAATTTATTCAGGCGTCTGACGCCATTTATGAGTTTGAAGCAGACTTCAATGCTGTTCAAGCTCATGAAGTATTTTCTTTAGCCTTTCACAACGAAGAGCTTAAAGGGCTATGGAAAAAAGTCAAAGCTCAGTACGAGGTTTGCCTGGATCAGTTCGATGATAAGACTGAGCTAGAAGAAATTGAGGCAGTAAAACAGAAGTATCGCAGCTGCTATCAAGTCTACATCAGGGTGGCAGCAAAAATTTCTGAGCTGCGCCAAACAAAGCCATCTGAGCAAATCGCTGCGTCAGATATAGGAATAGCGATGGGTCACAGCATGCCTGTGCCGCCCTGCGATACAGAGGTTTTCAGTGGTGATTACCTCTCATGGCCGTCATTCAGGGACATGTTTACGGCCATTTATATCTCAAACATGCGCCTCACCGCGGTAGAAAAACTTTTCCACCTCAATAAAAAAACCAGTGGCGAAGCAAGGGAGATTGTGAGAAAATCTCCATTGACGAATGAGGGCTTTGCCCTAGCCTGGCAGGATTTATCTGACTGATACGAGAACAAGCGTATTCTAGTCAATAGCCAGCTAAAAATTTTATTTAGTTTGCCCAATGTGGCAAAAGAGTCAGGCACCGAATCGCAAAAGCTTCAGCGGGACATAAATGGTTGCATTTATGCACTACACTTGCACAAAATTGCAATTGATACTTGGGATGCTATTTTTGTGTATTTGTGTTCTACGCGATTGCCTTAGATCACGCTCTCATTATGGGAACAGTCCATAACAAACAAAAATGAAGTTCCCAGGTGGGCAGATCTCGATGCCTTCCTTACAAATCGGTTTCAAACATTGGAAACCGTATCCGATATTCGCAGCGGTAGCGGTGCGATATCACGGCAAATATCTTTGCCATCAACCTCCAATAACTCCACTTCACGATCGCATCATAGCAGCTTACGTGGTAAAAGGGTAAACAATTACCAATTAAAAATTTCCCAGGCAAAGTGTAAGCTCTGTACCTCAGAACAGCATGGTCTACGTTGGTGTCCAACTTTTCTGAGGATGGATGCCAAGGAAAGACTAACAGTTGTTCGTAAACACAACTTTTGCATCAACTGTTTGTCCAGTGCGCATCAGGTCAAAGATTGCAAGAGTCAGTACACATGCGTGATGTGCAAACAACGTCACAACACACTCTTGCATCGGGATTCGAATTTAGCTTCAGCTCCTGCTTCGAGTGTTGACTCAAGCAGGGCGAATGTGCCTTCAAATATTTCGGGCTCAAATACCCAATCACATTCAGCACAAGTACAGTCCACTTCCAATGAGATACAAACAGCCTTTTCCTCAAGTACAAAAAACGTTTTACTTGGAACTGCAATGGTGACAGTGTGTCACCTAGGAGCAGCGTACACGACCAGAGCTCTAATTGACTCCGGCTCAGAAGGTACGTTTGTCTCAGAAAGATTGCAGAAACTTTTAAAGCTGCCCACTAGAGCTGTGAATGCACAGGTTCCAGGGCTAAACAATGCAGTGTCAGCGCAAGTCTCAAGGGCTTGTGACATCATTCTTAGTTCACCTAAGAATAGTCAATTCCAAATAGAAGCTACGGCTTTTGTGCTGTCACGCTTAACTGGGAATCTGCCCTCGTGCTGCATCGATCCTGCTTTGTGCAAGAATTAATCGGATTTGCAATTGGCTGATCCGAATTTCTTTAGAAGCGATCAAATAGATGTACTCATCGGTGGTGATGTTTACCCTGCCATTATTCTTGATGGAATTCAACGAAATGTTCTTGGGTCACTCTTAGTCCAGGAACGATATTTGGTTGGATATTTACAGGCCCTAATCCACATAGCGGCAAAGCGTGCGGCATATCCAGTTTTACGACGTGCCTCTCGTTTAATAACGAAATTGCGATCGATCAGCAGATCGCACGTTTTTGGGAGTTAGAGGAACTTCCACAGAAGCAATTTATAACTGAGTCTGATCAGTTTTGCGAGGAAAATTACAAAAAAACTACCAAACGTGATGCTCAAGGAAGGTATATAGTTACCTTGCCTTTCAAGAATACCTTCCCAGATAAAACTATAATAGGATTCTTTCGAAGCATCGCCCTTAAGCAATTCATTAGGGGTGAGCTTCGATTGACAAAAAATCCTGATCTTAAGTCACAATATGATGAAGTGCTTCAAGAGTACTTAGAGCTGGATCATATGAAGGAAGTGTCGCCACCAAAGTTCGAAATTGCTCCATCTCACTACTATTTACCTCACCACGCGGTATTAAAACCAGAAAGTACTACAACGAAGCTTCGAGTCGTATTTAATGCATCGAGTGCATCCTCAAATGGTGCCAGTTTGAACGACGTCTTGTACGCAGGACCCGTTCTTCAAGCAGATTTAACGCTTTTGATCCTAAAATGGCGATTCTTTAAATATATATTCAATGGTGACATCCAACAAATGTACCGCCAGATACTTGTTGACCCAAAGCACTCATCTTACCAACGAATTCTGCATAGAAATTCGCCTCATGAAGAAATTCAGGATATCGAACTAAAAACTGTGACATTTGGGGTAAATTGTGCACCATACTTAGCCATAAGAACCATGCTTCTATTGGCAGATGATGTGCAGAACCAATTTCCTCTTGCTGCGCAAATCTTGCGACATTGTCTATATGTCGATGATGCTCTGGCTGGAGCCCATGAGTAAGATAGTGCAATTAAAGCTAGACGTCAGCTGATATCTGCATTGTCTACAGCTGGCTTCACCATGCGAAAGTGGACTGCGAACCATCCAGGCATTTTGACAGGTACACCCACTGAGCATCTTATGAGAGAAAACTTCCTCATGTTAGAAGACGCCAGCTGCGCTAAAGCGTTGGGAGTGCGATGGAATGCCGTTACAGATTTGTTTTACTTTTCGGCACAGCGCTTAACGATCAAGTCTTCCTACACAAAACGTGAAGTCCTCTCAATAATAGCGCAACTCTTTGATCCTGCAGGATGGCTGGCGCCTATTGTGGTGACAGCAAAAATCCTTATGCAGCGTATCTGGTTAGATAATATTGATTGGGATGAAAACATAACCACGTCGAGTTTTCAGTCTTGGCAAACCTTTCTGTCGGACTACGAGCACATTAATAATATCCGCATACCGCGTAACGTAGATTTCTCCCCTGGTTACGATGTGGAGTTTCATGCATTTTCTGACGCCTCAGAAAAGGCCTATGCAGCGTCGATCTACATCCGCGTGAAGCAAAATGATTGCATCGTTACTCACTTACTTTATGCAAAAACGAGGGTTGCACCAGTCTAGACAGTTTCTCTACCTCGTCTTGAGTTATGTGGTGCTGTTCTACTCGCTGATATGGTCGATACTTTCTTATCACATATCGAGATAAACAAACATAAATTGTTTTGCTGGACAGACTCGACAATAGTCCTTGCCTGGCTCTGCAAGCTACCGTGTTCTTGGACTACCTTTGTGGCCAATCGGGTCACGAAAATAGCTGAAAGGGTCAGTGTCAGAAACTGGTTTCATGTAGAGTCACATGAGAACCCAGCTGACCTAGCTACACGTGGTGTCGCGCCACAAGACCTTGCGGGAAATGCTCTATGGTGGCATGGGCCATCTTGGCTTTCACTTGAGCGCTCCTCCTGGCAAACATCTTTGCCTGCTGAGGTAGATACTCCGCTCGAACGTAAATCCGTCAGAGTTAACTTCGCTTACTTCTCCGAATATGAAGATGCATTAGAGCGATTCTCCTCCTTATCACGTGCATTAAGAGTGCTAAGTTACGTTTTTCGATTCTTCCACCGCACTCATCCACTGTTGCGTGCGTCCTTTTGCAGAAAATCTACTTGTCTTGATAATGCAGAAATAAAAGCCGTTAAGACGCGTCTAATGTTGCTGTGTCAAAAGATCAGTTTTCCAGCTGAGTACCATCTCTTGGACACCAAGCAACCAATCAGCTCGAAGAGCACATTACTCGCTTTGAATCCATTCTTGCATACTGATAACTTGTTGCGTGTTGGCGGACGGCTTGCCTCCTCACCGAACCTATCGTTTGATTAAAGACATCCCATTATATTGCCATATAATTGCATTTTTTCTCGCCTTTTAGTACGGTTCATCCATGAGATCTCACTTCATGGTGGAAATCAACTAATGCTTCGATTGATCCGAACACAATATTGGATTTCCCGTGCTAGAAACTTAATTAAGACCACCATATATAGCTGCAAAACTTGTGTTATTTATAAAAAACAGTTAAGGACACAAATCATGGCGGCTCTTCCGCCAGAAAGAACAATAATATCTCGACCATTTGCATCGGCTGGCGTTGACTTCGCCGGCCCCTTCGACATAAAGAGCTACATTGGTAGATCTTGTCGAATAAGTAAGGGCTATGTGTGCCTATTTGTTTGTTTTTCAACTAAAGCAGTTCACTTGGAAGCCACAAGCGATTTATCAACCGCTACTTTTTTAGCAGCGCTCTCGCGATTCGTCGCCTGACGCGGCTGCCCAGCAAATATATATTCCGATAACGGAACCAATTTTGTTGGCGCCTCCAATATTTTGAAAAAGGATTTTAAAACATTTATGAAAGCTTCTCGGAGAAGCAACTCTTGTCCAACACGCATGCCAAGACCTTGCTGGGCACTTTGTTCCAGCTGGTGCTCACCATATGGGTGGCCTGTGGGAAGCTGGAGTCAAGAGTTTCAAAACACATTTCAAAAAGATTGCCGGAAATATGAAATAAACGTTTGAAGAATTTACAACTTTGCTGAATAGAGTCGAATCGTGCCTTAACTCGCGGCCACTTACCGCTATGTCTGAGGATCCTGGAGATCTTCAATCTCTTACTCCTGGTCACTTCCTGATCGGTGGTCCACTGCTAGCCCCCGCCGAACCAGAGATAGCTGATCAGCCCATGACTATTGTCAATCGATGGCAACGAGTCAAGGCTATGCATCAGCATTTTTGTAACAGATGGAAAAATGAGTACCTTAAGGAAATGCATAAACGAGTTAAGTGAAAGACTCCTCAGACAGACTTCTCTGTGGACGACCTTGTTGTTGTCAGAGAGGATAATCTGCCGGTAAATGAGTGGCGATTAGGCAGAGTCATACGTATTTATCAGGGGAGTGATAAACGAATTCGGGTTGCTGACATTCGAACCGAGAGAGGTTGCATAACGCGGCCCTTAGTTAAGCTCGTCGCGCTTCCAGCCCCGTAGCACCAATGATGTTTTCTTTAAATTATCCTTTTTTTTGTGTTTCTTGTTCTTTTCTTTTCAGAATATCTGCTGAAGAGATCGCTGCCGCACTTTTCGAAGATCTCTTGCTTCAAACCGACACGGAGATGGTGGCCAGCGAAGTTGAGACTGTGCGTGAGCGCACACCCTTCCCGAGTCCTAGCGCTTCCATCGATGTCGAGCCAGAAAAAGCCATCGCTTTCGCTCCACCGGAGGTTGAACCGGAGTCCTGTGCAGCCAAGAGCACTCCGCAGAACGTAGTATGCGTTGTTGATCACGATCGCTCCAAGTTGCCACCGATGTGCCGTGTATGCTCGTTGGAGCATAACCTGTCGGCGTGTGCCAAGTTTCTGGCAATGAATCTGGAGGAGCTGTTGAGAGCAGTACTGATGTATTTCTACTGCTCAAACTGCCTCTCAGCATCACATATGCGGAAGGAATGCCGCAGCCCTCATCGGTGTCGTCATTGTGGAGACGACCATCACAGCCTGCTGCATTCGCGTTCACGAGTGCGAACCGATAGATCGCATTCTCGCAGACCCCGCGTCAAGCGTTCTAGAGCCAAGCGACCACAGACGATTGACCAACCAGCGTCATTGTCTAGGGACTCTTTCCCGAAGTGGTCCTCCTCCTCTAGAAGACCGCAGTCGCATGCACCAACAGCGTCTGTGACTAGGGACCGTTTCCCGAAGCGGTCGTCGACTCAAGCACGATCGCAGCCGACAGCACCACTTGCGTCTTCGGCTAGGGACTCCTTCCCGAAGCGATCGTCACTTGAATGGCCTCCAGTAGCGCCCTTCTAACAGCTTGTTTCGCTGCTCCCCACTGTTATGGTTCATATGGTGTCCAGAAGGATGTATGTGTCGGAAAGAGCCATATTAGATGCCTGTCTTCCGCAGACGCTTATCGCCCAAGAACTCGTCGCCAAGTGGAAGCTGCCTACCTATCGCGTTGATGGCTACGAAATGTGTACCTTGGTTCTGCGTGGCCAGTATGGTGCCAATCAACGAGTTGAGACGACAGCTAGGGTCGAGCGGCGATTGAGGATCGTCACTCCATTAAGAGATCTGGATGAGCGGATTCAGCAGAGTTTTTATAACATAAACTTAGCTGATCCGCTCTTCTATCGCGCATCGCCCGTCTACTTGCGTCTGGGTATCGACGTGTACTCCCGGATCATACAGCCTGGGAGCCTGCCAACAACCGTAGGCATGCCGTTTGCCCAAAGCTCCATCTTCGGGTGGGTCTTGACCGGACAAGGAGTCTAGTAGTTGCAGTCCTGCAAGCCGGGCGGCATGTTTACAAATGTGTAAACGTATTTTTTGCTCAGCCCTGTACCTTCTGTACAGCGGCTGAGTTTAATTGTTTTACTTTTATGTGGGAGTGCCTCTCACTCCCTCTCTTATGTAAATAAGATTTTAGAATTAAGGTTTTGAAGTTCGGCCTCAGCCAAATAAAAATTAGTTGTCTTTTTATAAGCGCAACTAAGCCACCGTCTTTGAATTTTGGTAGAAAGATTTAAATTTTCGGTTTTTTTGTTTCTATTAAAACAGTAGTGTTTTTTAATAAAGTAAATTTAAATAAATTTAAAAGTAAGTAAAAATTATAAAATTTTGAAATAATAGTGCTGCCACCTAATATAATGTATTTTGGAGAGTTTTAACCTCATTAGAAATCAGCGACTCCCTAACACTGATAAATGATGTTTAAATTTCTTAATAATATATATTATTAAGTGGCAGCCCCATTATTTCAATATTTTACCATTTTGAAATTCTGACAACGGATTCGGATTCAGCGACCCATTTTGAACCTTTAGTTCGCGCCAGCTCCAAAATCATAAAAATAAAAAAATTAGGGTAGCAACCCTATCCACCATTTTTAATTTTAAAATTCTGACTTCAGATTCCAAATCAGCGACAACCTAAAACTGTTAAATTATGTTTAAAACTATTTAAAATACATATTATTAGGTGGCAGCCCTACTATAATAAAAATTCATAATTTTCAAATTCTGGCAATGGATTTGGATTTAGCTACCCATTTTGAACTTTTAGTTCGCGCCACCCCCCAATTCGTAAAACTAAAAAAAAACAAAGGTGGGAACCCTATCCACCATTTTTAATTTTGAAATTCTGACTTCAGATTCGAAATCAGCGACAACATAAAACTGTTAGATGATGTTCAAAACTATTAAAAGTACATATTAATAAGTAGAAACCCTACTATAATAAAAATTAATAATTTTCAAATTCTGCCAATGGATTCAGCCACCCATTTTTACCATATGTTCGCGCCAGCCCCAAATTCGTAGAAATGAGAAATTAAGGTGGCAACCCTATTTACCATCATGAATGTTAAAATTCTGACTTCGAAATCACACTGATATATTACATTTAAAAATCTTAAAAATACATATTATTAGGTGGCAATACTGTTGTAAAAATTTAGGTGGCAAACTTAAATTCCATCTTAAATTTTAAAACTGTGACATTATATTCGAAATAAAATCCATTGTTAGAATTGCGAAATTACAAGAATTCGCAAAAATACAAAAAAAAAATCTAGGTGGCAACTTTTTCCGCCATCTTGAATTTAAAATTCTTACATTAGATCCGAAATCATCTATCCCCTAAAACTTCCAATCACCAATCACTAGAGAACCCTAAAAAGTCCTAACACGCTTAAGCTTTTCCTACACAAGCTTGGTCATTCATTTGGAAGTATGTTCACAAGCGTCACATTCCAATCTATTCTAAGCGCTTTGTTTGCCCACTCACTGCATCCGTTCCATTAAAGTAGTTGCTAGCATTCGTTTCGTTTTTATTAGAATGCTTTGAAACGGCTATAAATTGCAATTGTGCAGCTCTTTACTAAGCACCAGTTAGCCAGTTACCATATCCTTCTATCTCTATACCAGTGGTTGTCAGGTCTTAACTCTTTCCACTATTTTACAACAACTTCAAGATTTTCATGATTGTTGTAATTCACCGAATAGTTCACAGACGCAGCTGCTCCGCAACAATACAGCACGTGAGTTTTGTTGTTTTTTCTTGTCGTTGCTGGTAAATATAGCGTGTGCGCGTTGTTGGTGTTTTTTTCGTTGTTGGTAAACACATTGCATGCGACCTCGCACAATTCTTGCTATACTGAAGGTTTATTGTTGGTAATTTTGCGTCGCTACCGGCACACAGTGAGGTATTTTACCCTGAAAATGAATATCAATGCACCTAGAAGACGGAGGTAGCTTTTGACATTTTCTTCCTTAGTTAGAATGTGTTCAAATAAGAAAAAAATTCCGTCTGTCCGTTTATCTGTTTGTCAATACGATTACAAGCGTGATTTTAAAGCTTTAGTAATAAAATTTGGTATTAAAGCTTGTATCTAAAATATAAAGATCAAGATCGCAAATGAATCAAATCGGATGAAAACTACGCCTATCTCCCAAAATTACTTTCTAAAAGTCATTAAAGCAGTTCTCAATCAACTCTCGTTCTAAAAAGATTGTTTGATAACTTAGTGCAAAAAATTTTTTAAGTTAATCCAGTGTTTTTGAATATTTAAGTCTAATTTCGTGTAAACTTGTACTTTTTGGGACATTTGAGTACGTTTTCCAGTCAGGTTTTTATAATCTTTGTTTATTTTTCCGCTTAATTCTATTATAGAAGAAAAAGAAAATTTGTTTCTGACAAATTTTTTTCATAAGCTGTGGAAGCTAAGTTTTTGAGTTTTGTTTTTACATTCATATTCGCTTGTTTCTGTTGTTTTTCTTCTTCGTTTGATTATTTGTCTCATTCTAACATAAGCAGTTGTACATCAATTGTATTTTAAATTTTTGCTACATACTTTTGTTAATCGCTGTATACTTTTAGGAACTTTTAGTACAGGGTGGTTACAACGCTAATTATTCTTTTTTTATTCTTTTTATTCTTATTGATAAAATTTGCTAAAATTTTTGCTTGTCATTTAAGTGCAGCGTTTTTTTTTTGCCTTATTTTCATAATTTTATCTGCATTATTTGAATATGATTTGTGCTAAGCCTGGCTGCTCTGTAAGGGGTGAAACTAGGCGGTTTTTATCATGCTGGTTATGTGATAATGCTGTTCATGCCAAATGTGCAGGCGTGACAGGCCGAGTTGCGGATTGTATTGAGGAAGGTTAAGGGTTGCGTTGGTCTTGCGAGAAATGTAGATTGGCTGACATCAACTTCTACAAGCTTTTCAAGCAGACTTCAAGGCTTCTCTGAAATAAATAAGGAACTTTCTTCGCTTTCTGCAAAATTTCATAAATACCAGTCTCTTTACGACGATTTTAAATATATTGAAGAGTCAATTCCTTCACCCGAAAGGAAAAAAAAACACATGTTTTTGCGTAGTAAGCAAAAAACGGATTCAACTCCAACTCTACATTCTTCTGTACAAAACATTGCTGATGACATGGGCATTTGTGGTTTAACAGCCCCTCCACCTATTTTAGCTTCTACTTCGAATACAGCAAACATATCGATTTCTGCTCCTTTGCCAGTGCTGGCACCTCCACCTTCATTGCCAGTCATGTCTTATGCCCAAACTGTTTCTCTTTCACCAACTTTGGTCGATTCCCAGGTTGTTCCTCTTACTTCTCAGGTTTCTGTTCCACCTAAGCCAATCAATGCAATTCCACCAACTAAATCAATCTTTGTATCTCGCTTAGCTGCGGATACAACAGAGGTTGATATAGATTTTTTCATTAAATCAAAGTTGAATTGTTCCTTGCATCTTTCGGTTCATAAATTCAAATATTCAAATGTAAGATCGATTACTTCTTTTAGATTAACAGTTCCTGAAAATTTATTTAATTCTATAGTTGATGTAAACTTTTGGCCGCCAAACACAATTGTACGCGAATTTGAATTTAAAAGCAATCCAAAACCGGTAAATATTGCACATTTGCCGCGTCCCCGAAATAGCCCTGAATCTTATCCAAAAAACGATTATTAAACAGCAAGTCTAAATTAGAGCTTATGCACCAAAATATCAACTCCAAACTTTTCGATATTTTCATAAACAGTTTTGATTTTGAATATAACATTGTAATTTTTACAGAGACTTGGCTTCGCTCCAATATCTTAAATTCTGAAATAATATGCAATAAATATCAAATTTTTCGTTAAGATCGTCATGATAAGATCGGTGGTGGTGTTTTGATAGCTGTTCAAAACTCGCTTGTATCTGAAGAATTGACAATTCCTGACACCAGTGACATTGAGTTCATTTGTGCTGCAGTTAAATTAAATAATAGTATTATTTATGTTACCTGCTCTTACATTCCTCCTAAATTTGACTTAACAATGTATTTAAAATATTTACACGCCATCGAAAAAGTTCATAATTTGTTAAAAAATACAGACGTTCTTATTGTGCTGGGTGATTTTATCCTACCTTTTGTGACTTGGAGATAGTCTGACGATTCTTCATTTCTTACTCATGTTTCCAATAGTGATTGGATAAATGATTTCTTAGATAAACTATCTGATCTGTGTCTTGAACAAGTCATGATATTTTAAATATAAACCACAGAACCCTAGACCTTGTATTTGTAGATAGATGCACTGCTGTTAATCTCCATTGTTCGAATTCCATATCTCTTCTAGAAGATGTACATCATCCAACTCTTGAAATAACAGTTTTACTCCCCCACGAAAAAGAAGATAAAGTAACTGCTGATGCGCGAAATAAAAAAGTTTATAATTTTAAGAAAACGGACTATGTAAAACTTAATTCCTTACTTTCGCAAACTGATTGGTCTCCAATTTTAACTAGCGGAACATCATATTCGTATTATGACGTCGAAACTTCTGTACAGTTGTTCAATGATACTCTGCAAAGGTGTTTCTTATTGTCCGTCCCAAAAAAAAGCTGTTTCTCCAATCTTTTTAATCTACCCTGGCTAAAAAATGATCTAAAGGCACTTAAAAATTTAAAAAATCGTTTATGTAAAAAATATAAAATATGTGGTTCTAGTTTAGACTTTGCTTCCTACTCTTCTTGTCGTTATAGATATCAACTATTAAATAAACAATGCTATTCTGCTTATAAAATTAACATAAAATCTCAATTTAAAGATGATCCAAAACTTTTCTATAGTTTTGTTAACTCAAAACGTAAAGCCTCCAGCTTTCCAACCCTTATGAAATTCAATCAGGAAGAATCATCTTGTGACAATGTGATTTCTAACATGTTTGCAAACTTCTTTAAATCAACTTACTCTGATATACCATTTAATACTAGCACGGTGTATCTTTTTCTCCCGCCAGTTAACTCTTTTGAAACTCCTGTAATAGACCCAAATATTGTTATGTGTTATCTTCGACAAGTAAAATCTTCTTTTATGACCGGCCCTGATAAAATTCCAAGCTGTATTTTAAAGCAATGTGCTACAAACCTGTGTACTCTTCTAGCAAACATTTTTAATATTTCCTTTCATAGTGGTTATTTTCCTATTATATGGAAGGATTCTTATATTATACCCCTTCATAAATCTGGCTCCAAGATAGATGTTTCTAACTATCGAGGAATTGCAAAGTTGAGTGCAATCCCTAAGTTATTTGAGAAAATCATAACTGATCAATTAACCCACTCCGTGTCTTCCACCATTTTTGTCTTTCAACATGGTTTTCTGAAGGGTAAGTCCACTACAACAAACCTCTAAGAGTTTACTACGCGTGTTATAGATGGTTTTACTTTGGGACTGCAGACTGATGTTATTTATACGGAGTTTAGCAAAGCTTTCGACAGTGTTAATCAAAATCTTCTTTTGAAAAAACTCAACCTTATTGGGTTTCCTGTCACATTATTAAATTGGATAAATTCGTATTTATCTAGACGTACTCAAAAAGTTTTATATAAGAATTCTCTTTCAAAAAGTATTTCGGTCACTTCTGGCGTTCCTCAGGGCAGTCATCTTGGACTGGTTTTGTTTTTACTATTCATTAATGATCTTCCTTCGGTAATAAAGCACTGCAACATCTTAATGTACGCTGACGACGTGAAACTTTTTCTTTGTTACAAATCACCCGAAGAACGATGTCTTTTACAATCTGATCTAAATAGAATTGTGGACTGGTGTAGCTTAAATGTATTGAATCTCAACTTAAAAATTGTAAGCAAATGACATTCTCGCGTAGATCTGCTAATAACATAAATTACACTATAAAATAACACTAACTTAGAAATAGTTTCCAGTTTTCTCGATCTTGGTGTTATTATGGATAAATAAGGCAAGAGGAGTCCTTGGTTTCATTAAAAGATGGGCTAAATAATTCAGTGATCCCTTTACTACTAAATTATTATATACCTCTCTCGTAAGGCCAATTCTTGAATATGCATCAGTTATAAGGAACCCACAATATAATGTCTACATCGACGCCATAGAATCCGTTCAAAAACAGTTTTTACTTTTTGCTTTATGTCATAGTCGTTGGAACCCCAATATTGTGCTTCCATCGTATGAAATACGCCTTAAGATTATTTTACTACCTTCCTTAAGAAGCAGAAGAATGATGCTTAATGTCATGTTTCTGTATAAATTACTTCGTGGCGAGATTAATTCGGAATATCTCATCTCAGCTCTAAATTTTAACATCCCAAGGAGAGGAACTAGACATTTTCTGTATTTCAAGTTGAGTCAGTGCATTTCTAATTACGCTCTTCATGACCCTTGACGATGTATGTGCAGTGATTTCAATGATAACTTCAACATGATTAATTTTTTGATTCGGTAGACGTCTTAAAACGGAAAATTATATTACATTTAAATAATTAAATCAATTTAACTTCATCCTATTATACCTAACGCAGTTTTATAACAATGTAATATCGATAATTGAGATTGTTCTGTTTCTCCTTTTTGTCTCGATATTATGTTTTATAAAGTAAGCACCATCATATATGAATCATTTTTAAAACTTACGCTTTAATTATTCATTATTTTAATTTTAAACCGAATTGTGATTTACGTGCTCACGTGGCTTCTTGATTTGAAATTAGACTTAACTCACACTATCACCTGGATTGGTGTGCCAGAGTATATCTCATTTCCACACAAGTTGCCTGCGTTGGTCCAAATGCATATCCAACTAATTGGGATTTTGATTTGGCGGATATGTTAATGTTAATGTTGTGTGGTGGAGATGCGTACTGCGACCTAAATGAGATCTATTGTACCTCCTTCTCAAAGCTCCGCTGGGTTTGCGGATTACAGAATTTCATCCAGCCCTATTTCTCTAATGAATTTGAGAATATTCTTAGGTTCAAGGGATGAAACCTGCTCTAGACTCAGCTCATAATTCCCCAGTGCTAGTTTACGTCTGCGAGCCACGGCGTCGCAGTTTGTAAGTAGGTGTATTGGAGTCTCCTCTGCTTCTTCACAGAAACGGCAGTTACTATCGGTCTCTATGCCCAATTTCATCAGGTGGTATTTGAGTTTACAGTGTCCTGTAAGGAACCCCGTTAGAATCCTAAGATTGGGTTTGCCTAAGCTTATGCACAATTTTGCTCTCCGAGTGTTAAAATCTCTGAGGAGCAATTTGGATTGTCTTAGCTTTGGGAGGCTTTTCCAAAGGTTTGATCGTTTATGCCTCTCCTCCCTTCTTAGTTCTTCTTTTATAGAATGTGTGCCCAATCCGCAGAATGGTTCTGGCCCTATAAATTTTGTGGCTGCACCCTGTCGTGCTAGTCCATCGGCTTCTTCGTTACCCTGTATTCCTTTGTGTCCTGGGACCCAAAGTATAGTAACAGTGTTATTCTTGCCTAGTTCGTTGAGTTTTGTTAGGCATTCCCATGTTATTCTCGATGATATCTCACAGGAAACTAATGCTTTGATTGCTGCTTGGCTGTCTGACATCACAACTATATCCTGACCTTTGTATTTACGGTCCAGATTGAATTGTGCACACAGCTGTATTGCTAGGATCTCCGCTTGGAAGATACTGGGTGTTGTCCCCATAGGTTCAAAGTGCTTGGTTCTTGGCCCGTACACACCTGCGCCTATACCTTCCAATGTCTTGGACCCATCTGTATACCATGCTATACTGTGTGGTTTCTTGACCTGCGATATCATCTCGCTGTCCCACTCTTTCTTGGTACTAAGCTTAATTCCGAAGTGTTTTTCGAAGTTATACCTTTTTACTATATCGTCTCTTGGTAGATCGATGTAGGGAGTGTGCTTTGCAATATCCTCCTTCTCTCTACTGCTGATAGTTTTACCTGAACCTGTCCCCTCTTTTGCAATGCATAACAGAGTTCGCTTGGCTACTCCCTCTATGACAAGGTGTAAGGGTGTTAGGTCCAGAATTACTTCTAGTGCTGCTGTAGGGCATGTTCTCATGGCCCCTGTGATGCATACACAGGCCAGTCTCTGCACCCGTGTTAGCATATTCCTCATTGTGGTTAGCTTGGTTCTCTCAGCCCATGCTATTGCACCATAGGTGAGGATGGGTCTCACCATCATGGTATACATCCAGCGGAGAATTGTTGGGTTACAACCCCAGCTTTTCCCCGCCAGGCTCCTACATACCATGAGTGCTCGCGTTGCTTTGTTTATAGTTACCTCTGCATGTCTTCTCCAGAGAAGCTTTGAATCTAGTGTAAGTCCCAGATACTTTACTTCTCCTTTGAAGGGAATTTCAGTGCCATCCATTCTCATTGTTCGGAGGTTTGGCAGGCTTCTTTTGTTAGTGAAAGGTACTATGGTGGTTTTCGCTGGGTTGATACTTAATCCCACTGTGTTGCACCACTCCTTTGTTACTGACAGTCCTCTCTGTATCAGGTTACAGAGTGTATCCTCGAACTTCCCTCTCGCTATTAAGGCGATGTCGTCTGCGTAACCCTGACATTTTATGCCATTCTCGGTTAGCATCGTTAATAATTCGTCCACAACAAGACTCCACAGCAGTGGAGAAAGGACTCCGCCTTGTGGGCAGCCTTTTGTTGTTTTGATTCTTATAGTGGTGTTGCCCACTTTTGTTTCTGCAGTTCTAGTGCTAAGCATTTGGCATATCCATCTGCTGAGCGTATCATTTACTCCTTTTTTGTGTAAAGACTTCTTCACAGCCTCGTGAGAAGTATTATCAAAGGCTCCCTCTATGTCTAGAAAGGCACAGAGTACGGTTTCTTTGTTTTTGAAAGCTGACTGGATGTTGCTAGCCAACTGGTATAGAGCAGATTCTGTAGACCTGCCCGCCCTATACGCGTGTTGACAGGGGTGCATTGGTGCCTTCTCCAGAATCTCAGTTCTTATATAGTTATCTATTACCTTTTCCATTGTTTTAAGTACAAATGAGGTAAGGCTAATGGGTCTAAACGACTTTGGTAGCGTGTAGTCTATTTTCCCTACTTTTGGTATGAAGGTGACTATCGCCCTTCTCCATTTCCTTGGGATATAGCCCAGCGCAAGGCTGCTTCTAGTTATTTTGACTAGGTGAGGCAATATAGTTTCTGCACCTTTTTGTAGAAGTGCAGGAAAGATGCCGTCTACACCTGCTGATTTGAATGGTTGAAAGGTTCTGAGTGCCCAATCTAGACGAGCCTTAGTACAAATGCTCGTTGCAAGTTTCCATTCTTCTTGATTTGGAGTGATCTGCCTGTCTGCTGTCTCATACTCAGTTACCGGTGTACTGCCCGGGAAATGAGTTTCTAGAAGGTGACTGGCTCGTTGCTCTTCTCTAAGCGTATAGCTTCCGTCTGGCAATAGAAGTGACATTTTTGTCTCCACTCTGCCTTTAGCCATTGCTTTGTGTATCCTGGCTGCTGCTGGCGTGGAAGAAATGTCTTCACAGAAGGTTCTAAAGCTCTGTCTTTTGGCTTTCCTGATTTCTTTATTATACTCCGTCAGAGTCGCCGTGTAGTTGTGCCATTCTCCGTTGCGCTTTGCGGCATTAAAGCTGCATCGCACCTTCTTCCGGAGTCTGGTCAGCTCAGCGCTCCACCAAGGAGTATGTTTTGTTCTTGCCTTGTGCCCTGTTGGACAGCTAGATTCGTAGGCATTATATACTGCATTGTTTACTTGCTCTACATAGCATTCAAGTTCTAGGATGTTACTAATTCTACTCCTAGCTTTTACGTTCTGTAGGTTTTCTTTCAGGTTGTTGGTGTATGTGTCCCAACTGGTATTTCTTGGGTTTCTTTTGGGTTCTGTCTCTTGACATTTCGCCCCAAATCTAAACTCTATTATTCTATGGTCAGACATTGAAGGTTCCATTGATACCCTCCATTCCCTAATCATATCCCCCACATCTGGGCTTCCTATGGTGAGATCTAAGACCTCTTCTCTAGCCCTAGTTACAAAGGTAGGTGTTACCCCCACATTGAAGAAGTCTAGATTACTACTTAAAAGAAATTCTAAAAGGTACTCACCTCTGGTGTTGACGTTGGTGCTTCCCCAAATTGTGTGGTGCGCGTTGGCGTCACAGCCGATGATTAGTGGAAGGTGCTCTTTCCTGCAATGCTCCACGAGTCTTTTTATCTCCGCTGGGGGAATGTTGACATCGTCCCCAGGAAAGTAGGCGGATGCGATCACTATGGCGCGGTGCTTGCCATCAGTTTCGATGTGAGTCTCGATAACTGAAAGGTCCCGCGTCATAAATTCTGAAAGACAAATATAATTAATATTTTTCTGCATTAGAATACATGCTCTGGGATTGATTATTCTCTGGTCCCAAGTTACCTGACCCTCTTTGCAGTAGAGGCCACTTACTTTTCCCCTGTAGCACCAGGGTTCTTGGATCAGCACGAAGCCCAGTTGTTCTGTGGTAAACCTCCGAGCAATAACTGCCGAAGCAGCTTTTGCATGGTGGAGGTTTACTTGGGCAAATTTCGTGCTGGTTACTGTGCCGATCGTCATAGCACTGGACTGCTGCCCCGGTCTTCTTCAGGCAGCGTTGCTACTACCTCAGTCGGAGGTTCGCTTTTACAACTATCAATCGTGAGAGCGGCGAGGTTCATGCCCTCTGCTTGATCTTCGATTGAAGGTGTTGCGGTGATGACCGAGACGGAGGCGAACTTCTCCGTAACAACTTCACCAGTTGGTTGTATTGGTGGCGTTGCGTCTTTTCCTTCATTTGGAGTCGCAGATGTGGCTTCTGTGGACGTTACCACTGTTGACGTTACAGCTGTGGGCGCTACAGCTGTGGATGTTGCTGCTTTGACCGGTTTGGTTGGTGGCGATTTTGTGCCCAGCACCGGAATGGTTCCAAAGCGGAAGCTGATAGTGGAGCCCCTTGACTTGATAGTCTCAAGTGACTCCCTATCTATCGAGAACGTGAGCATATGCCCACTTCCCTCATCCTTGGAGCTCAATATCTTCCAATACTTAGTATTGAGACCATCGTTCTGGGCGGCAATTAGTCCCATCGATCTATTGATCTCCGTGCTTGAACTTCTTGGCAAGAACATTCTAACGGTATGCCCTTTTGGGACCTCCTCCCCTAGGCAAGCCATAAGTTCTAGCCCTTTCCATTGCTCGAGCTTTGGTGCTGCTGCTCGCAGCCATTCTGCTGTTGAGGGATTCGAACAGTCGACCAGTAACATGCCCGGACGAAAGTGAATTCCCTCAAACTGTAGCTTGGTGGACCAGCCCTTCACTACTTCGCTCAATATGGCTTCTTCTAGCTCCGAGAGCTCATCCGGACTTAGCATTTGACGGGGGTATTCTTTGGGCAGAACCGCTATTTGGATGCCCTTAGTTATGCTTGCATAGCTTTTTCTATTTTTCTGAGGTTCTGGCTCGGGTACCTTAGCCCCTGGCACTGACCTACTGTTGCTTCCAGGAGCTATTCTGGCCTTCTTGCTCTCTGGACGTTGAGGAGGCGTTATCTCGCTGCAGCTCCTCTTCGTTGCCTCTGGTACCGGTGCTTTACCCCGATGCTCTACCGCTCTTTCATGAGCTACTTCGGGTGCCATGCCCTGTTCCAGATAGCGCAGATACCATCTTACGCCTGCTCCACTAAGGCCGACTCTTAGTGGGTCGTCTAGCCCTCCTGGCTCCCCGCGCTGAGGGAGGTGGACACGGCGACGTCTACTGTGGAAGGGCTTGTGTTTTTGCCCTTCTTCTGATTCCCTTTTCTGTGCCGCATCCTTGGATGTTGACGCAGTTTCCGAGATTGGGATACTTTTTGGAGCCGACGTCGTATCATCCCGGTGTTCTTCCGGGGGAATTTTTACAGGATGTGATCTCCTGGGGCTCGCAGTTTTTCTTTGGTGGCTGGTACTAGGCCTTTGACCGCTGTGGATGGTATGCTCCACTCGATCTTTGCCGTACGGGTGCCTCCTCATCTGTGTGCTGCAGTGTCTGTGATCATTATGGATTCTATGCTCCACCTGATCATTGCTGCGTACAGTCCTATTGACTTGTGTTCTGGCTGGCGGAGGAGGATTTCTCCTAGGTATGGTGCCTTGCCGTTGACCTTCCTCTTGGAATCTCTGTTCCATGAGGTCTGCTGCTCTGCTTGCGGTGACTCCCCGCAAGTCTTCCTGTTTGTTGTGTTTTGTTTTTTTGTTTGTGCTCATATTTAAGATTCGACCGGTAGCTCGTGTCCGAGGACAAAAGCGTCGCAGTCTATGTTTTATGGCTGGGAAAGGGTGGTCAACCATGCCAGAGCCCGCATACCATGGTAAGGCCACAGTTACTTCATGAGGCGGCCTGTTATCATGAAGGCTCCGTTCCAATACAGTCGGTATACCCCCTGACTGCAAACCATCCAATGGGCACGGTGCGCATGACACCCTGGATTAGGGGGGAGTAACTTTTAGTTGTCGCTTCACAAAAGATGCAGGCTCTGCTGAGTTGTAGGGTTATGCCCTACAGGGAGGAACTACTCCAACCGGCAGTATTGTGTCATTGCAACTTAAGCCCCTACATCGCGTCAAGATTGTTACTCGGAGTAGGGGTTGGCGGATATGAGATTTATCTCATTTCCACGTAGGTCCTTGGGTTGGACAATGGCCGCAAGCCAGTTAAAATGTATAGTGTTTTGGATTGTTTTTGAAATCAGGATTGTTTTTCGAGTACCTTAAATTGATAATCACTATAATTTTTAATTTGATGTTGCTTATTTATATGTAATTAAATATACTTAAATACGCGTTTGTTATATATTAAATTTTTAAATTCCGCTGAAAAGCCAATTAATGTGCTTAGTGGAAAATCCTAATTGCCAATAGGGGGTATGTTTAGTACGTAGGTGCATTCTGTCTGTCCAGGCTGATCCGGGCATGATCTAGAGTGTAAATCGTGCATGCGTATAGGTCGGGAATACGTATCTTTGGAAGATTCATACCTCCGGGCGAATTAAAAAAAGGAATGGTAAAATGTCTTGTAGTTCTACGAAACTTAATATATGCACTTGAAATTTGTATGTGATCTTTGATTTTTAATATCCGCTTTAAGTATGAAATTCAGCTAAACCGGGAGAAAACCACACCTACCTCCCATACAAAGTTACTTTATCAAAATTTTTAAAATTCAATAAAAATTAATATATGGACCTTAAACTCTTCACATAAATTTTAATTTTTATTATGCATTCTGAGTTTGAAATTTCGTACAGCCAAATGAAAACTCCACCTACCTCCCATACAAAATGACAAAGTGGCCTATTTTTTATAATTTAAACATTAAGTTTTAATCACTGCCGCTTGATAATACTTCATCGTATGGATCATGAAAATTGACGTCGCAACTTTCGCCACTCTCTTCATCGGTTGCATCAGTGTCTTCGCAGTTGTTTTCATTTGTTGGCACCAATGGCGGTACAATCAAATTTACAGCCATTTGTGGCAACTTTTTCAACTTCTTTTGAAGTAATTTCCTTTTGCTTGAAATTATAGGATCAGAAGTTATCAAAAACCTATTGAAAACATCTTCGAGCGATTTTTCTCAGCTGATTTTTCTTGAAAAATCCTCCCTGAATATTTTGAAGTCTTTATTGAGAGCTTCTTGCGCCTCCTCGGACAATTCACCAATCGACAATAAATGCACATTTGGGGGCATATTATACCATGGAAACATATGCACAAAATATCTTGCTGTGTCTAACGCAAAATCACGGAATTTTCAATATTTACTTCGTAGCCGAAATCACTATTAAGACAATATGCATTTTTTAATGAGATCTACATCAAGGTTAGCAATTAATGCTGTTCTGCATTTTCAAAAAAACGAGCGGTATTTCCATTATTAGAATTCCCAAATGCTGGTTTTGGTTGATCAATTACCAAACCAATTTTTTCCTTGAACTCTCTCTGAATTCTGGATTTATTTTCTAACACAGCCTGCTTTTCCGATTGCTCTCTTATTAGCAATTTTTTCACTGGCAGCTTTGCTGCCAAATGAAGCAAGCATTCAAAAAATCATATCCAACCATGTAGAGTCGATAAGCCAAATTAAAGATTTTCGACTTTGACTTCCTTTTTAACCATTGCATCAATAGAATTGAACTCTTTTATAGTTGAAGCACATAGATAGCACCTTTGTGTAGATGAAGTTTCAGTAAGTGCATTGCACACCTTGCCGTCTATCAAATTGGTCGACAAAATCTTGTTGAAGATGGGCGAGGATTTTGACAAGTAACTTAAGATCTGCAAAGTAATTGTATAGGAACAATAGAGGAAATGAATATTGATTAATCATTCGCATCAGGGTTCTGGAAGGCTTGCTTGTATGTGCTGTTGCCCGAACTTCCGTCAAAACCCCACTTTGTAAATAAACAAAAATTAGATAACTCCTTATTCTGTAAATCATCTATAACGGGTTTTTGCAATATTATCAAGCGTTGGACGGTATGATTCAGCAAAGCTTGCAAATGTAATTCGCACGAAGTTTCTGACATTTTAATAAACTCTCACGCAGGATAGCAGTACTTTATGGCTGACTGTACAGGGGTATAGTAAGGAAGCTTTTTGGGTGCAGCGTTTTTAATAACATTGTATTGTTGACGTGATAATTTAGCTTCTATAAGCATAGTAAGAGCGTCTTCATTATGATCTTAGTTTCCTTCTTTTATTTTTCAAAACGTTGCCTTTATTTACTTGCTCTTTGAGGTGATGAAGTTGTCACTTCATGCAACATTATTGAAGCTTCTATATGACCTTCAGCCCGCAAACTCATTTTTGTGGCATACGCCAAAACTGATACAGAAGTAGACTCTCTTATTTGCTTAAATTATGCTATTTTGGTTTTTTTAGAAGAATCTTCAAAAGAAATTCCCTTCGCCCACGTTTTGAGGATTAGAGGTAGTGAAAGATATTGAAGAAGCTAACCAATCGCGATTATAACTCAAAAACGTTGCCTCAATTCTATGTGCTCTTGCCCAAAGCAGTTCCTAAAAAATAGACAGCACATTTCATTTTCATGTTAAAGTTTAAATGCACTTGAACACCTGAATAGTACTTCACTATTAATTGCTTCAAAGCATACGATTGTCACATAAAATACCATCAAATTAAATACAGATTTAACGGAGAAATTGCAACTATTCCGCATTGTCGATAAGTGTTACACGCTATATCCTCTTGAGACCTGAACATGAACCAATTGAGTTAAAAACATTTTGAACTATTTTTTTATCTTATGAGGTGTATTTAAAACAATTATTTATAAAACTTTTTAATTTTTTTTATTTATAGTGGTAGAAAAAGGAGGTGCACACATGTGTACTTTAGGTCTAAATGTCTGATTAATGAGGAACAATAGCCTTAACAGTATGATAGTTTTCAAAACAGTTATTTTTCAAAATACATAAATATACATTGCATTTTACACAGATTGTACGGCAGCGTGAGGAACACGATGGGTGGCGACATTTCGAGGCGAAATTGCTTTCTACGAAACGCGGAAGGTGACCAACATTGTCAAGTCTTATTTCTGGCTGTGGATGTGGCACAACCGCACGGTGCTTCTTTGAAGGAGGTTCGATACGATAATCTCGGCTGCCGTCTGTGGAATTCACTTCAGATCTAAAAGATGTGCTGGTGTTGGGACGAGATGTAGAGCCGCTATGCAAAAAATTGGGTTCAACGCTGCCTCCGTCATATTTCATCATCGCTTTGGCCAGGTTAAGCCTGAATTGGAGCAAACCTAGCCTATCCTTTCGTTCAACGTTTTCTTGTATACAACAACGAATGTACATTATCCAGCAATTGACGACAACCAGGTCCAAGAAATGACAGAAAGCTCTCACGGGCCATTTTTTTGTCCGCATTGAACTTCGATAGTAAGCTATTAGTCTATCGCATAGGTCTATGCCGCCCATGCAGGAGTTATAGTTTTTTACAGCAGCTGGTCGAGTTACATCAATTTTCTTCTTCTCTTTTTTGCACCAACGTTGACAGGTATTTGCAGGGGCGCTCCCTGTACAAGTAGACAGCATCGTTACTGATTTTGTATCCATCCATTTAACGACACAGACTTTGTCATCACTTCTAACTTTCTCATCCCATTCTCCCCTTTGCAACTGCTTGTCGGTCTTTAGCTTTTGTGCCACTGGTCCAATCCTATTTGCCATTACAGTACCGGTCAGAAAAATCCCGCCTCTTTTTTCATTTAAATGATCAGCCAACTTTAGACTTGTAAAAAATCTGTCTGTGTATAAAACACAGTTGTCATTAATTGTACGACAAAGCTTTTCCACAATTCCTGCTCCTAGTCCGAGATTTTTCATAACATCTTGAGGTAAAGTATCCTTGCCAACGTAGATTTTGAAATCTAATACCAGCCCGTCTCGGGAAGCCAAAACAAAGTTTTTTAGTCCAAGTGGATTAGGCTTGGATGGCAAATATTGTCGGTACTCACAACGTCCTGAAAAAGGAATCATCTGCTCGTCAATTGACATGTGCTTGGAACGTGGCAAACTTTGGCATTTCCTCAAAATGGGGTATAATAGTGGTCTTATTCTCCAAAGTTTATCATTATCATTCGGTTGGCTGCAATCTGAAAAGTGCAAAAAATTTCGGATTTCAAAAAACCTATCGCGATTCATTGAATCTCTAACAATTGGCACACAAAGATCTCTGCTCCAATAAAGCTTCCCTTGAGGGTATTTGAGAGTGCCCATCATCAGCTGTATACCAGCAAACGTATCATCTCAGTGGCATTGGTGTTAATTGATTTTAAATCTCACTTTTGTGCCGAATATATATTGGTTTGTTCTGCCACTAATTCCCAAAAGTTTAGCCCCAAATACTCAAAAAAAGAGTATAAGATGTTTACGTCTGAGCTACCCTGTGCAGATAGAAAATCATCCTTTATATCTGGTCCAGAATTTGCCATTTCTTTGGTCCGCCAAAAAAGGCGCGGTGAACTTCCATCTTCATTTTCACTATTTGCCTCATTTTGCCTCTCTTCTTCATCTGTCACAAATTCCTTAGATGATTGAAGTGCTTGGATTACTTCCGAAGGCAAGTAGTCGTCATCATCATCGTCTCCCGAGAAATCAAATTCGCTGTCATTGAGCAAATCCGCAATCTGCTGCTCATCCATATCCAAGCTAAAAAACATTCAATATTTACGAAAAACAAAGACTCAATCCGGAGGTACACATATGTGTATCAAAAAAACAAAGCAGCATTTCATTTTCAAAAAGCCACAAGAAAATAAACTTACCTTTTTACTCGTTTACCCAGCTAATTCGCAGTGGAAAACTACAAGAAATGTGAAAGTAACTGAAAATCTCAATTTTTCATAAATCTTTTACAATTTTTGCCAAGGCCTACTGCAAACTTTTTCATAGTGTCAATTAAAGATTATTTATTTAGATTTTATAATGTCTTAAATATTTCAATGCCAAATTCGTATTCCATAAGTATGAAGAAATCATATTAATTAATAAAATACAGATCAGTATTAATAAACGAAGAATTTTGTATTATAAGAAAAGTGTATTATATATTTGAAGAAATAACATTTAAAAAGAGATTTGTCACAATAAATTTTCATTTAAGTACTGCGGTAGTAATCCTAATAATAGGGAATACGATTTCAGAAAATACATATAGGGAAAATTGTGTTGTGACATATCATATTTTGGATGTTAGCTCCTCAATATTGTTTAAGCTTTTACCATGAAAATATTAAAGGTATATTGACTGTAGGGTATAGCTACAAAATTGAAAGAAAAATAAGAAAAAAATTTAAAACAAAATAAAAACACAAAAAAAAAACAACAAATAAATAAGAAGCGCAGTAACAACACACTTTTTAGTAGTTGCGCTTGCTTAATTTGATAAAAACAATTGCAGTTCGCTTGCAAAAAGTTTAATATTTTCTAAAACGCACAAAATAGCACAAACAATTTTATACTCTTTATAACAACAGTCCATATTAAAAGAAAATCATTATAAGATGACAACAGAAAACAAAAAATAAACTTTAACTCCACATGCATTGCAAAATATCGGAATTTTTTGACACATTTTTTAATAGACACTAAAATATTATTTCCAACACTTTATCTCATAAATTTTTGTGGCGTTAGAAATATAATAAGCTGAAGGTTCCATTAAAAAATATTGCAAAAAAGAATTTTTTTTAAATAAAAATTTTATATAAAAATTCTGAAAAATATCGATTCTCCACTGCGCGCGAACGTAAGCAAAAAAAAGTTAAGTTTGACAGCTTGTAACTTTTGAACTAGAACTTTTAAAGTATCAGTTTTTTTGCTTGTGACGCAGAATTTTATTAACTTAAAACCGGTATCCAAAAAAAGTTCGTAGCTTCCATTTGATTTTATGAATTTAAAGCCAAAAACCCGACTAAATACCCCTCTGTGCGGCATGCGTGTTGTTGCTTTTATGTGTTGTTTTTATGTTAATAATTCCTTATTGTACTATGTAGCTAACGATTTGTTAGTTTTTGTTGTAATTGTTGTTGCAATCTTCAAAAATTTTTTTGGTGATACCTGCTCTATACCGATTTTGTTTCAGAGATGGCATAGCTATGCGACTACCATTCTTAAAGTCCTTGACGGTATCCGCACGTCGCACCGTGGGATATTGAACCCTCAAAATGGGTATCAATTCACCTAGAAGACGGAGGCAATTTTTGACTTCTTTTTTTCAATTAGTTTTATGATCTATGAAATTATTACATAAATTAAATTGTGAGCTTTAGATCAAGTAAGTTTTTTTAAAGAAGGCAACAACAACTCTGTATAGAGTCAATCACTTAGCTGACTGTCGTCTGTTTCAGAAATCGCTACATTTTCCTCTTCAGTAGTCTTTGAGTGATTAAGCTGTGATCAACTCACTGTTTAAACCAGTATATGAGTGCGCAGATCTTGGAATTCATTCTTTGTAATTGTATGGCTGCTAATCATATGGCATTTCAAAGCAGTAGGCTATTTATAGATCATCGAAATCAACTCTATCAAGGTTGCCATCCGTTCTAGTTGCTTCTTTATTTATTTCAATATTCATTGGTGTTCGATAGTTTGTCGAAATGCACCATAGAAATGAAACGAGTTTTTTGCTTCGCCAAAAGCTAGTGTTCTTTTTTTTTAGATGAAACGGGTCTAAATAAGTTGACCAATTAGTTGAAAACCACGCATACAAAGTGACTTCAAACGGAACAAAAATCTATGGACTTGAAATTCTACACATAAGTTTTGATTTTTAATATGTATTCTGAGTATGAAATTTTGTACTATCAAATGAAAATACCGCCATATTCCCATACAAAATGACGTAAAAACTTCGTCGAGTAAAAAAGTAGGTAGATATTTGATTTCGTTTCTACAGGGAAGACAAAATTTGAAAAATTACATCGTTAAATGTACATCACTTTGGTTATTACTACAAATTGCACAAAAAAAAGCAATCAACAGCACTTATACAAAAACAAAGGGTTGCATTATACTAGTTAATAAAAATAAACAAAGTTGTTGATTTTACATTTACCCTTCAATGTTATGTATTACTATTACCAAAATAAAAAAATAAAATAAAAAAATTAATGGACAACAGTTGTAAACTATGATAGAAGCGCTACCTTATTGAGCGATGTTTTTCCAAAGAAATAAAATATAAGGAAATGGTGTACACTCGCATACAGTGTATGTGTGATGCGGTAAGCTTCCCTCGCTGTTTTTTGACACTTCGATCGCTCTGCCGGCCAAACCAAGTTACAAAAAATTACAAATATGAAATATTTAATTTAAAGCTATTTTTATTGCTATATTCACTGAAATCATTGGAGTAAATTATATATTAAACAATTATAAAAATATTCGTTGTGTGGCGTTAAAATTGTGCAGCTAGTCTGAAAGTTAAAAATAAGATAATTTCCTTCCACAAGTAAGCATATTGAGACTAGAGTGATTTTCCATACGAAACAACGTTATTTATACTCGATTGGGTTTAAATAAGTAATTAAAATTGAAAATTTAAAGATTTCCAATCGGAAATAAGTGAACAAATGCAAATAAGAGCTTGTTGTTTCAGCGCCAATTTCAAGCGATCGGTCTGTCTTGTTTACAGTGAATCAGTTGAAATACCATTTATTTATTTTGTAAATAAAAGATCAGTGCTTATTTAAATAATTTTCGAAAATGATTTAATCGGCTTCTCAAAGTCAAGCATTGGTACCATATCTTGATGATGATGGTGATTAAACTTTCATTAAATATTATAGTTAAGTCTTGAATTCAAATCTTTTTTAAAATTAGGTATTTTTATATATAAAAAAAAATGTAATAAAAACCCAACAATAAGTTAAAATTTGCCAAAAGCTGTACATTTCAAAGGAGCTCAGAAAATTTTAAATTCTAATTATTGTATTATTAGAATGATAATTATATTCATAAAAAGAAAAATATAAATAATGGATTAATATTTTTTGGTTTACTAAGAAACTAATATACATACTGTAACGTTTTAACAGGAGTTATGTCATTTTACAGAAAGTTGGAAAATCTTGATGATTTGAAGCACAAAAATATACAAATTAATATGATGTAAAGGCACGAGAAGCCTATTCTATTTTATTATGAAAAAATACATTATAATTTTACGAATATAAGAACTTGAAGACATAGATAAATTTTGACTTTTCCAAATATTGAAATATTAAAAAATTAAGCTTAAAAAAAATTCTTGTAAATATAGATTAAAAGATATAAATATTGTATAAAATAGTTTTTGGTGTACAAAAAAGTGGCTGCACGGTTTCTGTGCAGCCATACAAATTTTGTGTAACTTTGGTTCCACATTGACTTTCGGTGTAAAATTTACGTGTAAGGAAGATATGCCACTCAGTAGCCTAAATTCTGTTCCCTCAAACCCGAGTTACAGATTTATTTCCGTCTAACAAAGCCATTAGAAAAATTGTGCAATTCTGGCGAGTTGTATAAAAGAAGTAGAAGCAAGAACATTCGTTACGCAATTAGTCACAGTTTGAATACGCTGGTCTGCTATTTGTACAATTTGTTATTTGTACGCCAATTTACGTAAGCCTATTTTGCTTTGTTGTTGTTTTGCATGCAAACGAAAATACACAAACACGCGTAAATAAAAGTAGCCCTTGGACGTGTTTTTTGTACCTCGTATTTTTATGCTCTGTCTACGGCCTCCTTATTACATACATCACATTGTTGCATAATTTATGAATACGACAGTCACATGAGGTGGAGTGCTCACAGTTTCAACAATAACAAATGCTATAAATACGATTTGTTAAATGTACGCTTAAACTGTGAATAGCCTTATTAAAAATTAAAATAAACTTAAAAAAAAAAAATGAGTAAAAGACTGCGAGAATTCTAGTCAGTGATACCAGATTGAGGGTAATTTCCCTTTTTGAGGGATTTTGCAATCGTCTTTTAAGCTAAAAGGGAAACATTTTACTTGGTAGTACAAATTAAAGGGAACTTTTAAGGCGTTATTATGGTGATTTGCAATTGTAAATTAATAAACTCTTTTGTCATGAATTTGGAAAGTTCGCATATAATTATTTCTTGTCCAGACCTTTTTGTATGTTGACAGTTTTGTCAAGTAGCTTTCGATATCATTTTATGCAGAGAAATCCTTATAATTGTAAATGAATTTGCAATTGTCAATTTATAGAATTAGTAAATAAATATAAATAGTACATTTATTGCTATGTATGTAATAAAGAGCTGCAGGAATGTATTCCGTGCGTGTACCACTCTATGAGAGTATTCCATATTCTCAAACCATTTACAAAGCAGAACGAATGAGCGCGAAACATTAATTTTGCGAAGCGAATAAATGTGCCATTCTGTTTGAGAGAGTTTTAATGAATATTGGTCATCTAGTCGTTTGTAGCTGTTTTTTATGAAATGCATTCGGAGAATCGCGAATACTCTTAAATGGTTTTCTTGATTTTTGGCATTTGCTTTAGTTTTGTCTGCTTCTGATCATGGAAAGTATTTTAGTTACAGGGTAATATGAATTTATATAATGCGAGTTACAAATTAATACACAAATAGACCTTATATTGTGATTTTTTAGACATTATTATAATAATAATAGACCAATAATAGACCTTATTGTGAAAAATTATGTAATATTTTATAATAGGGTTGCCACCTAACAATATGTATTTTTAATAGTTTTAAACGTAATTTAACAGTTTTAGGTTGTTTTAGAATTTTAAAATTAAAAATGGTGGTTGCCACCAAATTTTATAAAAAACCTTAATTATTTTATTTTTATGAATTTGGGGCTGGTGCGAACTAATGGTTAAAAATGGGTCGCTGAATCCGAATCCGTTGTCAGAATTTCAAAATTATAAAATTTTGAAATAATAGTGCCTAATAATATGTATTTTTAAGAGTTTAAACGTCATTAGATATCAGCGACTCCCTAACACTGATAAATTGGAAATAAACATTTATGAAATATACTGGCAATACTGATTCCAGAGTAAGAACGGTCCAAATATTTTCTGCTACGTGGATGGTGAGTTTACTTTCGAGAAGAACCAACTCAATTTTACGAATTTACTGCAAACGTTATATCTTCATTATTTTGATATTGCGGTTTGGCTTTGATAAAAAGCTCGGGAAAAAACGATACATGCAATTTGATGTTCCGATGATATGGAGATGACCGTTTTGTAACCTAAGCGATTGCTATTTTTGTCTGGCCAAAGTAATTGTCGTTTTATTGCCAGTTCCTCATTCTTATGATGTTCTATATCCTACTTTTCCCGGTTTAACACGTGAAAACAATCGACAATATTTCGATTCAGTGGAGTCGGGAGGAACCACTGGAGGAAGTACATTTCCAACTGAAAGCAAAACTCACGTTTTATCGCAAGCGCAACTGAGTGATTGGATAAGAGATTTGGAACTGTCAAGTGAATAATTATGTTCCAGTTGCTTTACTAAGAAAGACAAGGTCTGCTTTGAAAGAATGACATTATTTCGCAAAATTATTGTCACCAGTTGAGGCAGCGGCGTGGGATTCTTTTAGAGTGATTTTTTCTAGCTTCCTCGGGAACAACAAAAGTGAATCTTATTAGAAAATAGTTAATGATTTACTCAGGAACTATATAAAATGGGAGTAGATATGTCTTTGAAAATTCACTTTCGAATTTTTTTCTGAAGAATCTCGGCGGCGAGAGTGACGAACAGGGAAAGATTTTACCAGCAGATGAAGCCAATTGAGAATCGGAACCAAGGATTTTGGAACGAAGGAATTATGGGGTTGAATATGAAAAAACTATTGTTGGTTTCTCATCAGGAAAATAGATCCCAAATTGAATAAACGACAAAACAAGAATCGTAATAATTTTGAATACAATGAAGTCAAGGTAAAAAACAATGTAAATCATTAAAAGAACAATAAAAATAAAAATAAAAACTATATAAACAATATGAACAATGAAAAAATTGTATGGGAGGTGCCACGCCCACTTGTTCAAATATTAAAAACCCTTTTTTTATACTTTTTTGTGCCTAAAGCACTAAAAACGTCATCAAAATAATTTATTCCCTGTAGTCATTCCATTGTGCAGTGCTCTGTATGGCTCACACAAGACAGGTAGTGCAAATTTAAAACATTTCATAGCAGACTTGTTTATGGAAATTACATCATTTTTCTTTTTTTGTATTATTTCTAAATTTGTATAAATATATGTTTTTTAAGAATTTTCTTCTTGGTCCAGAACGTTTTTTTTTTAATTTTTTATAAAAAACATTAATTTTTAAGAAAAAATTTTTTAAAAAAAATCATTTTTGTAATTTAACGTGTATTAATAGTATTTAACCCAAAAATCAAGAAATTTTAACAAGCCATTACTTAGCAAAATTAATTTTACTAAAACAGTGGCCTAAAACTAAATTCTTTGTAAAAATAGAATAGAACTAAATAGAAAAAAAAACTTTAAAAAAAATTGCGATATTATTTTTTTTCATATACTCTTCAATAATATCCATTATATACATATATAAAAATTACGACTTCCTGTTTTAAGTGGCTAGTTTCACAAATTTTCAATCAGTTAACAAAATATTTTATTATGTGTTGTACTGTATCTTCCATATGACAAAAACCGCAAAATGGTGTTAAATCTCTGCTGAACAGGTGTTGGTGTGTGAGCTTTGTATGGCCTAGACGGAAACAAATGTAGTTAATGGTTTCTATTCTTCGGGCAGACATTGGAAAGCTTGGTGCTATACAATTTATGTTGAAGTTTTTGTAGTGGTGTTCGTAGGTCTTCCAGTTGAGACGAATGATCTCATGGTAGAAGTTGTTAGCAGCTTGTTTAATATCCTTCTTGTTCTGAGTCTTTTGCATGAGTAAAGGTGATCTTGTAGCTAGATCAGCAGTATCGTCAGCTACAGTATTTCCGCTAATGCCGATGTGGCTAGGTATCCAACAGATTTTAATTTTTGCAGTACTTATTAATAAATCTCTTATTGTAGAAATTGTTGATAGTAAATCAGTGAATATTATATATTTGGTATTTGCCTTTTTTTGCAAATTGGGTTGCGAATAAAGATAGATGCATGGTTCGGAAGTGATATTGAACGTATTAATTTATTGTGTTCATCGACTACGCTGTATGTTGTCGCATCATCTTTTTTTGATCCATCTGTATAGAGCGCTTTCCAATTGTTGTGTTGGTGTCGTATATTTGTGTATAGCTGATGGAAAATAGTTGGATCAATGTTTTCTTTTTTGTAGTTACTTAAGTCGAGAATAATTTATTGACTTTTTAGTTTCCAAGAGGAGCATTTTATTTATCGATTTTTGTTTGAGTTGGGGGTCTATTGTGATGGCATCGTTTATTATCCTTTGTAGAGCAGGTGTTGGTTTAGTAGATGTTTTTCTTTTTAGTTTATTTCGGGTCAAGACCGCTACGTCCGAACCCTCCGCATGTACTATTTTTTAGATCATTCGTCCAATCAAAAGCATCAGTCTGTCGTGTAGCGATAGCAGTCCACTTTCGGTCAAAAGGTTTTGTATTGGAGTCAATATGAATGCTCCCAATGCCATTCTTATTGCGTTGTGATAACTGCATTTGATTTTTTGCCAATTTCTTTGTGATGTGGAACTGTAGATCGGTAGTCCATAATCGATTTTAGATAAAATAATTGTTTTAACTATATATGTATATTAATGATGCAATGTTAGTTTCTAATTTTTGATTACTCAGACATTTTATAATGTTTAATCTATTCGATAAATTGTTACATAGATAGTTTGCATGTTTGTTCCATAAAAACCTTTTGTTAAATATTAAGCCTAGTATTTTTAAGTTATTTACATTTTCAACTTTCAAAGAATCAAATATTATATCATGCTGAATGCAATTATGTTTTTTGCATATGTGCAATAGTTTAGATTTGTCTACTGAGATTTTCGTGCCGCTGTGCACCAATTTTTTATATTAGAAAAAATAAATTGTGAGTTCAATTCGAAATCTGAATTATCTTTATACTTAGCAAATATATACAAATCATCTGAGTATATTGCATGTTTAAAAAAAGATTGATTAACTTTTTACTTAATTTATTAATTGCAATAAGGAATAATGTAACTGATATCGGTGATCCTTTTGGGATACCGTTGTGCAGAGAGAATGTGCCAGAGAATATACCATTTACTTTGACACGTATTTTTCTTTTTGATAAAAATTGTTTTACAAAATTAATTACTTTTTCACCAAGCTTCCATTCAATTAATTGATCAATTATGTAATGCATACGAAAGGCTGTTGCAGATATGTTCGTCCAAGGTTAATAAGGTTTCTATAGTACCTTTACCAGATTTAAAAGCAGATTGTCTGGTGGTCAAGAGTTTATTTGCAGTTAAAAACCACATTAATCTGCGCGACACAATATTTTCAAGAATCTTAGACATGCAAGGTAGCAAAGAAATCAGCCTGAAAACTTCAGTTTTGTTTTTTGGCTTATTTGGTTTAGGAACTGGTAGAACAGAAGCAATCTTCCATTGTTGTGGAAAATATCCTTTGCCAAATTCGTCATTGTAGATTTTGAGTAGTTTATTTTTTTCATTGTAGTTAAGATTTTTTATTATTGGGTAAGACAGTTGATCGAACATAGGTGTTTTTCCTTTTAGGGTAGATAAGCTAGATTGGAGTTCTATCATTGAAATGGGATCTTCAATGTAGTTGGCAGATTTATTCTGTAATTAATTTGAATTTTGTCTGTCAAATTTCTTTTGTTTTGCTGAAATTGAGTCGGAAAATTATTATCGTTGGAATATGTTGACCAAGTATTAGCAAGGATATTGGCAATATTCTTGGGATATGTGGTAATTGTTCCATTAGGATTTTCAATTGAATGAATGTTCAAACTTTTTCCGACTTTTGAAAGGTTTCTGACTTTGTCCCATAAAAGACTTAATGGTATTGAGGGATTCATTGCATTTGTAAATTGTATGAAGGATTTTCTTTTATTGTTTCTTACCTCTCGTTTAAGCAGTGCGTTTACTTTTTTATAGCTTAATATATTTTGTAAAGTGGGACTATATTTTGCTATTTTGCAAAGTATTTGTTTATCTTTTTGTAATTTACCAAGTTCTGCATTCCACCAGCATACGTGCTTAGAATAACGTTTAGTGCTGGTACAAGGTAAAGACTGAATGGCTGTATGATAAATGTGTTTTTTAAATAGAGCTACTTGTTTATTTAGATTGTTTCCAGTCGAAAAGTGGAAGGGGTTGGTTTCAAGCAAAGTTTTAAATTTTTCCCAATTAGCCAGATCGGTTAAAAAACGTGGAGTGAATTTTTGTGGCTTCAGAGTTTTTTTGAAAAGTTCTATGCTTATGGTCGCTACTGTAGAGATAATCGTCGACGTGCCAAGTTGTTGCCAAATTGAGTGCACGGGATGCAATTGAAAGATCTATGTTAGTGAAGGTATTTCGTGTAGAAAAATCACCGACTCGATTTGTCATTAAAAAGAATAAGATTATTGTGTTCAATAAAGTTTGAAACTACTTTTCCTTTTGCATTGTATGTAGGTGAACCTATTGAAGTTTCCCATTAGTAAAATTGGTTTGTTTGTAAACGCAATTAGAGAAAGAAGATCTGATTCGCTTAAGTTATCGTTTGGGTCAATGTATAAATTAACAGCAATAAAAGATATATCGGAATAAATTTCTAAAGCAACGGCTAAGATATTTGAGTTTATATTTATGACTTTATGTGGTATATTATTCAAAACAAAAAATGATATTCCTCGTTTTGCAGTTTCGTTAGGGCTTATATCGTTTTTTGTGTAAATAGAGTAGTTACTTGGAAGAATAGAGTGGTGTGGATTGTTTTTTAAATGTGTTTCTTGAAGCGCAATTATTTTTGGTACTTTGCTCCAAATTATCAATTGGAGTTGGATGTAAATATTTTGGTACCCACTAATGTTCCACTGAAGGAATTTTAGGACCATAATAAGACAAAAAAGAATAAAAGATCTTCTATGCTTTCGTAAATTGATATACGAAAGTAAGAGATTATGAAGATTCCATATTTTGATCGGATTCTGTTTGTGGAGAGAGTAATTGAGTAATTGAGCGTTTGATTGATATTTTCGTTTTCATTATGAAGGGCATTGGCATAGCCTAACCTATGAAGGGCATTGGTAGGTGAAGAGTATGGTGATATGTTTAGAGGGAGATTAGTTTTGTTTGAGTTGCTTTGTTTATTTGGTGTTTGTGGGATTGTAAGTGGTATGTTTTGCTTAGTTGTTGTTTGTGGGATTGTTAGTGGTGAGTTATGATTCGGTTGTGTTGTTCTGTTCTGTATTAAATTTTGAGTATGTATTGCTCTTAATTCGTAGACTTTGGTGACTTTCTTGTGTCAAGTTAGTTTTGTTTTCTGTACCATTTGTTCTGTACCAATTGGGTTTTCTAAAGTTTCTTTTAGATAACTTTTTGAGAAATCAATATTTGTGATGTTGATTTTTTTTTTTTAGTTGCTTCTCTAAATGTAATTTTATTACGTTTAAGATTTTTTCTTTAAGAATAGCTTGACGCTTTTTTAAAGTCGGACAGTCGCTGTTGTTTGAGCGGTGTTCATTTTTACAATTAAAGCATTCAACTTTAGTACACGGAGTCGGTTCGCGTTCAGAGGTAGCGCATACAAAACATTTTTTTCAGATTTGCAGTGTTTCTTTGTGTGGCCAATAACATAACAATTTTTGCAAGCCATAGGTGCTGGTATTGAAAAACAAAATATGTAGTAGAGTATTTATTACATTTTCATTAATGAATTTTGTTATTTTTGTGCATTCTTCAATATTTTAATCTTTCAATCCATCTACGATTTCGATTTCTGTAAGTTGTGCCAAAAATTTTGTATAAACTACTCCCTTAGCTATATTTAGTGTAGGATGTAGCTCAACCTTGATGTCGCATAGGTTTGACAGTTTTGTTGCCTTAAGAAAACGAGTAGTTTGGTTGGTGTTTTGTGTTAATATAAGGAGATTACCTTCTCTTGTGTTTGATATGAAGAGGGTTGGTTCCGTTGTAATGCTCTCAATTGCTTTTGCAACAGCAAATATACTGAAGCTTTGGATTGGAACGGTTTCGTTTATATTTTTTATTACAATACTATGAATTTTTATTTTGTTTTTGTTAGAATTTGTTATTGTTGTTAAATTTTTAAGGTTTGGAAAGTATTTTCTATTATCTAAATTAGTTCTTCTATTTTCTTAGCACTATCACTATTAAATATACTAAAACGAATATTACCTCCTCCTAGGTCTTCGAATCACATAGTCGGACACAGTAGCTGACCTAAGTCACACTATACCTTTCGTAACAATTACCTTTATTGAAAATTTTACCCTGACAAATCACCGGGAGAAAAAAAACACAGTCGACTGTTCTCAATGGGAGATGATTGGCAACTGCAGAATTAATCTTATTTGGCGTTTTTTCACAGTGGCATGCTCGCTCTTTAACAACGATTCCATACAGAAACCACTTAAGTCCATTGACTTATGTGGTTATAGCAATAAACGAATATTACGGGGTATTGCTTCAAGAAAAAGGAGTACACTGAAGTTTTGGAAAAAAACTGTGTTCGAAAAAGAATTGACTAATAGTCCGAGAGGCAGCGTTGCAAATGGAAAAGAATTTCTGAAACCATGATTTGTTGTTTAAATGATTCTCTTTAATCAGTCGTTCAATGATCTGAGCATCAGCTGAATCAAGAGTTATGGAGCTGGCTGTGAAAAGATGTAAACTATGTAGAAAAACAATTAAAGCAAAACAATTTCTGAAATCTTGAAAATTCGTAGAGTAAGGCCTTTTCCACATGGAGAAATTGAAAACTAATGAAACTGCAACAAAAGTTGCTAACCAATGTATTTATACCGAAACCTTCACATGAAACAACTTGTACTCAACAAGTTTTTAACGCATTCGCAACCAGTTTCATGCAACACGCCGTGCGACGTGACTTGCCCATCTGAAAGCGTAGGTTGCAGTTCAGTTTAAAATTGAAGTGTTTTGAAACTTTTTAAGCTGTTGCGTTGCAGTTGCATTAGTTTTCAATTTCTCCATGTGGAAAAGGCCTTACTGTTAGAATAGTTAAGATTGAAAAAAGAATAGTCAGCTGCATAGAAAATTTGGTATTAATCGTCAGCTACCCTTATGAACCGGGTAAAAAAAGTGAAAGTAAAAAGTATTTCTGAAGTCACGAAACTTATATGGCATATTTATAAAACCTTCAAAAGGATAAAGAAAATAATCAGCTGTACTTCTAATGATGCTAAGGTCGTCAGCTAGTGGGTTAAAGGTGTCGAGTTCGCATGAGATCGCAGCTTCAAGTAATTAATTTAACTAGCTAACTGACGATCTTTCCACTATTATATCTTCAGCTATTGATTTCATTAATAATAGTAGGTATACAAACTGTTATATATAAAAATTTCAAACTTTATAAAATTTATTTAATCCATGTTTTGTTACTTTAAACTTTTTAAAAGTGTATTTATTTTTTAACAAGTATTTTTTATTCGACTAAAAAATGTATACAGTGTCGGACTTGGTCTGAATGCGTTCGATCATTCCTTTGTGTATGTCTTCTAAAATGTCAATCGTATCCATCCTCAATTCATTTACAAATAAAAAACATATTTTCTTGTTAACAAATCAATAACATTATTAAAAATATTAGTCTTTCGATAATTAATGTCTGTTTTTTCTTATAGATGGCGTAAACTGTATATTTCATGTGGTAGTAATTGCGTGGCTTACAATATTGTATATTATTTTAAAGGCTAGACTTTAGATTTTACATTAGGGATATAACTTTTTGCAATTTTTGCAAATATCAAAAATACCACTGCATAGCCGTGAGGAGCATGAAAAAATATAAAAAAATATGGTATCACTTTTCCTCTATCGTGAAAAAAGTTTCCCCACCCAAAGCGTTAAAGTTTTGTTTTTATTTATTTATTTTATTTTTCATTATAGCAGTTACTCATGTCTTTAATAAGTTGTTTTTTGTTTAAATTTTTATATAATCTTCAATACCAAACCATTTTTCATAAGTCAAATGCGAAAATTTGATCAAATCCCCATATTTTAAGAAGATAGGGTATCTTTCTTTAACTTCCCTAATTTTTCTTATCTAAGAAGGTAGTTTTTCTATATTATAATAAATCGCTTTCGGTGCGGAAACTTTTTTCAGCGAATCAACTTAAAAAATTGTTTTTTATTACATGAAATAACATTCCCTACATGGTACTGGACTGGTATTTTGCACTCAAAAAAAGTTATATCCCTACTATACATGCCTACGTAGGTTCCCAATTGGCCCGCGTGGCCCTTTATACAAACTTTTTTCTAACTTAATTTTGTCTTTGTTCTTAGCTTATAAAAAGAGCACCTGCACAAAAAAACAACACAAACCGCACTCGTTCACTGTTCAACACATTTTCAAACGTGCTTGACAAAAACAAATGCATATTATTACAAACAAAATAATTATTATATTCTACAAAGCTGTTTGTTCTTTTCAGCCTACGATCGACTTTGTGAATAATACAAATGACCGTTTGTACAAGAAAAATTTGAATATTTTACAAACTTATTTGTTTCATCTAGAAAATACACGAAAAAATTTACAAACGCTGCTACCACCACTTTGTATATTATCAAACAATGTTCGTTCAGTTCACAAATTTATACATTATAGATTGTTACAAACTAGCGTTGGTAGAATGCACAAAGTTCCGAATTCAAACATTTTTTTTCATGCGGCCAACACTACAAAAGTTTGTACTATGTACAAAACATTTGTAAATTCTACGAATAGCCTCTGTTTGTATTTCTACAAAGATTTTATTCTTAATTTTATCCTAAATATTTAACGGTTTTCGTAAACACACTACCATAAATATTTCAAAGCTGTCAACATTTTTCAATGCACACAAGTGCACAACTGATCAAGTCCTCAAGTTTAAGGTAATAGTAGAAAAGCAGTTGTGCAGATTTTTGACGTACTTGTATTTTGTTTTTGTAAAGTGTACAAGTACTCAACTGCACAGGCAAGTGCACTGAATCGCGAATACCTCTAATATAAAAAACACACACTCGATGATGCTTTAGCTAATGGTCCCGTTACTTGTGTGTCGAATAATTTTTGCATGCAAGTTATTGTAATATAAATTATTACAATTTTCTAATTACATTCATAATTGTTTTTTTTGTTTAATTTTTTGGCAAATGCAACGATGTGCAACATTGTGGTTTTGTTTATTTGTTTTTGAAAGCATTGGCCAGCGCCTAAAATGTCTTGGGCTCAACTGCTTTAGACTATCTTCTTTCAAAAACTGAGAGTCGTTAGTAAAAACAAGTTGGTTAAAAATTAAGTTGGAATCCAAAGTTTATCATACAAATTGTTTTGAAGGGAGCGAAACAAATGTTAATCTGATGATGCTAAGGCAGGACTATAGGGTGGATGTGGCATCAGTTCCCAATTCAGCTCTGTCAATTTTTGACGATATGAAAGTGGTGTTGGGTTTGGCGTTCAGTAAGGCAGTCCTCGCCATAAGCTTCACATAATTTCTTCCGAGCTTGACCGTATTTTTGCCCTTTCGGAATTAAAATAATAAACTATTCGGATAATGCTCTCTTTGATTTGCCATTTTCAGCTAAATTTTTTACCAACTTGTTTTTACTAACGACGCTCAGTTTTATAAAGAAGATATCTTTTAAGATTGCATATAATAATGTAAGCCACGCAATCACTACTACATGAAATATACAGTTCCCGCCCTCTATAAGAAAAAACCGACATTAATTATTGAAACACCAATATTTTTAATAATGTTATTGATTTATTAACAAGAAACTATCTTCTTTATTTTTAAATACTTGTTTAAAAAGAAACATACTTTTAAAAAGTTTAAAGCAACAAAACATGGATTAAATAAATTTTATAAAGTTTGAAATTTTTATATATTACAGTTTGTATACTATTTTTAATGAAATCAATAGTAAGCTGAAGATATAATATATCGAAAGATCGTCAGTAAGGTAGTTAAATTAATTACTTGAAGCTTAGATCTTATGCGCACTCGACACCCCCCCCAGCTGACAACCTTACCATCATAAGAAGTACAGTTGATTATTTTATTAATCCTGTTGAAGGTGTTATAAAAACGCCATATAAATAGTGTCCGACCGAAACCGGAATTTTGGTCGAAACCGAAACTGAATATTCGGCCATTTTATATTATTCGGCCGAAACTGAAACTGGTTATTAATATGAAAATTTAAATTTTTACAAATTATTTTCTTATATTAAAAAGAAACAAAAGTACTACTAGTACAAAAAAGTATTATTTGAATATTAAAGTTTATAATAATTAATTAAAGTTTACTATAAAAATAAATTAGATAATTTTTTATTTTATTTTTATTACACACTAGCACTATATAGTATGCACCTACAATGTACATTTTTTTAGAACTACAAAACAAAGTATTTATGTTTTTTTAAAGGTTAAGTATTATAAAAATAGAAATATGCATTTAGTTTTCTTTTCCTTTGTTCCACACATACAGAACTCATTCGGAACTTTATGTTCTGTTCACACTGAGAGCTAAATGCGCATTTAGAGCATTTACTACATATACTTGTCCCTGTTACTCCTACAACGAGTAAAGTGCCGTTCTTAAATGTGGAATACGTAAATGCGCATTTAGCTCTCAGTGTAAACATAGCATTAATTATCAATTTTTGGCTTTAGTACCTATAAAACTTTAATGTGAAATGCAATAGTGATGATAAAATCGAAAATGATAATGATAATCGAACGCATAAAATTAACCAAAATGTTTTACGTTAACACGATAAATCAAATTCACAATTCATAACTTTTGTTTTCTTCTATGCGTTGTAAATATTTTTATTAAACCATACTTATATATTTGAATTAAATGACTAATGCAAGAAATTTTGGTATAATTTGGCGACAACTCTTTTTTTTATAATTTTTTTGTTCGATTATACGGATTTAACCTCATAAATCCAAATCCAAGTTTTAGGCCAGTGGCAATTGGTTTAGAAGTTATAGGCCTCCAAAATTATAAAAATGGCCTACAAATCTTGCTGTGTTTTATTTAGTGTTCCGCATTATGGGCATCAAAAGAAAGGTAATGCGAGTACCTATTCAACGAGGTATCAAACATGAAAATCCATTCATAACTTTTTAAGACACACCTATTAAATATACAATTTGTCTGGAAAACTAGTGGTTTCCCTTTTACGAAAGCACTACACTCAAATTTTTTATATCTTTAAAAGTTATGCATGTATTTTCATATTTGAAAAGGTACCATTTTGAATGGGTACTTAAATTACCTTTCTTATGGTACCCATTAAGTGTAGTTTTGTTGAAAAATTTAAAAAAATAGCAAGATTTGTAGGCCATTTTTTCCAACTTTGGAGGACTGTAACTTCTAAACCAATTTCGAACGGCCTGCAATTTTATTCAGATTTGGAGTTAAGAGGCCAAAACCCATATCATCTGCAAAAAAATTTAAAATTAGAGTTGTCGCTATTCCGAAATTTTTACCAAAAGTTTCGGCTAGTTTCAGAACGGCCTCAATTCGGCCTCAATATGGCTAGTTTCGGGTATTCGGCTTCAATATGGACTTCAGAAATACTTTTTACCTTCACTTTTTTTGCCGGTTCATAAGGGTAGCTGACTATTAATACCAAATTTTCTATGCAGCTGACTGTTGTTTTTTCAAACAGTAACACTAACTCCACGAATTTTCAAAACTTCAGAAATTGTTTCGCTCTAATTGTTTTTCTACAAATTTAGCATTTTTTCATAGCCAGCTCCAATAAGACGCTCGCAGCTGATTTTAGTTTCGATTATTTAGTATACTTAAACAATTTATATAAAAATTTATATAAAAATTATTGTTTCAGAAAACCTTGAAAAAGTTGAAACACTGCCTCTCGGACTATAATATTGTTTCTGAAATAAACGATTTAATTGGAATGACAGTAGCAATTTTCCACGATTCAGGAGAGCACGAAGTTGTAAAACAATGATTAATACACTCAAAAATATTTGTGTATAAATGTTACTTATATCTGCGTCCATTCTACGAATTTTATTCGTAGTTTTCAGCCACGAATAGGATTCGCAGTATTCTTAAAAAAAGTATGATCATAATATCTTATAACGAAAAAAAATAAATATTCGGTCTGAGCCGGGGTTTGAACCTCGGCTCTTTAGCTTACGAGTCACGCACTCCATCAGTAGGCTACAGCAACTTTATAATGATAGAGTTCCTTATATTTTTTAGTTGTTCGATAAACCAGTAAAAATAAATTCTGTCAGAGTTGGGGTTCAAACCTCGGCTCTTTAGCTTATGGGCCACGCACTCTACCAGCAAGCTACAGTCACTTTACAATCATACAGTTCCTTCTGTTCTTTAGATGTTCGACAAACAAGGCTGAACGATTTTGGTTTTCAATTTTTTAAACTCTACTAACAACTCGTACATTCTAATAATAATTCGTACGGTCAGCCTACGAATCAATCGTTTCTACTAATATTATTTTTTAATCGTAAGCAGTACGAAAGCACTAGTAAATACTTCGAATGTAATGATATGACGGAGTTATTCGTTCGAGAAATTTATGAATATTATTATTTATATGTACACAATCATTCGTACAATGCACTAATACGAATTGATTTATTTTTGTTTATGAATATCATTAGTATATAAAACAAATACATTCGTAGATACTACATGAGGTATAAGAAAAATTTTATGAATGAAGTCGTAAAGATATTACAATAAAAATACTTTGTATATTGTACGAATATTTGTAGAATGTACGAAGTTTTATTTTACTTATATCATTCGTTGAAATTTTACTAATAAATTTTTTGAGTGTAACACTGTAGGGACTTCAAAAAGTCACACGAAAATGCTCAGACACGCAAATTTATTTTTTGGTCGTAGAATTTGTTAGAAAACTCAGTTTTTCTCAATCAGATAAAAATTACGAAATATTTGCGATTTTAATTTAGTTACTTTTTTTGTAACCATTTTGACCAAAACTTTTAATAATCTCCTATTTTTCTTAAACTTTCAGAATTTAATCTACATTATGCATTTCGTACATGCGATGTAAGAAAATTCAATTTTTCGTCAACAGACACAAAACCAACAAATTTGACAGTCGCGATACGATGTATAAAAATTAATAGAACAGAAAAGCAGATTCGTAAAGTAACATCAGAAACAATAAATAAATCGATTAAACTAAATAAATATTTAAATACTAGTGGAGTTATTTTTGGAGATTACCATTTACAAATGCTATAAAAACAAAAATCTTACTTTTTTGGATTCTCCCAATAAGATATCTATATCTTATACCTCTCATCGTTATAATTACATTTAACTTTAACTTGCGTTGTATGGAATTAAATACGACTACTTTTTGATATGAGACGAACCATCCTCAAAAACAGCTGCATAGTTGTATGCAAATTAGTTTTTTACATTCATATTCTATTTCTGCTTACGGTAAAAAAGTGGTTTATAAGCAAATGGTGCAGATTGCTATCATGCATAATAAAACCATACAGCAAAAATGTATCCGCTGGAACGTAATCAAAATTAGATAAGCCTTGCGTGACCCGAATTTTACAAAAACTACCTGGTAGGATTGTTTCTTGTCAGTCAAAATAATAAATTTTTGCTGCTCAAAGTTGGTGATAAATTGATTCTTATGGCACAGAGCGTGATTTCCAATGAGGTGTAACGTTAAGTTTCAGGGAGACAGCTGTTGAGAAATCTTGAAACCAAAATCTGTAAAATAAAATTGCTTTCAAAATAAAACAACAATCGGCACTTTCGCCATGATAAGATAGGCAATGGTGCGTAAAGTTATTTTCCGCATTCACATTTTAATATAAATATTCTGAAGATTACACTTTCATTTCGTGATTTACTCGTGCGTATATAGAGATATCCATAAAAAACCCCTTTATTGCACTCGTCTATCAGAAAAGTACGATAAAAGGATAAAAAGATTTTCAGTGTGAAATTCGCATGCTTGTGTTTGAAATTGCCATGCAATCTTTTGCTTGAATTGCGGCTCAAAATTGATATTTTTATTTATTTGTATTTACCACCACACAAATTATTTAGTTTTTAAAGGAAGTTTTTGCATTTTTATAAGATTATGCATGCGAAATATTGATTCAGGTTTGACTGGTTTTTTTGATGAAGAAATTTTAAGTAAATATAATTTAAAATAAAAAAAAACAAACTAAAAAACAACAAACAAACTAAAAAAAAACAAACTAAAAAACAAACTAAAAAAACAAAAAAACAAGTAAATTCAAAATTTAAACCTTTGAAAACAATTCTAGACTACTCACAAAAATTCCAACTTATAAAAATTAGAAATTTTAAAAATTCATTAGAAAAATTAAATAATTCATTATTACTTTGTTTTTAATTTATTTTGATAATTATTCATTCTTCTTACTAGATAGAAAGGTGGATCGAAAAAAAAAACTTTTTTGACACTCATTTTCTGGGAGCTGGATTCAAGTATATATTAAATCCGAAGGAACAGGGGCGAATCTACTTAAGGGCTTTTGGGCTGCAGCCCAGGGCCCCGTAGACACAAATGGTCCCCAAAATCTAATGCTCGTCTATCTAACAGAACGGGGAATTCCCGGTCGCTGGTTTTTAGTCGGTATATTTTCTCGCGCGTGTTTCTATTACGTCAAAGTGACGACGACTGCAGACTGTGTTATTGTTAGAACTATGTTTAGTGAGTGTTTAGTTTACTAATAAGGGATAACTTAAATATAAAAACCGGACCTTTCTCTTATTAGTCTTATAATTCAAAGTAATCAGCATAAGAAAAGATTTCGTGCTTTTAGTAAGTAAGTAAAAAGAATTAAAATTCATGATTTTTTGTATATATTTAATTTTTCAATATTGAATAAATTCTTGAATCGATTTTTTTATGTTAATTTTTGAATTTCCGCGCTCATTACAAAGCATTAATATGTGACTAGAGGGAAAATATTACATCGGTTACTTCGTTTGCTCTGTTTATTTTCAGAAAACTATTCAGAAAACTATCAGTTTTTTTAGTTTGGCCAGTATTGGTAAATAATGATTCTATTTGAATTACTACAGTCTAGGCCTGAGTCTTACTTATTTACTTAATGTTGCCAATCACTAGCTGTGAAGCTCTTTCTCCAGGATTGTGACAAAACCGATCATCCGCCTCGGCGCTTTGTCATATCCGCGGTCCGGATAACGAGGTGCTTTCTGACTTATCGGGTCAGCATACCAAGCTATGCTTCAGCTTAGCTCAGGGAAACTGGTCGTGGGGTTGCTTCGTCAGGAAGTCTTGGGATGCGAATTGCACAAGTCGTCAGTATGCAGACGGTATAAGGAAACGGACATGGAAAATTTGAATTCAAACTCAAATGGGCGAAAGCAGGAAACGGATGGGAGAGAGCAAAAAACCAAAGGCGAATCGAACAGTTGACCTAATGCACCGTGTGGGAGGTAGGTGTTAATAACTCTCATGGTCTTTACCCGTCCTGCCTGTTAATGAATCGAAATATTATTTCATGAACCCTAAAATGCCAACATCATCGTCCAAAAGAATTCAACACCAGTAAATTATTATGCTACTCATATCAAGGGATTTCTATATATATTGACAAAAATTTAAAAATGATTATATCTATGTTTACAATGGTTCAAATTTTTAAGTTTTGATTACAGTGTATGATGAAATTTTTCATATATATTACAAGGTAAGTATTAAAATTTTCAGCGAGAAAAAAACAAGTTTGAATAATATTCCTCTTAGGGTATGACGAAAACAAAAAAAAAAATTAAATATTTAAGCTTGAATAATTTTTTTCTTTTTATTTTTTTGTGTAAGTCGAAAGAAAAAAAAATTGTTTGTAAGTTTGACTCATTTTTTTTCTTAGTGTAGGTCAAAAAATAAGATTTTTAAGTCTGTATTATTTTATACTTAGTGCATGTTGAGAAAATTTATTTTTAAGCTTGACTCATTTTTCAGATCAGATTTTTAAGTTTGTAGCATTTTTATCTTAGAGTATGTTCAGAATTATTATTTTTAAGTTTGACTCATTTTTCTCTTAGTGTAAGTCAAACAATACGAGTTTTAAGTTTGTATTATTTTTAGCTTAGTGTGTGGTGAAAACTAATGTTTCTAGTTTGAACTATGTTTAACTTAGTGTATGAAAAGCTAATTTTTTTAAGTTTGAATTGTTTTTATCTTAGTGTATGTCAAAAAGGAAAATTTTTTTGAAGTTTGAATCATTTTCAACTTAAGTGTGTATTGAAAACTAATATTTTTAAATTTGAATTATTTTTAACTTAGGCCCCTATTATGTATTACAACTCAACTTAAGTTGACTAGATTCAACTAATTTTTTTTCTCATAATTTATTACATACATTCCAGTTGAACTATGTTGTTTGAAAATTCTTAAAAGATTAAGGCAAACTACATGGTTCAACTAAAATAAATGTAATACGTTATATGAAAAAAATTTAGTTGAATCTAGTCAACTTAAGTTGAGTTATTTTACATAATAGGGGCCTTAGTGTGTGATTTTTAAGTTTAAATTATTTTCATTTTAGTATATGCCGAAACATAAGGTAGTTTAAGTTTAAATAATTTTTGTCTTTCAGTATGTCAACAAAAAAAAATGTAATATTGCTTTTAAGTTTGAATCATTTTCATTTAAGTGGGTATTGAAAACAAGTATTTTTAAATTTGAATTATTTTTAACTTAGTGTATGCAAAAAAAGATTTGTTTTTTGTTAAGTTAAAGTTAAGTTTTTGTTTTAATTTTAATCGCTTTTGGTTTCAATTTCAATTGAATTAACTACGGATTTAGTTTCAGTTTAAAATATTTTTGGTATTTTTGTTTGTTGTAATTTATATCGTTTTAGTTTCATTTCAATGTAAATTGATTTCAACGTTTGTTTCAATTCAAGTTGTTTCAGTACCTTTTTAATCTGATTTAAATTGTTTTGGTTTCGAATATAGATTGGCGTTGATTCCAATTAAATTGTTATGGTTTGAATTTAAATTGTTTTTGTTTGAATTTAGATTGTTTTTGTTTGGTTCCATATAAATCAATCTAAAATTTATTGGCTTCAATTTACCTTTTCCATTTATTTACGTCTTTCAATTCCATATTATTTTTTCAGTGTGATTTACGTTTTAAGATTTAGAATTGATATACGTATATTCTTATTTGATTTAAATTATTCATTTATTTTAAATGAAATTTACATTGATTCCATATTGCGATTTTACTTTAAATTAATTTTAGTTTGATTTAAATTGATTTATTAAAATTTAAATTGATTTTAGTTTCTAAATTTCATTCAATATTATTTTCAAATCAACATAAATTTCAAATCAATATTATTTTGCTTGGCCTTTAAATTAATTAATTAATTAATTTAATGTAATTACTTAAGTACAACTTAAGTTCAAATTTATTTAATTTTATTAATATTTAAATTGATGCGTTTTCGTTTAAATGATTTCGATCTCAAATTCAATTTAAATCTACATCAATTTGATTTAGATTCAAATTAATTTATGTTAATTTAAATTGATTTCAATTTGCAGATTTAGATTTAAACTGATTTATGTTAGTTTAAACTGATTTCAATTCTCAGATTCAATTAAAATTGATTTTAATTTGATTCAAATTCAAAGTGAGTCTAATGTGAAAGAAATTTTAATTGGTGTGTGTTAATTTTAGTTCTATTTTGAATTTTTGTTTAGTGTAATTCAGTTTGATTTCTGTTTTCACTAAAGCCGGTCGTGTCTTCTTTGAAAAAAAAATCAAATAAAAATTTCAAATTAAAAAATTAAAAATTTTGTTTGAAAATTCTGTGAAAATTTTTGAAAAATTTATAAAAAATATTGAGAGCTTGGACAGGATTCATAATGAATGAAGAGCAGTATGATATCCTTCTAGAAAGGAACAAGTCCTTGGAAAGTGAAAACTCTCTTTTAAAGCAACAGTTAAACAAAATTATTCAGCAAAACACTAAATTGTCTAATGATATCGCAATACTGACCACGCGTTTGGGTGATCTTATTGATAGTAATACAAATTCTAAAAAACGTAAACTAAAAAACACTAATACAAATAATGTTCCAAACCCAACTATTGATGAAGTTGCGTCTAGTAGTAATATCAATGTAAGCGCTCATGAAATTTCTGGTTATATCTGTCAAACAAAATGCCCTGATGAAGAAGACAGTGAGCTGATGAAGGAAAATGGCTTTGAAAATTCAGTTTGGCAAAATGTAGTTTCCAAGAAACAATATAAGCAAAGCAGAAAGCTTACAAAAAATATTTCTTCTGAAGTTGGAACAACGCCTATACAGTTAAATAAAATGAGCTCTGATGCTTGTTCTTCTTTAATCAAGGATCTTTTAACCAAGTTTCATGGAAAAGGATATATCTTTCAACAAATAAAACATGGAAGTAACCCTAGAATTATTACTGATAATGACCAAATTAAGACTTCTATTATGGATTTTCTTGACTCGCATGGATATGAATTCAACTCTTACAACAACAAGCTCGAAAAGAAAAAATCGTTTATACTGCGTGGATTTTGCTGCAACTCCGATGAGGAAAATATTAATGCAATTGTAATTGCTTTAACTTCTGCTGGAATTTCTGATTTCACTGTAACTCGATTTTTAACCGGATATCAACGCTGCAATCCTAATAGAACGCACAACATTTTATATCGTATTGTAGTTGATAATGCGACTCAAGATGAAACACTGATTAATATCAGAACAATTGGTTTTTTTGGTGTTAAAATCGAGAAAATGCGAGCAAGTAAGGTGGTTCAATGTCACAACTGCCAAAGATTTAATCACACAGCAGGTCAATGCCACTATAAATACAGATGTGTCCAATGTGTTGAAAATCATCAAGCGCAGCAGTGTCCTCGTAAGTTAAACGCAAATTTTCCTTTGGGTTGTGTAAACTGCTATGACTCCAATTTGGATCATGCCGGACATACATCCAACGATCTTAAAAATTGTTCATTTTTTAAAAACAAAATTTCACCATTAATTGAAAAAAATACAAATGTAACTGTTAAAAATAATTATACTTCTAATGAATTTTCTAATTTTAAGACTAAAGTTAATAATTTAAGTAGTACAAATGTTAATAAGAGTTATGCTTCAGTGGTCCGTAATTCTTCCCCTTCTGCTAGTGCTGATACAGCACAGTTGTTCGCAATGTTTTCTCAAATTGCTGAACCTCTTTCTAAAATATTTCAAATTTTTAATACCATCAAAAAATGAGTTTCAAAATTATTTCTCTCAACGTCAATTCTTTAATCAGATATGAAAGAAGATTTTTACTTAAGAATTTTTTGGCTAATTTTTCTGCTGACGTATATCTACTACAAGAAACTAAATTAGATGAACATTATTCTTTTCAATATGATGGTTACAATTTTTTTAAGGTAGATAATAGGATCGGTTCTGGAGGTGTAGCAATTCTAATCAGGAATCAGTTTAAAATTAGAAATTACAAAACTTTTAATAACGGTGGCATAGAAATAGTTTTTATTGATGTCCTTTTAGGAAATGATTGGATTACCATAGCATCAGTTTACGTGCACCCTGGTTATGTTGATTTGAACATTTTCTTACAAATTTTTCATCTTAATACACATTTCATTTTTGGCGGTGATTTTAACTCGAGGCATTCTACTTTCGGAGACATTTCTAACAATGTTCTTGGACAGCATCTTAAAAATATTGAAAACATTACAAATGTTATTATATTATCTCCAAAGTCTCCAACTTGTTTTCACTCTCCCTCTGGATCATTTATTGATAAATTTATTTTTAACAGCGAATTTCCGTTTTCTTTTTCAAATATTACTAATCTTCCTTCCTTTTCTGATCATAATGCTATACAAATTTTTATAAGTGGTAATTTCTCTACTAATTTTGTTTCTAATAACTTTTTTATTAAAAAATATAACTATACAAATCCAAATCGTTTTAATAAATTTATAGAAAATCATATTAATCAAATTAATATTCCTACCAATGATAATCTTTCGCATGAAGAGCTAGAAGATATTTCAGAAAAATTTGGTAATATTCTTAAAAAAGCTATTGATAAATTTGTACCAACTGAAGTGATAAGGCCTAATGGTATTATTTTGTCGTATTCAACGATTAAAATTCAAAAACTGCATCATTCATTGCAAAGAAAATTGCATAGAAACTTGCAAAGAGGTACCAATTCCTACTCTATTGCAAACATCAAAAGAGACATTTCTTTAACACGTTCTATGCTTCTTAATGCTATTTCCTTTGATCTGAACAACTATTATAAAATTGTTTTGGTAAACACTAATACCACTAGAAAAGCTTTTTCTACCGTTAAATTTTACACCGGCTACAAAAAAAGGTCAAAAGTTCCTAATTTAATTTTTGAAAATGATGATAAAAATTTTGAATTTATTGGAACTGAAAACATAGCCAATGCCTTTTCTAATCACTTTTCGATTAATCACAATTTGTCTACAAATTTAGATTCAGTTGAGTCTCATTCGGTCCAAAATTTTAATAACTATGTTTCAAATTCATTTTCTATTATTCATTTTGATGAAGCGATTACTCCCGACATTAAGGATGATCGCGAGCTTATGCTCATTAATGCAAATCTTCCCGACGAACAAAAAGATATTCTAACTTCAGTAACTGAAGTCTCTAATATTATTTCAAAAAAACCAAACAAAAAGTCTACGGGTATTGATGGCACTCCATACTATCTAATAAAACATTTTTCGCCAAATATAATAATATTTTTGACTATTCTTTTTAACCATCTTATATCTTCATCTTATTTTCCTTCTTGTTGGAAATTAGCTCTTATTACTCCAATACCAAAACCAAAAAAGGATACATCTGTTCTAACAAACTGGAGACCTATTTCTAATTTAAACTGCATTTCAAAACTATTCGAGCGTATCTTAACGCAAAGAATGTTCCTACATATTGAAAAGCTTGATATATTTCCAAATCAGTTTGGTTTTCTTCCTGGTTTATCAACTGACCATGCTCTTGGCAAACTTCAAATGAACATTGATCGAGGACTGAACGTTGGTAAGGCGACATCTTTTATTTCTTTAGATCTGAAAGCAGCATTTGATACTGTATGGCATGATGGCCTAATTTACAAACTTGGGTAATAATAAGATTGGGTAATCACTACTCTTGTATTGCAAATATGCCTTCTGGAACTCCTCAAGGCTCTGTTTGCTCTCCCATTTTATTTAATTTATATCTTTATGATTTACCACTCGACGCACATGTTCAAACAATTCAGTATGCTGACGATACATCTATTTTTTTTACTCACAATGATGCTGTAATTGCACAAAATAAAATTAATATTTACATTGCGAAATTAGTTTCATATTTTCAAAAATGGAAGTTAATATTAAATGAAAATAAGACGGAAATGATTCATTTTGTTGGTTCAGTTCAGGATACTACAAGTAAGCTGAGAAGAAATTGTAAAGACATGAAAATCTCAATTAACGGTCACTATATTGGATCTAAACATAATATAAGATTTCTTGGTTTATTTATGCACAGAAACAATAAATTTATTCACCACGTTAAAAGTATTGTTTTTAAAGCTAGAAAATCCAAATATGCCCTTAATCGACTTCTTCGTTCTAAATTTATTCAACCACATATCAAAGTAAACTTGTACAAATCTTATATCAGGCCAATTTTGACACACGCTTCAAGTATTTGGTGCAAAATTCCAAATTTATCATCTCACCAAATGGAAATTTTAAGACTTTTTGAACGAGGCATTCTTCGAAAAGCTGCAAATTTTTACAGAAATATTGGTTCTTTTAAATATAAAAACAATTATTTGCTTTATAACAAAGCAAAATGTCCTAGGATAGATAATTTTGTTGTTAAAAATAATATTAGTTTTTTTGAAAAATGTTTTAATAATAATAGTATTTCTAAATTTAATTCTTTACTTGATTTTGATTATTCTGGTAAATATTCTTGTCTTTCTGACATATTTCGTTCTTTTCGTAATGGAACACTATTTACGGACCACAAGCTTCTTTTATTCCATAAAGCCTATTCTAATAGCAATACTTTAGTATATAATGTAAACCAAATGTAATTTTTGTACATAGATATATATATGTATATAGCTAGTTATTACCCTACTTTCTTTAAATTAATTCTTTTTCTAATCAGTTAAGGTTTTTGTTATTTTTCCTTTTTTTTAATGTTAATATCTTATTATCACTTAGTTTTATAATATTCAATCAGATTAAGTTTTTTGAAAAAAGCGCCTTAGGTGCTTACTAAACAATATAAATGGCAACGTAACATTTTATCATTTTGTTCAATAAATGATTAAGATTTAAAAAAAAAAAAAAAAAAATTGTTTAGTGTAATTTCATTTTTGTTCTAGTTTTATTTATGCACTTATTTTTTTTTTATAGTTACATATATAAGGCAAATACAAAACAAACCCAACTGATTTAATTAAACAAAGTATAATATTTTTTCTGGAATTACTGACCTTGGCACCCAATTACTATAGCCATTCTCAATGTGGGTGTTGGGGAGTTGTGATGCTTATGATGTTGTTGGCGAGATCCTGTTGTTGTCTACTGTAGCTGCTGTTGTTTTCTGTTGTTGGCCGTTGAGGTTGTTGCTACAGATGCTGTCGTTGTTGTAGTTGTTGCTGTTGGATGTTGCTGTGGTTGCTGATGCTGTTCGCTGGCTGTGTAGATGTTTTGTACGAAGTTATCCAGCATTTTCATCCATATACGGTGAAGTGCGGTTACTGACTGAGGACGTCTTATTTGTGAGCAGGTCATTCAGATTAATATGAACCTTTTGTTTTTCTTAAGACGGATCAAAATCGTAGTTGAAACGTTCACAAGATTCGACTTCTTGATTGCTAGATTCTTGTTCTCTCAAGTTCAATAGACTATTGGGTACAAAAAATTGGCATCGTTACTGTTTTTGTTTAAACTATCACGATAGTTTTGAGGACAAATTTGAGCCATGTACGTAAATGTTTTCGGAAGTTTATCTATTTGCCCGTTTATATTTCAACACGATGCGCCGAAGGAGATGTTGAGTTGCGTGCAAAATTCGAGTCGTTGACATTAGGAATAAACACCTTATTATTAATATTCTGTCCAGGCATGGTCGTATAGAATGACACCTGTATTTGGAATACCCACCAAATAATGATTAAGTCTAGTTATTGTATGTGGTGGCGAATCATCGCCACAATTGTGGTTCATATGACTGTCCGTTGTATCAAACAACGAGCCAGTGTTGCTGGAACGGCCACAGTATGCTGATATTGGATTGCTGTTACTCGGTGTCGACAGGAAGACGTCGATAAATCCGTAATAGTAGTTAGAATGCTGATATTTATCTTGAGTAGGAGATGCGGTTATCACAATATGAGCACTTCCACTGAGAAATGATGTACCACAAGCCAAGGCCTACACAGAATTAGTCCAATGATGATCTAAAGATTTCTGCTCTTGCTGTTGTGAACTTTTTATTTCATTCCCGATGGCCGATGATTCTGCTGTTGCCGTATCTGTTGTATTTTCTGTTGATGGTGGCTATTTAGAAAAAATCTTTTCTTACTATATGCCGGCCTCGCCCAGGTAGACATCAACGAAAGAAAGAACAAACGCCGGAAGTTCGCCAACCATTGTTCTTTTTGTTGACAGTAGAATCCGGGTGCGTTTCGTGAATTGCCATTTACATATGCAAGCCGATTGGCACAATATGCTAGGTCATACGACACGGCTATACAACCGACTACACCGCTGTCGGTGCAAGCACGTGCTTACGCAAACTGTCGAGCAGCTTATTTGGCCTTTACACAATAGTTGCAACCAATCTGGCAGCATGTACCATGACAGGACTTTAACAGCAATTAACTCAGAAATTAAAAAAACGTCAGCCGGCAAATTTGAAAAAGTGTCAGCTGTCAAATTTGAGCAAAGTGCTATGAAGACATTCGTGATTTGCGTGTAATGGGTGTGTTGCGTGATAATGGGGATTTCGACCTTTTAAAAGTGCTAGCTACTAGCGAACACGTTCCTAGGTTGTATCAGTATGCATGTCAGGTGTTTGAGAGGCGGCGTGCCAGGCGTTTTTGAGCTTATTACATTCGTTTTTGTTCTGCTTTGTATGAATGTTTTGGTCCAAATTGAATGGTGTGTTTCGTTGGTTACCATTCTGGAGCTGTGATGAGATATAACTGGTAGTAGTATGCTTTTAGTATGCTAAGTCCGACGAGGTCTGACCAAAGAGTTGGAAGTTGGTACAACGGGCAGTCAGTAGCCCCTTGGCATGCGCCAAGTTGACTGATTGGGTCAGCACTTTGGGGAGATTCGTGGTGGCTGTGTGTTTATCACCTATATCACGGGTAGAGCTACTTAACTTGGTGTTGGCTTGCATTCTCAAACCGGGTGCCGTACACCAGAGTACGGAAGAGGTTTTAGATAGGCCTCCACCCCTTATAAGAGTTGCGACATTTCATCACAATATTTAGCTGAAGTGGTACCTTTGAACCCTCAAAGAGGTGTTAGCCGACACAATATTTCGGTCCCACACTATGGAGCAACGTAGAATTAAGCCTACACTGCAGGTGTCTACGTAAAACACTTTGGATTTTCTGTATAGCTCCGCCTGAAAGAAAAAAAAAGCTTTCAACAGAACAAGGGATCAAGAAAAATATTTTACCGGTTGAGCCGATGAGAAAACTCTTCCGGTTGAGTAGTTCGTACTGTTTCATCCATCAGCTCGAATTTGACTTCAAATTCAATCCTGAGCATGGCAACAACGGTCGCATTAGCTGTTAAAAATGAGGATGCGTTCTGAAAGTGATGTATTTATTAGGGTTGGTTCACCATCCAACACTATTTCTTTTCGTCAAACGAACATTTGACACTTGAGATTCTTCATCCACAAAACAGATGCTTAACAAAAGCCAGCTGCAGACAAGTGTCTGAGAAGTGCGAATTACAGCTGTTAAGTTTCAAGAAGCCTAATTCAGTTTTACCAGTGGTGGCATGACAGAGAATGGAATCCCCAAGCAGGAGAAGACAATCATGAAGATAACGTGGAGCAAGAACCCAAACAAAAATCTTTTTTCCTAAACCGAATCATAACACTTTTCCGTCAAAGCGAAAAATTCAAATTATCAACCAACAAATATCTTTTACATGATTTCTGACCTGCATTTTTCCTTCTAAATCAGAAAGCACGTAATATACATTGCCTAGTTTCTCTTTTACAATGGCTTCAACTCCCGTTGGAGCCAATTTGGAGTTAAAATGTTTAAGTAAATTGCTTTGGCAAAAATTACGTCAGGTCACTTTTTGACCAATTTCAAACTGACGACTGCGAGAATGCAAGTTATAAGAACGGGCATTATTGTCATAGGAATCTTTCATTATTTTATGAATTAAACTTCGTATTTTCGAAAACTCGTCTTCTCGTTTTAACCTCTCTGAACTCTCCGAAAGGAAATGAAGATTTTTCAGGATTTTGTAATCTTTATCATGAGTCATCATGTGCTGGCCAAAGATAACATAATATGGTGCTTGTCCAATTGTCTGATGGACACTTTTGCGCAGCGAGAAGTCAATGCTGCTTATGTACACATCCCACAAGCGTTTATCTTTTCGTATATATGAGCGCAAAACTTCGTTGATCGAAATTTTCTTTCAGAAAATCTATAATTAGTTTCGACGTAAATTTCTTCAGCGGTTTCAGAAAAGTGAATTTCGAAAAGTGGTCTAAGACCTATCAACATTCCAATATAACCTCTCTTGGACCGAGGAAACGCTTCAATTAGATTGACGTAGAGTCTTTGAAATGGACGTTCAGATTCTGTCATCTGTCCCATAGGTGGACGAAGGATATGTGTAGGTGACTTCGAGGTTTTGCATAACTCACAGCTCAGTACGTAATTTCTGACGTGTGTAATCATACCTGGCCAGTACAAATAACGACGAATGCATTCAAGCGTCTTGGCAATGCCACCATGAGCAGAGGATGGGGTATCGTGAGAGGCATAGATTACACTTTCTCGCAACTTGGCCGCAAATTCAAAACGACGGTAAATATAATCATCAATTATGTTGTAGTCTGGAAAAAGCGAAAAAACCCACTTATCTCTGAACTTTCGGTAATCGTCTGAATTGAAGTGTAAAGACTCAAGGGCAATTTCAGGCAAAGTTCTATTTCAAGTTCAGCCACGACAGATTCAGGGTAACCAGGTAAAACCTTGCATTTTTAGTGCCCATCGAGATAGTTTTCCGCTTAGGTCTTTCTGTTTTGTATACTTAATTGTTTAATATAAGTTAGCATGTATCACCCTGTAACTATAATAATAAGTCAATAGAACGTATATGTCAACGGGTGTTCTCACTTGGGCGCAGTTGATAGAGAACAACCAAACATGGCGCAGTAGTAATTTGCAAATCGTAATAAGTGACAAAAACTTTGGAACGGAAAAACATAAGATAGACATAAGATAAAAACATAAAAACGGAAACTTTAGAAGATCGGAACTATTGCATCGACGATAACGAAGAAAAATTTAGTGAGATTTTCATATCTATAATGGAGATTAATACGCCTAAGCCTCTGCCTCTGGACAGTTATTTATCTTTTAATTATTCTCTATTTCATCTTGACTTTACAAATTTTTTGGTGGCGTCTGAAAAAGATAAAAAGTCAGAAGAGATCAAAAAGGCTATTTTGCTTGACTTTATTGGGCATGAAGCGCGTGGAAAATATTACACGTGGGACATTTCAAAAGACGCAACAAAGTCAATGACAGACATTTTAAGGTCATTTAAAGATTACTGCAATAAAAAAAATGCCATATTTGAGTGCATTAAGTTCTACAAAACGGTACAAAGAGAGAGAGAATCATTTCACAATTTCTTGGCAAACCTACGAAACTCTGCTGCTGGCTATGAATTCGCAGAGAAAGAGGCGCTTATACGAGACTTTATCATAATGGGACTCAATGATTAAATATTGAGAAACAAATTAATAAATACCACCAGCTAAGAGTTAAGTCAGGAAGTGAACCAACAGTACGTGTGTCTTGTAGAGTTCCTTTAGTAGTCATAGATAGATTAAAAAAAGAAGAATCTTGAAAATCAGAAAATTATTGAGAAAGTACCACATCCCACTTGCTGGGGTATCAACTTACTAATTGTGGAGAAAAAAATGGTGACTTACGGCTTTGTTTAGACTCGATGGATCTGAACAATGTTTTAGTACAAGAGAAGTTTCTTATTTCAAAGTTGGAAGAACTAAGGTCTAAGCTTTCCGGTATGAAAAACTTTTCTGTTTTAGACATGTGTCATGGTTTTTGACAGGTTCAACTAACTGATGAATCTGCTGACATATGATCATTCAGCACACCATTTGGAAATTACAAGGTCAAAAGATTGCCGTTTGGTCTAAATGTATTCCCGAAATCTTTCAAAAGTACACCTCTGAAGCTTTCGCTAGTCAACCAGGCATTTTGGTATGTATTGATGATATACTGCCCAGCAAACCAAAGATTCCGAATTCGTAACGAATTCGTTATGAATTTTCGAAATTATTCCGAGTTCGGCATCCGAATTCATTCCAATTTCGTAACGACGATTCGACAACACGAATTCGTAACGAATTGTCGTAACGAATTTGGAAGGAATTTTAGTAACGAATTCGTTACAAATTCGTAAAGAATTGACGTATCGATTTCGTAACAAATTCGTAAAAACTTGAATTATCATTCTCGTAACGAATTCTTTACAAATTCATTACAATTTCTTAACGAATTGTAGCACCGAATTCGTAACGAAATGAAGCATCAAATTTGCAAAGATATCTGATTGATTTTTGTACCGTATATAATACAAAATTAAATAACAGTTTCGAATCAAAGTTTAGTTAGGGCTTAAGATGCCTCAGACTATATGTTTCGTACAAATGACATGCCAAAAATTATAGATCCTTTCCAAATACTATTATGGAACTTATGTAAATGTGAATCTGACATGTCGTTTGTATTTGCATCTGTAAAAATTAAAATTAGAACCATCTCTAGTATCACCTGTTTTAAAGAAAAAGTTGTTTAAAATTAAATTATTTTACAAATGAAAAATTATTTAAAATGCCGCTAGGCTCATGGCCTACCAATTTTTTTCAACTCGGAATATTTAAAACACCTCACAATTTAAATTTGAAAATTTGATTTCGCAACTCTTTCGAATTATTCGGAAATAGTCCGAAATTACTGTTGCGAAATAGTTACGAATTCGTTAAGAATTCTCGAAATAGTTACGAACTAATCGGAATTCAGACAAATTTGGAAACTTTGGTTTGCAGGGTGGTAACAGGAAAAACTGTTAAAGAACATGATGAAAATTTACAAAAATGTTTTGAGAGGGCTAGAAAGCTCAATATAAAATAGAGTGTATCGAAAAATGTAGATCGTATTCTAAGAGGTCTCAAAATTGCATAAGGTGGTCAATATCTCCCGAAAAAAATCTCCCGCAAGGACAAAGTTGTTTTTTAAGAAAAACAGTAAAAAATCACGATCTCAAATTGCTTTGATTTTTGTAAGAAAAACTACATATGTCTTAAAGTAAAAGTAAACAGAGACTTTAACTAACAATATCCTGCCAAACACAATGTCATACTCGATTATTATCTAAAAGGTCCTATGTGAAGGATATTCGAATCTAAAGGTAAGCTCGAGGTAGCACAGAACTTGTGTTACATTATAATAGTGTTGACATTTTCCTTAAATTTGGTGCATTTTCTTGTTTTTGAGAAACGTTTACTTGAATGTAATTTTTTAAATTTTTCATAAAAATGAATATAAGATCTTATAACTCGGGCACCAGAAGTGGTACCGAAGATAATTTCCTTAATTCAGATTCTTCAAATATTTCTAAACAACATCCTGAGCAAAAGTATCAATTTACAACAGCAGGTTAAGACCACAATTTTTTTCCTATTTCGATTTAAAAAAAATGTTCCTTCCTAGCATGAATTTTATTATTCGTTAAAATACCTCAACCCAGCATTGACAAAAATGTTATATTAAAATGTTAAGTTTCTGAGCTTGCTATTCGCTGGGTCTCAATTGACTTAACAATTGTTGTTAAGAAGTGTTTTAATGAAACAATAACCATAAAGGGCATATGAACAAAATTGTTACATTTCATGACTGATGTAATGTTTTTTAATATTAATATAGGAAAAAAATCGTGGCTTTTTACTGCTGTTTTAAAATAGATATTTTAGACAGGGTTTCGTTCAAAAATATTTGCAGACTCCGCATTGAGAAAATTGTATTTGGTACCACTTCTGGTGCTCGAGATACAAAACCTTATATTCATTTTTTTTGAAAAAGTCAAAAACTTCCCTTCAAGTATACATTTCTCAAAAACAAGAAGATGCAAACGCGAAAAATAAAGAAATTATTGATTTTCCAAATTAAAGGAGAACATTAGCACTACAATCAATACCACCAAAATTTAAAAAATTTCTCGCTACTATAAAATGTTTTCATTTCTCTATTTTTCTAATGGATATTTGCTATTACAAAGGTGCCAATAAATTATTTAAGTATCAGTGATTATTAAATCAACATTTTTAAGCTTGTTATCATTTTAAAGCAAATATTTGGAGTTAAAACATAAACGCTTTTATTCATCAATTAATTTTTAACAATTAATATTCGCTGTGCAAATCCACATTTCTTCGTTATCGATTTTGTCATAATTAAGATTGCTGCTGAAATTTAAATATTTCCATTTATCGATTTTTCGTTGTGAATATTGGCTACAAGAATTAAATAATTTTCTCTTACCGATTTTTCACTGTGAATATAAATTTTTTTCATTTATCGATTTTTGTAACAATTTATTTCGTTATTGAAATTAAAATAATTTCTTTTACCGATTTTTCAATTTGAATGTTTCGATTTAAATTTAAAATCTTACCTAAACCCGTTATTTCGATTACGATTTTCGTTATTGAAATCGAAATTTATTTTTTCATAATTTTTTTTTCAAAAAGTGAATAATATTACTGGTATCTAAACATTTTGGATCGTGAATCCATATCCTACAATGAATTTTCATTTCAAAAACTTTGTTATCGATATCTGAATTTTGTTCTTTAAATTGAGATACATATCAAATCTTGTCATCGAATCCGATTCTTCTAAATTATCTAATGATTGTAGGCAACATACAATCTTCTCTTCGATAAATTCAATTTCAAATTTTACATGAAATCGAATTATTTCTTTTTTTAATTCGATCTTGTTTATATCGACTGTCTGATATTTCTCATTCTGATTTCTTTTATCATCAATCATATCGAGTACAAATTCCTTAAGTGTTTCTTAGCTGATTTATAGATTTCTTGCGGATTTTTTCTTAAGCCAAAAAAGCCGAATAAATTTTTCACCACTATGAGTGCATTAGAATCTTTTATTCGTCTCTCGGAACATTTAATTGAATTTGAGGCAGATTTTAGTGATGCAAATATTTCGGAATATTCAGCAGCTGCAATAGAAGTCCATAAGATGAGATGAAGTCTAACTGGGCTAATGTTAAGTCGACGTATGAAGCATGCTCAGAGGAGCTAGCTGCACTTAAGGACAAGACAACTGAATGCGAGTACGATGTCGAAACAATAAAGAGTCGATATCATAGCTGCTATCAAAACTATGTTCGGTGCATTTCACGGCTCACTGAAAATATTCAGCACAGTTCTGCTAAGTTGTCTTCCTCTTCAAGGTCACCAGATATTCCATCCAGTTCCAATTTCCGCTTACCTCCATGTGATACCGATGGATTCAGTGGAAATTATTTAACGTGGCCTTCTTTCCGTGACTTATTCACGACCATCTACGTAAATAATACTCGGTTTGGTCCTGTTGAGACGCTTTTTCACTTAAACAATAAAACTCGAGGAGAAGTTCGAGATATTGTTAAAAGAGCTCCGTTAACAAATGAAAGTTTTTGGGCAGCATGGCATAATTTATGTGAACGTTTTGAAAACAAACGTATACTCGTTAATAGCCAACTTAAAATACTATTTAACCTTCCATCCATATCCACTGAATCTAGTCATGTGTTAAAAATTATCCAAAGAGAAATCAACAATTGGATTACAACCCTCCTCTTATGATATAAAGATTAATGATTGGGATTGTATCTTTATTTTTCTATGCTCCACGCGTCTGCCCGACACTACTTTAGCACTTTGGGAGCAATCCATTCAAAATAAAATAGGCATTCCAAAATAGGAAACTTTAGATAACTTCCTGACCAGACCTTACCAAACGCTGGAAACCGTTTCAGATATTCGAAATTTAAATCCTTCAAAGAACTCATCTAACAAATCTACTACAATTTCAAAAAGTTCAAATCCTCCAAGAAGGGTGACATATCACTCAAAGATCTCTGGTTCACTTTGTAAGCTCTGTCCAGAAGAGCAACATCCAATTCGTCACTGTGCTTGTTTTCAAAATTCAATATTGAAGAAAGAACAAATTTTATGCAAAAACACCAACTTTGTATAAATTGCTTTGCTCGTGACCATAGTGTCTGAGCTTGCAAAAGTTCATATAATTGTTATACCTGTAACAAGCGACATCATACGCTTTTGCATCGGAATCATCCAAGTCCAACTAACAATGTTACACTTTCTGAAAATCTTAATACTACGAAAAATAATTCCGGTATAACTTCGGGCATGCAGCAGCCCCAGTTTCATTCAATACAGTCCACTAACTCTTTAATGCCTATTGATAATATTCAAACATGTTTCTTTACTAATGCCAAAGGCGTTATTTAAGGTACTGCGATGGTTCATATATGCCATCTAGGTACAACTTTTACTGCTCGAGCCCTCATTGATACTAGTTCAGAATTAATTTTTATTTCTGAACGATTGTTTAAACTACTTATACTTCCATCTACTTCAATACAAGCCCATCTTTCGGTCTTAATAACACTACTTCCGCCAAAGTTGATAAGATATGTTCATTTATCTTAAGCTCTCCAATTAATACTCAAATTCACATTGAAGCTAATGCTTATGTTATACCACAACTCACAGGAAGTCTTCCAACATCTCCTATTGATCCTTCAGTTTTCAGTAATCTCCGTAGCATTCAGCTCGCAGACTCACAGTTCTTTAAGAGCACTCAGGTTGATCTGCTGATTGGTGGCGATCTTCTTTCACTTATTCTATTAAATGGAATAAAACATAATATTTGTGGTACCTTGTTGGGCCAGGATACCATATTTGGTTGGATACTAACTGGGCCTGTACCCAAAACGTCCATTTCTTAGTTTTCCCACATGTGTATCGTACCACAATGAAGTGTCACTAGATAAGGCAATTTCTCGATTTTGGGAGGTGGAGGATCTTCCGAAGAAACAATTCCTAAATCAAGCTGATCGTTTTTGTGAAAAATTGTATGTTTGAACAACACAACGAAACAGCGATGGTCGTTATGTTGTTCAATTACCATTCAAAAAAGGGTATCCAGAGACCCTTAAGCTAGGTCAATCAACATCAATTTCACATAGACAATTTTTACGAAATGAAGCTCGTGTAATATGTTTGCAGGATCGCAATGTAATATGTTTTGAGACATGGCAGGATTGCCATGTAATATGTTTTATTACTAGGTGACATCGCAGGGTCACCATGTAAATAACGCACCTTTTTTATTTAAAAAAAGAATAAAAAGGACTCGCGTTTTCATAAAAAAGTTCTAGGACCTGCCTAATTGGTTGCCGGCAAAGTTCGCCACTGGCGCTATTTTAAATATCCTTTTTTATGCCGTTCACTAAAAAAAGTGCAGAGGCTAAAAGGGTTTAAGTCGGCAGCTATTAAAGCTCAAGACTTATTAACCCTATATAACCAATGTTAGTCGTTTCGACTAACACTGCTCATTTTTTTGCTTACAACTTTTTTTCCTCTCATCTGATCGTGTTCTCTATCCATATTGTAGTAACCACAATAGTTGTTAAGCTGCCCTCGTTGTGTTCGGATGTTTCTGACTTTTTAATTGGATTGTGTGAATCTTTCTATAAATGTACTGTACGTCGAAGCGACTAACATTGGTCTTAACGTAACTTTTTATACCCCCACGCGAACTGCGTAAGGGGTATAGTAACTTTGTCACTCCGTTCGTAACGCTAATAAGGAGACGTGGTAGGTATAGAAAAGTGTATATATTTTTGATTAGCATTACCTCCTGAGTCGATTCAGCTATGTCCTTCCGTCCGTATGTCTGTCTGTCGACACCATTAGAGCCAGAATTTGTAAGTCATCAAAATAATCAAAAATACATGCATATATTCAATAAACGAATATAAAATTCGGGAATGAGCAAACTCGGATGAACACCACGTCTACCTCCCATACGATGTGACTTTAACCAAACCGTTTCTCTTAAAATGACACAAAAATTAATGTATATACTTGGAATTTTGGACATTATCTTTGGAGTAAAATATTCACCACATATTTGAAATTTGTCAAAATTGGATGAAAACCCACGCCCACCTCCCACACAAAGTGGTACAAAACCTTCATAAATTCAACAAAATTATGGTTTAAACTTAATATTTTACACATAAGCTTTGATAATTAGGATAAACTCTGAGTGCCAAATTTTATATATTTGGATAAAAACCACGCCCTATAAAAGTGGGGTCATCAAAATTATACAACATTGACAACTTCGTACATACTAAAATACAGATATGGGGGCATTTTTAATTCGGTACAGTCGAATTAATTCCTTTGTTGTAGGAATAAAGTGTTTTGTTTATAAGTTTGTTATAGTGGTGCAACGAATTGTGTCTCTTGTGCTAAACAATTGATTAAAAACTTTTTATTTTAATAATAATAAATAATGCTTTATTCGTTTAATGATAGAAGAGTCTTTTAAGTTTTTTATATTTATTTACTATTTTTTTTTCAATAATTTTATGTCATATATTTCGAACTGATGAAATAAGTAGCTTATAAAAATATGTTAAAAATAATAAAAAAAAAAACAAAGACCAGTATTAATGTTTTTTGATTTCGAGTAAAATATACATAATTTTTCCATTTTCAACAACTTTTAATGTTTTTATGTACCAACAGCTCCTCTATAACGAGTTTTGGAGCGTGTTAGTCGAATCGACTAACATTGGTTATAACGTATTAGAAATATGATTGGTTATCCAGGGTTAAAATGAAAAAGTCGGCAGCTTATTTGAAGCTCACGTCTGATTGACTTTATTAGAAATTTGTTCGTTCTCTTATAGTATGTTTAACGCTATTTTGTCTTAAAACTAGTTAAAAATTGTTTTTGTATTTAAAAAGTAAATAGAATCATATGTTCTTAAATTAGTGTAAAAGTAATAGTAGAATATCCAGTCCATCATCCAATGGTGCAAGCCTTAATGATGTTTTATACACCGGGCCTGTGCTTCAATCCGATCTTAATCTATTACTACTAAAATGGCGTTTTTATCAATACGTTTTTAGCAGCAAATTACGGAAAATGTAACGCCAAATCCTAGTTGATCCTAGTCATTGTCCTTCCAACGCATTCTTTTGCGAGAAACTCCAAACAAAATGGTTGGCGACTTTGAATTAAAAACAGTAACAATCGGAGATAATTGTGCTCCATTTCTTGCCATCCGTACTCTTCTTCAACTAGCAGAAGATGTCGAAAAAACATATCCACTTGCAAGCAAGATTATTCGAAATAACATGTACGTTGATGATATGCTCGCTGGAGCATAGCGATCACGTGATGCACTCATTTCTGTTTTAGCTTCAGCAGGATTTTCTCTAAGAATGTGGACACCCAAAGCTAGTTCTGGAAGGAATTCCTTTAGAACACCTTCCCAATTTAGATTTTCTCCGTTTTGAAGAATGCAGCACAGCAAAAACTCTTGACGTCTGATGGAATGCAAGCTCAGATTCCTTTTTCTTTTCAGCCCAATTACTGCCCTTAAAAAGCAGATTCACAAAACGTGAAGTACTTTCTCTTCAGAAAAATGAATATTTAAACAGCGGCGTCAGTTGGGTAGAGATGGGGGGGGGGCCAATGCCAAGGATCTGATACTATTATTCAATAAATCGATTCAATTAAACCATTTAACCGTGGTTACACTGTTATTTTGTAAATTGGTCTAATTTTTACAAGATTTATTTAACTAATATACCAATTTTATCGCATACTTTTAATTAAAATATATCTTATAATTATATAATTATTACGTTACATATTATTTTGGCCCAACTAAAGTACAGTTCACCGCAATATTCAAACCGTTATTGTTCTTTGTGTCATGGACTAGAACGCCACCGATACGAAAGGCGATGGTATTTCTTCTAATCTTCTGATTAAATCAGTTTTATAAACAAAAGACGATTGTTCTTCCAAAAGCACCGTTGCCGCGTATTTTGACAAAATGCTATCGTACTATAAGCAGCGTGCCATCACCGCTTTTAGAAGAACGATTGTGTTTTGTTTATAAGACATTCGTGTCCGAGCCAGAGGAAACCAACAATTTCATTATTATAGAGTTCCTCGAGAGTTCACAGTGCAGTATTTAACATTCAAATTTCAGCAAAAAAGCTACAATTGTGTACTCACAATTTTCTGTTCAAGACAACATAGAGCTAATGAATATATTAAAAACATTTGATCCGGATTCGGAAACATTTTTGTCCGAAGATTCAATAATAAATACAATTTTTTAAACTGTATTCCACCCACGTTGACAAAATTGTTCTCAGGAACCAATTGAGTGTGGCTAGAGAGTATTTGAAACAAAATAAAACAAAATCAATCAAAGGTGTGGTACAGAGTTTAGAATTGTACAATTTACAGAATTGTTTTGACACTGCCAGTGACTACCGCATCCAACGAAAGATTTTTCTCCACTTTAAAGAGAGTTAAGTCGTATCTTCGTACAACAATGGGAGATGACCGTTTAAGTCACTTCATGCTGATGGCTGTGGAACCAGAAATGGTAAAAAAGTTCAACATGGAAGATATCTCGTTAACGAGTTTGCCCTCAAGCGTCAACGTCGTTATCCACTGGAATAAATCCAATATATATTTTTCCCGTTAAAGGATTAAATATTTTATTTTTATTTTTAAGTCCATGGACTTTAAGCAGGGCTGGGCATTCTAACACAGTCACATTTTGTTTTGTCTTATTAGTATTGGTGCGCTCTCGAATAGCGCACACTGAGCGAAATAGTTGTCAAAATTATCTAGATTTGCAAGTTTGTATGTTTATATCCCTACACAAACTGTTCAACGTGTTTATTTTTCATTTTATGTTTTTATTTTTAGTCATCGGTTTTGTTTATTATTTCTTCTATATCATTATTGCTCCAGCATTTTATTCTAAGTAAATAAATTATATTAGTTTGCTTACAGTGGCATACTAAACATTCTGTTTCGCCAGAAAGGTTTCCTGCGAAACAGAAATCACATGCCAATTCAGATTCAAACATTGTTTTTAGTTGTTTTGTTTTTATTTCAATATTATAAAATTTTATTATACACGAATAATCAAAATTATAATCCAAACTTAAAAAAATTAAGCATAAAGAAAATACAAATAATATGAAAAAATAATGCAAATAATCTTAATAGGCAATATGGAATTCTACGAAATAAAAAATATATGCATAAGAATTATGAATCTACAAATCAAAATGTAGGTTTTTTAAGAGTGTACATAAAGTTTCCGACATAGGTCTTCACAGCATCACCGTCAGCGAAAGACTGAATTATATTCTCTTCTGTTGTGAGTTTTGTGTTCATGTGAAAAGTTACGCTCAGAGAGCGCTCAGTGAGCTATGGGGCGCCCAGCGCTGATTTAAAGGCTTCTGTGTGTATATTGTAATATGTATTAAATTCATATATGTGTGTAGAAAAGTGTTTATAACTATGGTTTTATTAAATGTTATGTTTTAAGAAAAACATCTTATTATGTCATTTAAATTCCCCCCCCCCCCCTAAGGTTTTGGTGACCAAATTACTCTTCAAAGATTTTAACACTCGGACAGCAAAATTGTGCATAACCTTAGGCAAACCGAATCTAAGGATTCTAACGGGGTTCCTTACAGGACACTGTAAACTCAAATACCACCTGATGAAATTGGGCATAGGAACCGATAGTAACTGCCGTTTCTGTGAAGAAGCAGAGGATACTCCACTACACCTACTCACAAACTGCGACGCCGTGGCTCACAGACGTAAGCTAGCACTGGGGAACTATGAGTTGAGTCTAGAGCAGGTTTCATCCCTTGAACCTAAGAATATTCTCAAATTCATTAGAGAAATAGGGCTGGATGAAATTCTGTAATCCGCAAACCCAGCGGAGCTTTGAGAAGGAGGTACAATAGATCTAATTAAGGTCGCAGTACGCATCTCCACCACATAACATTAAACATTAAAGGTTTTGGTGAAATGACGCCACTGTATTTAAAAGAGCTCCATAAACGCTATAAATGGAAATCCCTTCAGAAAATATTCAAGAAAATACTATGGTCATAGTTAAGGAAGATAGTTTACCGCCAAATGAATGGCGATTAGGTATAATAAAGAACATATATTTCGTTATCCTTTCAGCTTAAAAATTCAACTTCTACTTTTATTTTTCACAAAATTCTCACACACATCATAGTAAATCATTTTACAGAACATAATGGTCAAAGAAACTAAAATATCTAACAAAAGCCGAGACCACCAACGTTATTCAAGAAAACCAAGCAGTCTCAAATCCAAGTTATTCCAGTGCAAAATATGTACTCGTCATCATGCGACACGATTTTGCCAAAAGTTTTTAGCGATGAACACCGAACAACGAATGCGTGTAGTCCTTTTACACAAATACTGCTCTAAATGCTTGGCTCATCAACACTCCGGAGATTCATGCCGTAGTGGATCTAAATGTCACTATTATAAGGAGAATCATCATACACTTATCCATCTTCATGAGCGACTGAGAAGCAAATCTTCCAGAACAAGCGTAGAATTATCCAAAATTTCACCATCATTGTCATCGATACTAACACTACATTCTGTTAGCCTATTTCCAACGGCTTTCATCCAACTTGATGACAACAATGAACTTCAATATGTCCGTGCTCTTTTGGACTTTTGTGCAGCACACAGCAGAATTTCCTATTCACAAGTGAAGAAATTGAAGCTTCCAACAACTTCAATCGGAACCGAAAAAGTGTGCTCTGTCATTATTGGCGCTCGTTTCGATATTGCAGTTAGAATTGAGGCTATCCTACTAGTTGATGACCGCATTACCATGTGTACCCCAACGAAATCTAGCGATGAGGAAATAAGAGAAAAATTTTCCAATTTACTGCTTGCCGACCTTTATCCAAAAATACTAAAATCCGTTGTAATACCTAGCACAAGCGGCCTATCAATCGCTCAAAACACAGTGTTAGGGTTTATTCTTTCCGGTCCTTGTGCCTTATAGATTTCCATTTTTGTATTTTTTTTCCTCATCCACGTATATGCACTTATGTACTATTATATTGAATTATTGAAATTTTATGCAAATTCACATTTTTTACTTATATTATATATGAAATTTGTATTATTCCATACACTTAGAAATACTATACATTTTATTATATTTACATCTCATCTTATCATGATTCTATGATATTATCTACAAAATTTGAATGACCTCTTTGAATTAATATATTTTTATTCCATAAATATTTCATAAATTTCCACAAATCTTTGTCAATAAATTTTTTGTTTCCGAAAATTAAAACTTATAACCACATCTTTAATTTCGCCAAACTCAAATTAACTTGATTTGAGTAATTCATTTATAGATCAATCTAATGCTTCACCATTTCACTGGCTCCAATCTTCACTCATTTCTTCAACAATAATAATAATAATAATAATAATAATAATAATAATAATAATAATAATAATAATAATAATAATAATAATAATAATAATAATAATAATAATAATAATAATAATAATAATAATAATAATAATAATAATAATAATAATAATAATAATAATAATAATAATAATAATAATAATAATAATAATAATAATAATAATAATAATAATAATAATAATAATAATAATAATAATAATAATAATAATAATAATAATAATAATAATAATAATAATAATAATAATAATAATAATAATAATAATAATAATAATAATAATAATAATAATAATAATAATAATAATAATAATAATAATAATAATAATAATAATAATAATAATAATAATAATAATAATAATAATAATAATAATAATAATAATAATAATAATAATAATAATAATAATAATAATAATAATAATAATAATAATAATAATAATAATAATAATAATAATAATATAATAATAATAATAATAATAATAATAATAATAATAATAATAATAATAATAATAATAATAAAATAATAATAATAATAATAATAATAATAATAATAATAATAATAATAATAATAATAATAATAATAATAATAATATAATAATAATAATAATAATAATAATAATAATAATAATAATAATAATAATAATAATAATAATAATAATAATAATAATAATAATAATAATAATAATAATAATAATAATAATAATAATAATAATAATAATAATAATAATAATAATAATAATAATAATAATAATAATAATAATAATAATAATAAAATAATAATAATAATAATAATAATAATAATAATAATAATAATAATAATAATAATAATAATAATAATAATAATAATAATAATAATAATAATAATAATAATAATAATAATAATAATAATAATAATAATAATAATAATAATAATAATAATAATAATAATAATAATAATAATAATAATAATAATAATAATAATAATAATAATAATAATAATAATAATAATAATAATAATAATAATAATAATAATAATAATAATAATAATAATAATAATAATAATAATAATAATAATAATAATAATAATAATAATAATAATAATAATAATAATAATAATAATAATAATAATAATAATAATAATAATAATAATAATAATAATAATAATAATAATAATAATAATAATAATAATAATAATAATAATAATAATAATAATAATAATAATAATAATAATAATAATAATAATAATAATAATAATAATAATAATAATAATAATAATAATAATAATAATAATAATAATAATAATAATAATAATAATAATAATAATAATAATAATAATAATAATAATAATAATAATAATAATAATAATAATAATAATAATAATAATAATAATAATAATAATAATAATAATAATAATAATAATAATAATAATAATAATAATAATAATAATAATAATAATAATAATAATAATAATAATAATAATAATAATAATAATAATAATAATAATAATAATAATAATAATAATAATAATAATAATAATAATAATAATAATAATAATAATAATAATAATAATAATAATAATAATAATAATAATAATAATAATAATAATAATAATAATAATAATAATAATAATAATAATAATAATAATAATAATAATAATAATAATAATAATAATAATAATAATAATAATAATAATAATAATAATAATAATAATAATAATAATAATAATAATAATAATAATAATAATAATAATAATAATAATAATAATAATAATAATAATAATAATAATAATAATAATAATAATAATAATAATAATAATAATAATAATAATAAATAATAATAATAATAATAATAATAATAATAATAATAATAATAATAATAATAATAATAATAATAATAATAATAATAATAATAATAATAATAATAATAATAATAATAATAATAATAATAATAATAATAATAATAATAATAATAATATAATAATAATAATAATAATAATAATAATAATAATAATAATAATAATAATAATAATAATAATAATAATAATAATAATAATAATAATAATAATAATAATAATAATAATAATAATAATAATAATAATAATAATAATAATAATAATAATAATAATAATAATAATAATAATAATAATAATAATAATAATAATAATAATAATAATAATAATAATAATAATAATAATAATAATAATAATAATAATAATAATAATAATAATAATAATAATAATAATAATAATAATAATAATAATAATAATAATAATAATAATAATAATAATAATAATAATAATAATAATAATAATAATAATAATAATAATATAATAATAATAATAATAATAATAATAATAATAATAATAATAATAATAATAATAAATAAATAATAATAATAATAATAATAATAATAATAATAATAATAATAATAATAATAATAATAATAATAATAATAATAATAATAATAATAATAATAATAATAATAATAATAATAATAATAATAATAATAATAATAATAATAATAATAATAATAATAATAATAATAATAATAATAATAATAATAATAATAATAATAATAATAATAATAATAATAATAATAATAATAATAATAATAATAATAATAATAATAATAATAATAATAATAATAATAATAATAATAATAATAATAATAATAATAATAATAATAATAATAATAATAATAATAATAATAATAATAATAATAATAATAATAATAATAATAATAATAATAATAATAATAATAATAATAATAATAATAATAATAATAATAATAATAATAATAATAATAATAATAATAATAATAATAATAATAATAATAATAATAATAATAATATAATAATAATAATAATAATAATAATAATAATAATAATAATAATAATAATAATAATAATAATAATAATAATAATAATAATATAATAATAATAATAATAATAATAATAATAATAATAATAATAATAATAATAATAATAATAATAATAATAATAATAATAATAATAATAATAATAATAATAATAATAATAATAATAATAATAATAATAATAATAATAATAATAATAATAATAATAATAATAATAATAATAATAATAATAATAATAATAATAATAATAATAATAATAATAATAATAATAATAATAATAATAATATAATAATAATAATAATAATAATAATAATAATAATAATAATAATAATAATAATAATAATAATAATAATAATAATAATAATAATAATAATAATAATAATAATAATAATAATAATAATAATAATAATAATAATAATAATAATAATAATAATAATAATAATAATAATAATAATAATAATAATAATAATAATAATAATAATATAATAATAATAATAATAATAATAATAATAATAATAATAATAATAATAATAATAATAATAATAATAATAATAATAATAATAATAATAATAATAATAATAATAATAATAATAATAATAATAATAATAATAATAATAATAATAATAATAATAATAATAATAATAATAATAATAATAATAATAATAATAATAATAATAATAATAATAATAATATAATAATAATAATAATAATAATAATAATAATAATAATAATAATAATAATAATAATAATAATAATAATAATAATAATAATAATAATAATAATAATAATAATAATAATAATAATAATAATAATAATAATAATAATAATAATAATAATAATAATAATAATAATAATAATAATAATAATAATAATAATAATAATAATAATAATAATAATAATAATAATAATAATAATAATAATAATAATAATAATAATAATAATAATAATAATAATAATAATAATAATAATAATAATTAATAATAATAATAATAATAATAATAATAATAATAATAATAATAATAATAATAATAATAATAATAATAATAATAATAATAATAATAATAATAATAATAATAATAATAATAATAATAATAATAATAATAATAATAATAATAATAATAATAATAATAATAATAATAATAATAAAATAATATAATAATAATAATAATAATAATAATAATAATAATAATAATAATAATAATAATAATAATAATAATAATAATAATAATAATAATAATAATAATAATAATAATAATAATAATAATAATAATAATAATAATAATAATAATAATAATAATAATAATAATAATAATAATAATAATAATAATAATAATAATAATAATAATAATAATAATAATAATAATAATAATAATAATAATAATAATAATAATAATAATAATAATAATAATAATAATAATAATAATAATAATAATAATAATAATAATAATAATAATAATAATAATAATAATAATAATAATAATAATAATAATAATAATAATAATAATAATAATAATAATAATAATAATAATAATAATAATAATAATAATAATAATAATAATAATAATAATAATAATAATAATAATAATAATAATAATAATAATAATAATAATAATAATAATAATAATAATAATAATAATAATAATAATAATAATAATAATAATAATAATAATAATAATAATAATAATAATAATAATAATAATAATAATAATAATAATAATAATAATAATAATAATAATAATAATAATAATAATAATAATAATAATAATAATAATAATAATAATAATAATAATAATAATAATAATAATAATAATAATAATAATAATAATAATAATAATATAATAATAATAATAATAATAATAATAATAATAATAATAATAATAATAATAATAATAATAATAATAATAATAATAATAATAATAATAATAATAATAATAATAATAATAATAATAATAATAATAATAATAATAATAATAATAATAATAATAATAATAATAATAATAATAATAATAATAATAATAATAATAATAATAATAATAATAATAATAATAATAATAATAATAATAATAATAATAATAATAATAATAATAATAATAATAATAATAATAATAATAATAATAATAATAATAATAATAATAATAATAATAATAATAATAATAATAATAATAATAATAATAATAATAATAATAATAATAATAATAATAATAATAATAATAATAATAATAAATAATAATAATAATAATAATAATAATAATAATAATAATAATAATAATAATAATAATAATAATAATAAT
>OY986439.1:142439063-142444063 GCA_963920525.1 Dichetophora obliterata
GCAACCGAAAGACAAATTCAAAGCCTACTGCAATTGGTAGAAAGCTTCTCTACCGATATTAAAATGTCTTTTGGAATAGAGAAATGCCGACGATTAAGTGTAGTTAAAGGGCAAATTCAGCAAAGAGACTACGAGCTCACAACAAGAGAAACGATAGAAGCACTGAGCCAAAGGGAATCGTATAAGTACTTGGGAATCAGCCAAGCCCGGCGGATACAACATAAAGACATTAAGCAAACAATATCAAGTGTGTACCTACAAAGAACAAGGGACTTACTCCGTTCTCATCTCAATGGAAAAAATATGGTAAAAGCCATAAACACCTTTGCTGTACCTGTCCTGACGTACACATTTGGAGTTATTAAGTGGACCCATACGGACCTAGAGGAGCTAAAAAGATCAACGCGCAGGTTAATGACGAAGAACAGAGCCCACCACCCTATTTCTGCTCTTGAGAGAACAACGCTTCCTAGACACCTTGGAGGCCGTGGAATGATAGACATCAGTCACATGTGTAATAAACAAACAGCAAACCTCCGTAGCTATTTTCATGACCAAAATAACGAACTTCACCAAGCGATAGTACAGAACGACGACAACTATACTCCACTAGACCTGAAACACATAAGAGGTATCGAATGTGAAACGGACTCTGCCTATATTAGTCGTAAATTGCAGGAATGGAAATCTAAGGAAATACACGGCAGACATGCCTACATGATGCAACAACCCCACATCGATATAAATATGTCAAATGCATGGCTCTCGAATGCAGATATCTTTGTTGAGACAGAGGCGTTTATGATAGCAATACAAGACCAAGTCATCGCGACAAAGAACTACTGTAAATACGTGCTGAAATACGCAGTGGAAAACGATACATGTAGAAGGTGCTTTCAACAACCAGAAACAATACAGCACATTACTGGAGCATGTACGTCGCTTGCTGCTACAGACTATCTGAAGAGACACAACCAAGTTGCAAAAATCATACACCAAGCGCTGGGGATAAAGCACGACCTTATTTGGATGGAAGTTCCGTTCTATAAATATAACCCAGACCCTATTTTAGAAAATAATGTTTGCAAGCTCTATTGGGACCGTACTGTTCTAACTGACCATCTTATTGGAAACAACAGACCAGACATAATCTTAGTGAAAAAGCAAAGCAAGGAAACTTTTATCATAGATATTGGAATCCCAAATAGCCACAATCTGGAAAATTATTATCGAGAGAAGGTTAGCAAATACCAGCTTCTTGCAGAAGAAATAAAACATATCTGGAGGCAGGATATGGTAAGAGTCATACCGATAATTATATCTTCAACTGGAATAGTTCCCAAAAACTTCATTGAAAACCTTAAAACATTAGGTGTCGAAAGAAAAGCCACAACAATACAAAAATCAATAATCCTATCTACAACAACGATAGTGCGTTCAATAATTTGCAGTGCTTAAAGCTCTACTATTAATATAATATATATTAAATAACAAAAACACAAAAGAAAACAGTGCTGAAGTGACTTGCAGGCGACTGCCGTCATGTTCAGCTAAAAATGGACTCCCCCTCGCGCGGTATGGGGAGGGGGAAGAGGCGTGGGAATAATAATAATAATAATAATAATAATAATAATAATAATAATTATAATAATAATAATAATAATAATGATGATGATGATGATGATGATGATGATGATGATGATGATGATGATGATGATGATGATGATGATGATGATGATGATGATGATGATGATGATGATGATGATGATGATGATGATGATGATGATGATGATGATGATGATGATGATGATGATGATGATGATGATGATGATGATGATGATGATGATGATGATGATGATGATGATGATGATGATGATGATGATGATGATGATGATGATGATGATGATGATGATGATGATGATGATGATGATGATGATGATGATGATGATGATGATGATGATGATGATGATGATGATGATGATGATGATGATGATGATGATGATGATGATGATGATGATGATGATGATGATGATGATGATGATGATGATGATGATGATGATGATGATGATGATGATGATGATGATGATGATGATGATGATGATGATGATGATGATGATGATGATGATGATGATGATGATGATGATGATGATGATGATGATGATGATGATGATGATGATGATGATGATGATGATGATGATGATGATGATGATGATGATGATGATGATGATGATGATGATGATGATGATGATGATGATGATGATGATGATGATGATGATGATGATGATGATGATGATGATGATGATGATGATGATGATGATGATGATGATGATGATGATGATGATGATGATGATGATGATGATGATGATGATGATGATGATGATGATGATGATGATGATGATGATGATGATGATGATGATGATGATGATGATGATGATGATGATGATGATGATGATGATGATGATGATGATGATGATGATGATGATGATGATGATGATGATGATGATGATGATGATGATGATGATGATGATGATGATGATGATGATGATGATGATGATGATGATGATGATGATGATGATGATGATGATGATGATGATGATGATGATGATGATGATGATGATGATGATGATGATGATGATGATGATGATGATGATGATGATGATGATGATGATGATGATGATGATGATGATGATGATGATGATGATGATGATGATGATGATGATGATGATGATGATGATGATGATGATGATGATGATGATGATGATGATGATGATGATGATGATGATGATGATGATGATGATGATGATGATGATGATGATGATGATGATGATGATGATGATGATGATGATGATGATGATGATGATGATGATGATGATGATGATGATGATGATGATGATGATGATGATGATGATGATGATGATGATGATGATGATGATGATGATGATGATGATGATGATGATGATGATGATGATGATGATGATGATGATGATGATGATGATGATGATGATGATGATGATGATGATGATGATGATGATGATGATGATGATGATGATGATGATGATGATGATGATGATGATGATGATGATGATGATGATGATGATGATGATGATGATGATGATGATGATGATGATGATGATGATGATGATGATGATGATGATGATGATGATGATGATGATGATGATGATGATGATGATGATGATGATGATGATGATGATGATGATGATGATGATGATGATGATGATGATGATGATGATGATGATGATGATGATGATGATGATGATGATGATGATGATGATGATGATGATGATGATGATGATGATGATGATGATGATGATGATGATGATGATGATGATGATGATGATGATGATGATGATGATGATGATGATGATGATGATGATGATGATGATGATGATGATGATGATGATGATGATGATGATGATGATGATGATGATGATGATGATGATGATGATGATGATGATGATGATGATGATGATGATGATGATGATGATGATGATGATGATGATGATGATGATGATGATGATGATGATGATGATGATGATGATGATGATGATGATGATGATGATGATGATGATGATGATGATGATGATGATGATGATGATGATGATGATGATGATGATGATGATGATGATGATGATGATGATGATGATGATGATGATGATGATGATGATGATGATGATGATGATGATGATGATGATGATGATGATGATGATGATGATGATGATGATGATGATGATGATGATGATGATGATGATGATGATGATGATGATGATGATGATGATGATGATGATGATGATGATGATGATGATGATGATGATGATGATGATGATGATGATGATGATGATGATGATGATGATGATGATGATGATGATGATGATGATGATGATGATGATGATGATGATGATGATGATGATGATGATGATGATGATGATGATGATGATGATGATGATGATGATGATGATGATGATGATGATGATGATGATGATGATGATGATGATGATGATGATGATGATGATGATGATGATGATGATGATGATGATGATGATGATGATGATGATGATGATGATGATGATGATGATGATGATGATGATGATGATGATGATGATGATGATGATGATGATGATGATGATGATGATGATGATGATGATGATGATGATGATGATGATGATGATGATGATGATGATGATGATGATGATGATGATGATGATGATGATGATGATGATGATGATGATGATGATGATGATGATGATGATGATGATGATGATGATGATGATGATGATGATGATGATGATGATGATGATGATGATGATGATGATGATGATGATGATGATGATGATGATGATGATGATGATGATGATGATGATGATGATGATGATGATGATGATGATGATGATGATGATGATGATGATGATGATGATGATGATGATGATGATGATGATGATGATGATGATGATGATGATGATGATGATGATAATAATAATAACATTTTGAATTCATTAAGCAGTTCAGAATAGCAACTAGGCTTAAAAAACAGACATGTACATGCGTATTGAATAAATTGTGTGCAAAAGCATATTTTGCTTCACTGAGCTATTGTACAAGAAACTGACTGCATTTTTCGTCTACACAAATAGAATATATGTCGTGTGCGGAAGCATATTTTGCTTCGCTGGGCACTAAAAAACTAACTACATTTTTCGTGGTACTCGAAAATAAACGGGAAATTGAACAAATTGAAACAAACGAAATTTTTAAACGGCATTTCTTCAGTTTCAGCGTTGCAATCGTGGTGTAAAACTGACAATTTAATAAAGAGAGTGTAGATAATTAAAATAAAACTAAAGTAAAATTAATCAAAAGCAAAGTCTCGAAACAAAACCGTGTAACAGATTTGCAGCAAACCGAATCTACAGTGCATTTTATGAAATTTTCGAATATATTGGAGGTTTATTAATTTTAACAATAATTTTCTCAAACGCGCTCAT
>OY986439.1:142449063-142684063 GCA_963920525.1 Dichetophora obliterata
ATTTTTTCAAAGTGATATTTGACACTTTGGGGTATACCTACAGCCTTTAATATTCATCGTACAAAGAAAAAAAATATGCCAAAATATCTGTTTTAGGGGGAATAAAACGAATATCTAATAAAATAGCAAAATCTAAGAAGATGAAAAATTCATATATTCGTATGAGAAATGCACGAGCTGCTTAGCTGCTTAGCTGCTTAGCTGCTGTAGCTGCTTATGCTGTTTTTAAGTTTGTTTTTGTTGTTGTGTTTGCTTGTTTGGTTCGTAATCACGTTGTTCGTTCGTAATCATGCCACTGCTTTTGTTGTTGTTGTTGTTATTGTTTTTTATTAATAAGTATTTAAAACATACATATATAAATACACATCAATTGCGTTCCTTTTTTTTTGATCGGCTCGGTTGAAAGCGGTGTGCACTTTTAAAAGCACTGAAGCGGACCGTTTCGTTGTCAGCAAACTAAGCATTGTGTGTTTCATATAAGTGTACCATTTATTAAGTTGTATATTAATGTTGATTTTCTATGATTTAAATACAAAAAGTTCAAAATCGTTTATTGAGCATTAGGTCAGGTTAGAATAATGAATTGCTCTTACGAATTGCTTCCAAAGAAACAACAACAACAACATTTTCAATATGAAAAGGAAAACATCACTAGCGCTAATTAATTAGTTCGCTGATTGATTAACTAGTTAGATCAATTAATTGTTCTAACCTAACCTAAAGCTCAATAAACGATTTTAAACTATCAAACAACTAGAATTTGTATTTAAAATCAAGAATGATTTAAACTATCAAACAATTAGAATCTGTATTCAAATCATAGAAAATCAGCATAATAAATAACAAGGTCATAAAGAAAACTTAAAGTTGTATATTAATTTTATTTGTTGTTAAACAATTGTAACCTTTTCTTGAAATGGTTTTTATTAAGTTGCAACAATAAACTAAACAATAAACGGCAACTCAACTGCACTACCTTGATTTGAATACAAGATTCAATGCATATTTCAGCGTTTTTTGGCAAACGGGTGAAAAAGAGAGGGAAAAAAAGACAAGAACAAACAACATATCAAGCAAATATGACATAAATTTCAATTCGATTCTTGATAAATATAAAAAAGGACTTTACAATTATATAGAGAACGGTTTAAAGGTACAAAACATGTCGTTTTCATACCAGCAAATCAGACGCTGCCGTTTTAAGTACCGTTTAGCTGGCACAATAACATTCATGGGTTGTAATGCAATAGAGAATACAGATGCATGTAGCTAGAGAGCCAGTATGTGGCTACAAAAAATGTACTACTACTAGCCAAGGTTGCCAGTTAAAATTTAAAACACTTCCGACAAAAAGTTACTTTTTCACAATAACATAAATTAAATACAACAAAAATTCCCATTGTAAAGATAAACAAAAAAGTTTCTTCCGCAATAAAAAAATATCAATAAAAAATCTCACGATCATTAAAAATTACCACAAAAATACCACGCGTTTTAAAAATACCACCACAAATTCAATATGCATTTAAAATTGACACAAAAATCTCATTCGCAATAAAAAATACCACAATAAGTCCCAAATGCACAAACAATTTAAAAAATATTTAGAAATACCACAAAAAAACTTTGCTTACTAAAAAAGAAAAAAAAAATGTAAGAAGAATATTACCAAACTTCCTCGGAAATTTAAATAATACCCCGCTGAGCTTCCCCGCCAATTAAAAAATACCACGCTGAATTAAAAAATGTAATAGGAATTCCCAGAAACAAAAATTCCTAAGGGAAATTAAAAATGACCACGAATGGGATTTTTTCAACATAACTGGCAACGTTGCTACTAGATGCTGGTATTGTTGTTTTGGTTCTGCATGTGCTGCAAAGGGCCGTTTTTCACTCGGCAATTCTATGAACAATAATTGTTTTCGCCGCAAGTAGTTTGTTGACTACTCGGGTTTAAAGGTGACTTTCGTAAACCCCCTCATGCGGGCGAATGAATAATCCACAAACTGCTTGCGGCAAAGGCAATTATTGCCGAGTGAAAAGCGGGACAAAGAGATCTTGCTGCTAGTGCAATAATTGCTTTCGCCGCAAGCTCGAGAGTTTTCGTGCGTAACGAGTGAAAAGCGGGACAAAGTAAGCAAAGTTCTGTTTATTTTCTGTGGACGATTCGGTTCATCCCCTCTAACGCTGCTCAACCACTATGATCTTGCTCTTTTCTGTGCGTCGTTGATTTAAATTTGCTTGGTAATTGTTGTTGGTTCAGTTAGCTGAATTTTTTTAGATGTTCTTAATTTTTACTCGACATGAACATCTGTATTTGACAACTAGCTCGCTTTTCTCTGCTTTCCACTTCATTCCTCTCCGAGTCGGCCCTACCTGGTTATTCTGCCATGAGTTGGAGTACGAATAAAACGAATGTTTATTTTCAGCATGCATGTATACTACAACGCAAATTTGCGCATGCGTTACTGAGCTTGCGTTGTGCTTTAAAAACTACATTTCTTTTTTAAATACCATAATAAATTTGAATTATTTTTATTATGCATTATATTCTTTCCATATTAAAAAATTTTTTTTAACTAAAATTTTAATTTTAAATTACTTTTAAAATATACATATATTTATATGTTCCTTACTACAGGAAAAATAAATAATTCAAATTTACCCATATTTATTTCCATTAATTAAACATAACTTTGAATTACATTTAGTTTTAACCAACAAAACAAATGAAAAAGAACAACAAATTCATCACCATAAATATCAAACGAAAACTTTTTATAAAACAAAACAAATTTGTACATGAATTTAATTGTGCGCATTTTAGATCAGGTAAGTTTAAAGAAGGACAACAACAACAAATTTGTTTTTGAATTATTTTTCTAGAATTTTTCTCTATTACTGTATAAAAAGGACTTCTACGTCTATACTTACGATACTATCGAAACTGTGTCTTTTTTTTAAAAGTACTGTTTGTACAAAGTTTTGAACACAGTACGCGAATGTACAGATTTTATCAATTTTTACTGATTATGTACTGCTTTTGTTTCTTATTGAAACTTCAAAATTATTTTTAAAAATAATACTTTTTTTCTTTCTTTATTCTGCATTTAGCTCAAATGCTTAGCTCAAACGGGAAGCTGCTTGCAAGACGTAAACATTTTAAAATTAAAGTTATAAGTAGGGATCATTTTTAAATCAAATCCTGTTTAAAGACAGGATAACAACGTGAATTGTTTATTTTTAAGATATTGATTTTTAAATCAAATCCTGTGTAAAGATAGGATAACAACGTGAATTGTTTATTTTTAAGATATTGATTAAATACAAATAACTGATCTAAATGTTTTAAAATATTCCATAAAATTTGCATAGTTTAGATTTTTGGCAGTCATTTTTTATACGTTTTGCATAAAAATCCGATCCCTTGTTATAAGCAAAAAAGGTGCTGATTAAGTAAGCTAAAAGTGGATTAAGTACAAATATTTGTATATTATGTAAAATTACTTTCAGTAAGCTGGTAAATTTCCGGATTTTTTATCGCTTATTATTTTTAATTGTGTTCATCGCTTTTTTTTGGAACCGCTGACTAGAATTTCTTTCGTGTTTTACCTGTTTTGTATGCAAAACTAGCAAAATGTTTCCAAATGTTTTAACGAATTAAAAAATGCAACCCGATACCAAACCCGATTTTACGTGCACCAGCAGCGACTGTGGATCTGAAAATATTTCCTCTCCAAAAAAAAAAAAAAAACCAAAAATAGTAAAAACTTATTTTAGAATGAGTGAGGAATTTCAGGAGTTTTTAAAACAGAGGATGCTAAGAACAGAAAAATCTTATACAAGACTGTGATAAATATAATTGATCTCATTTTATATTTACTTTAAGTATTTTTTTTGTGCTAAAATATTATTTATATGAATATATTTTTTAATTACATTTGAAAGTTTTCTATATAACCCTGTTATTAATTATGTTGATTTTCTATGATTTAAATACAAATTCTAAATGTTTGATAGTTTAAATCATAGTTAATTTTAAATACAAATTCTGGTTGACACTTTTGCAATAAAATCAGCAGATTTTATGCTTTCCTTTTCATATTGAAAATGTTTTTGTTGTTTCTTTGGAAAAATTCGTTAGAGCAATTGATTGTTCTAACTTGACCTAAAGCTCAATAAACGATTTTAAACTATCAAACAACTAGAATTTGTATTTAAAATCAAGTATGATTTAAACTTTCAAACATGTAGAATTTATTTTGTTTAATTATATGTGTTCTCGGGCGTCCCAAGGTATTTTGGAAGTACATGCAAGGTATAATTTTGACGCCCTAATCAAATTATCGAAAAAATACAAATATATTTTTAAACAATATCAAACACATTTTTTTAAATAATAACCGCATTTTTTCCAACATCCAAAACCGATTTCCATACAAACATAATTCTGCTATGGATTTCGATTTTGTGAACTTGTAGTTTAAAACATCACAGCCAGTTGTTTTATAATGAAGTAAGTGATCGGAAAAACCATTGTTGACATTCTCATGTTTGAATTCAAAGCCATCTAGTTGTCAAAAACTTTTCATGAGCAGCAAATCAAAATCAAAATCCAGATTGGGATGTTGGAAAAAACGCAGCTAATATCAAACATATTTTAATTTAATCATTTCAAACAAATGGACTTAAATATATAACTCGTTTTTAAAATGTGTTAAATTTAAATTAAATCGCTGAAACAAATGTTTTAGGAATAAAATAAAAACTCATTTAATTAAAATTGATAACAAGAAACCAAAAAAAATTAGATCATGTATGTGATTATTTAGCGATTGATTTTTGAAAATTGGAAAAGAAAACAGAAAATTTGCAATAGTGAATGAAATATTTAATTGGAGTGATACATTAATGCCTGCCATTTACTTTCTACAGATTATTTAATGTAAATGTTGCCTGCTGCTACACCTGAGGTGGTCCTTAAGCTCCAATTTCGGTATAACTTTTCCTGCATTTCGGCCGGTATCTCACCAATGGCAGCTGTAATGTTGTCTTCCAGGGCTGCAATTGTGGCTGACTTGTCGCTGCACACGAAAGACTTCACGTAGCCCCACAAAAAATAGTCTAGTTTGGTCAAACCGCATGATCTTGGCGGTCATGATCTTATTTTTAAGGTTGAAAAAAGTCAAGATTCAACAGCTATAACTTTTTGATCCTAGTTTTGATTTTTGTATTTTTTTTTTCACAAAATAGCTCAAGACTATACTATAGCACCCTATGCTATTTTTGTCTATATGCCTATGCCTTTTAAAATAAGAAAAAAATTACATGACAAACGTTTAAAGAAAAAATGAAATTATTTCCACTGTCAAAGTTTGATTAGTTAAAGATGGTACTATTGCTATTGTAGCTGTCAAACAATTGTGAGTAAGCATTGCAATTTTTTAAACATACAAAATTTTTTTTATTTAGGAATATTTTTTCATTTTGTGTTATTTTTGTATTAAAATCAATAAGATGGTTGAAAAAATGGGTACTGATTTGTACTAATTTTTAGTGTTCAATATGCTGATTTATCATTTTAAAAATCTGACAACCCTAGACGTGGGTGTTTTCTTAAGTGTATTCCACAAAATATTCAATACTGCACATCCTTGGGTGTACATAAACATCTGTACCAAGTTTATCCAATTATCTCTACTCCCTCTCCTGCTTATGTACCCTCACCTGTTCTGGTATAGAGTCCCTGCAGAAAATTGTACCAACTTTTAAATAGTTCTGAACTAGTTCCAAAAAGGACCAGTACTGGTCTCTCTACAAAATTATGTCATAGAAAAAGGCAATGGAACCCAAAAACATTCCTTTTTTCCCTATATTAAAACTAGTTCCAATATAAACATTTCCAAACTGATACTTTTTGCTAAAGTCTTAAAGTAGGTCTTAAACTGGTTTGAAAGTATTCAAACGTTAGAGGAATTTATTTCTTTTCTCTTGCATGTTTTACAAAAAAGAAGTGCATCACGAAAAAGGTGATGCATTTCTTTTATTTTATGTAGTTACTTTTTTTTTACCCGACTATGGCGAAGCAAAAGGAGCGGTAAATGTTTTTGTCCGGTAAGTTTGTATTAGGGAAGTCAATCCCGGGATCCCGGATTTCGGCCCGATTTAAGCCCATTTAAGTTCCGGGATTTTCTTTCCGGGATCCCGGGATTTAAAAAATTATATTTCAAATATTCATGTAAATGCAACCATTTAAATTTGAGTTGATATGAATAAAGAATTAGAAAAACCTTTTATTGAGGCTGAAAAAGATTGTTAGGACGATGAGTGTGAATCACTGGAGCAAAGGCTTTGCAAAGTTTTAGAAGAATTTGCAACATCGGGAAGTCAGCTACGTATTTCAAAATAGTCAGATATTCTGACTTGGGAAATAATTTTGTTTTGTGGTGAAGACAAGCATTAGAAGCCAATATTTAAGCAGCAATTGACGCCATACGGCCAGATTTATTGGAAAAGTAGTGAAAAATTGAACTGATCGAATGAACTTTGTACTCGTAGCCGCGGCGGACATATGCCGGAAGTAAATAAATAAATAAATGCCATTATCTACCAGATTATAATAACAAAAAATTCATTCCAATACTATTTTTGTCTTGTATTGTTATTTAAAGTTCTCATGCAGCTAAAAAATACCCTATATATAATAACACCTTTAACTGTTCTGTATTTTATTTTTTATATTTTTTGTTCTTTAAATAAATACAATTTGCTAGTCGTTAACATTACTTAAGTTTTTTGTGTATATTAATAATAAGGGTATTAACAATTGTGTGGTATCGTGATTTTTTTGCCATAGTTGAAAACCACAATTATGAGCACCCTTTAAAAAAGAAACTTGTGTTTGGGAATCTCCCATTATAAATTTTTGATACTATGCAATTAAATTAACTATCCAATTTAATATATTTTATCAACTATGGGCTAATTTCATATAAAACAACAACAAAAAAAAAACCGCTTGGTAAGGTGTGGTAAAAAAAAACAACTATGGGCTAATTAAAATTACCTCACTTTTGATTTGTAGAGATTTCATATAAAACAACAACAAAAAAAAACCGCTTGGTAAAGTGTGGTATCAATATCGCGAGGTTTGTTAACCACACTGAAAACAACGCAATTGTGAATGCCCTTAATGTGTTAATTAAAATTTTTAGTTTCAAGTAATAAATAAGAACAGATTGTATTAAAAATGTTTCAAATTATTTACTTCTTCAAATTTTCCATCCCGAACTAATCCCGGGATCAAGAAAATCTTCCGATATTGGATTCCCTAGTATGTATGTAAGTATCTATGTAATTTCATCTGTTCCACTCTTGTACACTCACTGTTCCACTCGAATGAGGTATCGTTGGAAGCGTTTTGATGGTCTTCTGGTTATAAGATATGTGACGTCATATTAAATTTAATATAGCGCCTTCTAGAAGACATAAAGTAATGAAAAAAAAATTTTTTTGTGACAAAAGCAAATGAGGTATCGTTAGAAGCGTTTTGATCGTCCGGTGAAGAAAAGTTATGTAACGTAACATTTAGCTGAATATGGTGCTCTCTAGGGGACAAAAAGTTAACTAAGCCATTAACTTCTAAACTACTTATCATAATTTTACAAATGAGGTATCGTTGGAAGCGTTTTGATCGTTCGATAGCTAAAGGCCATGTGACGTCACATAAATTGATTATGGCGCCCTCTAGAGGACAGAAAGTCAAATAAACGTCTAAATTACTCATCATAATTTTACAAATGAGGTATCGTTGGAAGCCTTTTGCTCTTCTACTGGTTATAACCAGCTTATATTCCTATAAGTTAGGTGACGTCACATTATATTTAATATGGCGCCCTCTAGAGGACAGAAAGTAAACTTAAGCCCTAACTTCTAAAATACTTATCATAACTTTACAAATGAGGCATCGTTGGAAGCGTTTTGCTCGTCCACTGGTTATAGGCTAAATTACGTCACATTAAGTTTAATATGGCGACATCTAGAGGACAGAAAGTGAATTAAAACCTAGCTTGTGAACTACTTATCATAATTTGACATATAAGGTATCGTTGGGAGCGTTTTGCTCGTCCGCGGAAGAAAAGTTATGTGACGTCACATTAAATTGAATATGGTGCCTTCTTCATGAGAGATAGTGAACTAAAGCCCTAACTTCTGAACTACCCTTCAGTGAAAAATCGTACTAGTTATGAATTTAACTAGTTAATTCTGGTGATTTTGACCTACTTTTTATGACTTGGAGATCGTCTGACGATTCTTCATTTCTTACTCCTGTTTCCAATAGTGATTGGATAAATGATTTCTTAGATAAACTATCTGATCTGTGTCTTCAACAAGTCATGATATTTTAAATATAAACCACAGAACCCTAGACCTTGTATTTGTAGATAGATGCACTACTGTTAATCTCCATTGTTCGCATCCCGTATCTCTTCCAGAAGATGTACATCATCCAACTCTTGAAATAACAGTTTTACTCCCCCACAAAAAAGAAGAAATGCGCGAAATAAAAAGTTTATAATTTTAAGAAAACGGACTAGTAAAACTTAATTCCTTACTTTCGCAGACTGATTGGTCTCCAATTTTAACTAGCGAAACATCATATTCATATTATGACGTCGAATCTTCGGTAAAGTTTTTTAATGATACTCTGCAAAGGTGTTTCTTATTATCCGTCCCAAAAAAAAAGGTGTTGCTCCACTCCTTTAAATCCACCCCGGCTAACAAATGATCTAAAGACACTTAAAAATTTAAAAAATCGTTTATTTAAAAAATATAAAATATCTGGTTCTAGTTTAGACTTTGCTTCCTATTCTTCTTGTCGTTTTAGATCTCAACTATTAAATAAACAATGCTATTCTGCTTATATAATTAACATAAAATCTATATTTAAAGATGATCCAAAACTTTTCTATAGTTTTGTTAACTCAAAACGTAAAGCCTCCAGCTTTCCACCACTTATGAAATTCAATCATCTTGTGAAAATATGATTTCTAACATGTTTGCAAACTTCTTTAAATCAACTTACTCCGATATACCATTTAATACTAGCACGGTGTATCTTTTTCTCCCGCCAGTTAACTCTTTTGAAACTCCTGTAATAGACCCAAATATTGTTATGTGTTGTCTTCGACAAGTAAAATCTTCTTTTACGACCGGCCCTGATAAAATTCCAAGCTGTATTTTAAAGCAATGTGCTACAAACCTGTGTACTCCTCAAGCAAACATTTTTAATATTTCCTTGCATAGTGGTTATTTTCCTATTATATGGAAGGATTTTTATATTGTACCCCTTCATAAATCTGGCTCCAAGATAGATGTTTCTAACTATCGAGGGATTGCAAAATTAAGTGCAATCCCTAAGTTATTTGAGAAAATCATAACTGATCAATTAACCCACTCCGTGGCTTCCACCATTTCTGTCTTTCAACATGGTTTTCTGAAGGGTAGGTAAACACAAACAAACCTCTTAGAGTTTACTACGCGTGTTATAAATGGTTTTACTTTGGGACTGCAGACTGATGTTATTTATACGGAGATTAGCAAGGCTTTCGACAGTGTTAATCATAATCTTCTTTTGAAAAAACTCCACCTTATTGGGTTTCCTGTCACATTATTAAATTGGATAAATTCGTATTTATGTAGACGTACTCAAAAAGTTTTATATAAGAATTCTCTTTCAAAAAGTATTTCGGTCACTTCTGGCGTTCCTCAGGGCAGTCATCTTGGACTGGTTTTGTTTTTACTATAAATTAATGATCTTCCTTCGGTAATAAAACACTGTAACGTCTTAATGTACGCTGACGACGTGAAACTTTTTCTTTGTTACAAATCACGAGAAGAACGACATCTTTTACAATCTGATCTAAATAGACTTGTGGACTGGTGTAGCTTAAATATATTAAATCTTAACTTAAAAAAATGTAAGCAAATGACATTCTCGCGTAGATCTGCTAATAACATAAATTAAACTATAAATAACACTAACTTAGAAATAGTTTCCAGTTTTCTCGATCTTGGTGTTATTATGGATTCAAAACTTCGCTTCAATCTCCACGTTAATATGGTGATAAATAAGGCAAGAGGAGTCCTTGGTTTCATTAAAAGATGGGCTAAATAATTCAGTGATCCCTTACAACTAAATTATTATATACCTCTCTCGTAAGGCCAATTCTTGAATATGCATCAGTTATATGGAACCCACAATGTCTACATCGACGTCATAGAATTCGTTCAAAAACAGTTTTTACTTTTTGCTTTACGTCATAGTCGCTGGAACCCCAATATTATTCTTCCATCGTATGAAATACGCCTTAAAATTATTTTACTACCTTCCCTAAGAAGCAGAAGAATGATGCTTAATGTCATGTTTCTGTGTAAATTACTTCGTGGCGAGATTAATTCGGAATATCTCATCTCAGCTCTAAATTTTAACATCCCAAGGAGAGGAACTAGACATTTTCTGTATTTCAAGTTGAGTCAGTGCATTTCTAATTACGCTCTTCATGACCCTTGACGATGTATGTGCAGTGATTTCAATGATAACTTCAACATGATTAATTTTTTGATTCGGTAGACGTCTTAAAACGGAAAATTATATTACATTTAAATAATTAAATCAATTTAACTTCATCCTATTATACCTAACGCAGTTTTATAACAATGTAATATCGATAATTGAGATTGTTCTGTTTCTCCTTTTTGTCTCGATATTATGTTTTATAAAGTAAGCACCATCATATATGAATCATTTTTAAAACTTACGCTTTAATTATTCATTATTTTAATTTTAAACCGAATTGTGATTTACGTGCTCACGTGGCTTCTTGATTTGAAATTAGACTTAACTCACACTATCACCTGGATTGGTGTGCCAGAGTATATCTCATTTCCACACAAGTTGCCTGCGTTGGTCCAAATGCATATCCAACTAATTGGGATTTTGATTTGGCGGATATGAGATTTATCTCATTTCCACGTAGGTCCTTGGGTTGGACAATGGCCGCAAACCAGTTAAAATGTATAGTGTTTTGGATTGTTTTTGAAATCAGGATTGTTTTTCGAGTACCTTAAATTGATAATCACTATAATTTTTAATTTGATGTTGCTTATTTATATGTAATTAAATATACTTAAATACGCGTTTGTTATATATTAAATTTTTAAATTCCGCTGAAAAGCCAATTAATGTGCTTAGTGGAAAATCCTAATTGCCAATAGGGGGTATGCTTAGTACGTAGGTGCATTCTGTCTGTCCCGGCTGATCCGGGCATGATCTAGAGTGTAAATCGTGCATGCGTATAAGTCGGGTATATGTATCTCTGGAAGATTCATACCTTCGGGCGAATCCAAAAAAAAAAAACTCACTAGCTAAAATAAAATTAGTCAAGAAAATACTAGATGTTGAACTAGTGAAATCTTACTAACCAAAAAGTTATTATCTGTATTCCTGCTTGTTAAAAAATACAAGCTGTTTTACTAGTGATAAAATAACTAGTTGCTTAATTTATAGTTAACTAACTAGTCTCATTTTGACTAGTTAAAAAATACCAACTGTTTTTTTAGCTCATAACTAAGTAGTCATAAATGTACTAGCTTCTTTGCTAGTTGCAAGCTCGCTAGTTCTGCATAAATTTGTAAACATTAAATAAATTGATTTTTTAGTTGCAAAAACAGTAACAATTGGGGATGTAACGAATGTCATTTTGCGGATGCAGATCTGTAAAGAGCCTTCCTTGAGGATGCGGCTAATTGAAATTCATATCGGATGCGAATGCGGATGTTTTCAATTAAATTATAAATGTATTTTTTATAATAGTTAGTATTTATTTTTTTTAAGTAAAAGTCTGTTAAAGAAGCAGTCTGGCTCCACACGTTTTTTGCGAAACAACACTTTTCGACCTCGTTGACGTTATTACGAAAAAACTATTCAACTGATCGGATTAAAATTTTAAATATTATTGTACATAGGTATGTAGTACAATCATATATATTCAATAATATTTTTTTTTGATGCGACCTAACATAAAAATAAAGGTTAGAAAATATGAGAAACTTTGCCATTTTGTTTTCTTTTTGCAAAAATGTGGAATGAGTGTTACAATAAAACTTAAAAGTTTAAATAAAAGTTCATCTTTTAACATTTAAAAACAAACTCCTAAAAATACCTATAATTTTCGATCGCTTTAAGGTATAAAATAAAAAAAAAACCATTAATAACACATAAACATTGAAGCAAATACGATTTCAATTAGCATATATATTAAATGTACAACTTTTTAAAAATAACAATCTGCTTAAAAATAGACATCTATACATAGTTTCAATAATACAAGTATTAAGTCAATTTACGTAGTATTAGCATACAACTGTTTTCAAAAAGACTAAAACAAAACGAATACAAGCATACCACAAGAATGAAAACTACTAGAATTGAAATGGCTAAAATAATTCTAATATAAAACTGGTCAATATTAAACAAGTATTTAATTAGTTAAAAATATACTAGCACAAAGGTGGCTCAAATCATACCAGAAAATGTCTAGTTTTGATTATACTGGTATTTTACTGGTTTAAAAGTTACTACTATCACAACTAGTTCAAATTATGCCAGTTAAAATACTACCTCAATTCGTATCGAGTATAGCACAATTGTCTTTTCCTATGACATCAATACAGGTAAATAAACAGTTTCCGCAATGTAAAAAACATTTGAGCTGAACTAGTACTGGTATTTTTTGACCTAGTACATTTACTAGTATTTTAACTAGTTGCTACACTAGTTGGTACTTATCATTAGAGTTCGCAAACTATCGATGGCACTATCGATAGTTTCACACTATCGTGGCTATTTTTTTCAATGACACTACTATTTAGGTATCATTGCCATTGCTGTCAAATTCCTTTGATTTTGACAATTTGGCATTTTTTTGTTAGACTAAACTAACGCTTAAGGGATGCCCCCTTATACATGTATAAGCATTGTGTTGATTCGGAAGATGGGTGATAGTTAGTTGGAGGGTGGATAGATGGAGTAGTGTCGGTGAAGATTTGTTTTAAATATGTACAGCTCAAAAATGCGAGAAATACGCTCGCGGTGAGAATTCCACAAATTAACCGTGCGACTAAAGAACAAATTATCATGGTAGTGCGATGTTATACAGAAGGCTGATGCAACCAACATTACGTCGATGCCTAATAGAGTTGATAAAATATGAAATATTTTCATTCACTATCCAATATATCACATGACGTTGAATTCGGTCCAGAAGCTCGAAATAAGATCTTGAAGCTCCTGCTTGTGCGAATTGTACTGCATTTTTGGCCTGATGCATGAGGTGTAGATCATGCGAAGATAAGCTTGAGTGAAATATTTTTGCACCTTTTTAAAAAACCTAGGCAATTGACCGGTTCTTTCGACACATCGAAGATATGATCAATCTTGGTTTTGCTTCAAAGTTTTCAATCCCCATGTAAGTTATTGGGGGTTGGAATTAATTTTAAAGGTTTTTTTTTCGGTTTTTGAGCATTTATTTAGAAACAACGGTACAATGTATATTATTCAAAGTATTGTCCATCGTTAGCTACAACATTTTCCTATCTTTCTGGCAGCATATGGATTCCGCGCCGGAAGAACGATTCGTCTTTTGAGGCAATCCACGAATCGACCCATTTTTTGGTTTCCTCGTAAGAAGTGAAGCGCTGCACAGCCCAGCCATGCGTCATCGATCTGAATAGGTGGTAGTCGGAAGGGGCTATGTCTGGGCTATAAGGCGGGTGGGGTAGCACATCCCAATTCAGCGCCTCCAATGTTTCCTTGACGGTTCTTGCAACATGTGGCCGTGCGTTGTCATGTTGAAAAACCACTTTGTCGTGTCTTTTGGCATATTCCGGCCGTTTAACCTTTAATACTCGGCTCAATTGCATCAATTGTTGTTGGTAGCGTTCCCCAGTGATGGTTTCGTTAGGTTTTAGCAGCTCATAGTACACGACACCCTTCTGATCCCACCAAATACACAGCATAAGCTTGGCGCCATGAATATTCGGCTTGGCCCTCGATGTTGATGCATGGCCGGGTGGTCCCCACGATTTTTTTCGCTCAGGATTATCGTAATGGATCCACTTTTCATCGCCAGTGACAATACGATACAAAAAACTCTTCCTTTTATGCCGTTGAAGCAGTTGTTCGCACATGCAAAATCGCCGTTCAACGTCTCTCGGCTTCAACTGGTACGGCACCCAATTTCCTTGCTTTTGAATCATTCCCATGGCCTTCAAGCGTTTGCCGACCGTTGATAAGTCGACTCCCAATGATTCTGACAATTCTTGAAGGGTTTGACAAGGGTCTTCATCGAGCAAAGCCTCCAATTCCTCATCTTCAAACTTTTTCGGCTGGCCCGGACGCTCTTTGTCTTCCGTATCAAAATCACCACTTTTAAACCGACGGAACCAGTACTCACAAGTAGAAATCGATGGAGCATAGTCCCCGTAAGCCTCAGTAAGCGTGCGTTGTGCTTCAACCAATTTTTTCTTCAAATGGAAGCACAAAAGTAAACCTTCCCGCAAATTGCGTTTTGTTGGAACGAAAGTCGAGATGTTCACAGAGAAAAAAATATATGTTGTTTACACTTCAGTGGAATGACACATACTAAAAAATGAAGCTTAGACAATGTGCTTTGAAATGAATATAGTCACAAGTGTGCCCGATGCGATCTATTGATAGTTACGCCATCTCTTAGAAAACCTTTAAAACTAATTCCAACCACCAATATATGAAAGGGTATTTCGTGTTTGTGTCATAACTTAGGCTAATATCATGCTAGAAGATCGATAACTCAGTTTTGTCGTAAGTTTTTGTTTAATCTCGTGTTCATTTATATAACAAAACATACTTTTTCAAGAAACGAGCATATATTGTTTAGATATATAAATACTACCTTAGTGATTATTATTTGTAATGTTATTATAAATATTTTAATTTTATAAATTACCTACATCATTTTTACTTCCAAATGTTCGATTTGTGTAAATAATATTTATTGAATTTGATTGTTCATAATTTTATTTTATATGAAAAAATATAATTGAATTGAAAAAATTAAATTGTTCGGATTATTCAGATTTTGCTGTGTATAAGACTTTCTATAAAATAAATAAGATTTTAATGTTAAAGTCAAGACGACTTTAACTACATAAGAAAGACCATCGATAGTGGGCGATAGTTTTTGACTAACCATCGACAAACTATCGGTAGTTTTCGATAGTGTTTATGTTAATATTAACATGGTCGCGGCTATCGATAGTTTGCGAACTCTACTTATCATAATTTTACAAATGAGGTGTCGTTAGAAGCGTTTTGCTCTTCTGCTGGTTATAACCAGCTCATATTCCTATAGGTTATGGCCCGTCACATTAAATTTAAAATTGCGCCCTCTAGAGGACAGAAAGTCAACTAAGCCCCTACCTTCTGAGCTATTTATCATAATTTGAAAAAATATCTCCCCAAAATAATTAAAATAAAAAATAAGTTCACAAAACTAAAACCCGACTGCTAAAAATCAAGCTCTAAATAGTAAGAAACAAGAAGATATTCTCATCCGAAATTTTTATGAATCCTATCTGCTCCTTTTTAGGAGCTAAAGGGTTAATAAGTATTTCACCAATTTTGATTCACATTAATGTTCTTATCAGAAAAACAAGCACACATAAATTTTGACAATTCAGTCGAAAGGCAATGAAATTACCTTTCTAACGGTATATAATTGAACATCAACGACTTACCCCTTCAAAACCTGTGCTCGTGGAAAGATGAAATCAATCGGTTGAAAGTACTAAATTTCAACTTTAAGTGCAATTTCCAAAGAATTTTTCGTAAGAAATAAAATTTTTTTAGAATCGATTTCGTAATTTATTTAATTTGGTTTTTAATGACAGCGAAAATATAATTAGATCTTTAAAAATAAAAAAGTTGGTTATAAAATTGGTTATAAATTATACTTATTAGAAAACAATGACAAACAATGATGCAGTTAGGGCTTCCAGGTCACAATTTCCACGCGGGTTGTCCCGATTTTCAGCCTTAAAATGTGCGTCCCGCGAAGACCTTAAGCGGGACGCCAAATGTCCCGATTTTCCGAAATACAATTTAATTTTTTATTATTTTTATTACTTTTTAAAAATATTTTCTATGTTTTTATTTCTACATCACTAAATTTGTACAAATATTCTGCTTCACTTTAAGTTCGTACGTGTTCATTTAACCCTTTCGCGAATTTGATGCCATATGGCATCATCAGTTTTCAAGACCCCGTGGAACCGCCTAGGCACCATTTTTAAATAACTTGTATATGCAATTTTTTATATAAGACTGCTATAGAGGTGTCTTATTAAAAAAAATTTATATTTAATTGCTTACAGGAAGATAAATTCCATTTTTTATTCAACCATATAGTCTAAGTAAACTTTTCACTGAAAAGACGACAACAAATTTACAATTTTTGTTAAAAATCACACAATATTTTTTTTATTTTGACGTAGAATTACGTCTTACAGCGCGGTTTGTATGGGGGTCATTTTCACAAATTTTTACAAAGTGATATTTGACACTTGGGGGTATACCTACAGCCTTTAATATTCATCGTACAAAGAAAAAAAATATGCCAAAATATCAGTCTTAGTGGGAATAAAATGAATATCTAATAAAATAGCAAAATCTAAGAAGATAAAAGATTCATATATTCGTATGAGAAATGCACAAGCTGCTTAGCTGCTTAGCTGCTGTAGCTGCTTATGCTGTTTTTAAGTTTGTTGTTGTTGTTGTGTTTGCTTGTTTGGTTCGTAATCACGTTGTTCGTCGTTCGTTCGTAATCATGTCACTGCTTTTGTTGTTGTTGTTGTTGTTGTTATTTTTTTTTATTAATAAGTATGTAAAACATACATATATAAATACACATCAATTGCGTTCCTTTTTTTTTTTTGTTTCCCAGATAGCCAATCGGCTCGGTTGAAAACGGTGTGCACTTTTAAAAGCACTGAAGCGGACCGTTTCGTTGTCAGCAAACTATGTATTGTGTGTTTCATATAAGTGTACCATTTATTAAGTTGTATATTAATGTTGATTTTCTATGATTTAAATACAAATAGTTCAAAATCGTTTATTGAGCTTTAGGTCAGGTTAGAATAATGAATTGCTCTTACGAATTGCTTCCAAAGAAACAACAACAACAACATTTTCAATATGAAAAGGAAAAGGAAAACATCGCTGATTAATTAGTTCGCTGATTCATTAACTAGTTAGATCAATTAATTGTTCTAACCTAACCTAAAGCTCAATAAACGATTTTAAACTATCAAACAACTAGAATTTGTATTTAAAATCAAGAATGATTTAAACTATCAAACAATTAGAATTTGTATTTAAATCATAGAAAATCAGCATAATAAATAACAAGGTCATAAAGAAAACTTGAAGTTGTATATTAATTTTATTTGTTGTTAAACAATTGTATGCATTTCTTGAAATGGTTTTTATTAAGTTGCAACAATAAACTAAACAATAAACGGCAACTCAACTGCACTACCTTGATTTGAATACAAGATTCAATGCATATTTCAGCGTTTTTTGGCAAACGGGTGAAAAAGAGAGGGAAAAAAAGACAAGAACAAACAACACATCAAGCGAATATGACATAAATTTCAATTGGATTCTTGATAAATATAAAAAAGGACTTTACAATTATATAGAGAACGGTTTAAAGGTACAAAAACATGTCGTTGACCAGCAAATCAGACGCTGCCGTTTTAAGTACCGTTTAGCTGGCACAATAACATTCATGGGTTGTAATGAAATAGAGAATACAGATGCATGTAGCTAGAGAGCCAGTATGTGGCTACAAAAAATGTACTACTACTAGCCAAGGTTGCCAGTTAAAATTTAAAACAATTCCGACAAAAAGTTACTTTTTTCACAATAACATAAATTAAATACAACAAAAATTCCCATTGTAAAGATAAACAAAAAAGTTTCTTCCGCAATAAAAAAATATCAATAAAAAATCTCACGATCATTAAAAATTACCACAAAAATACCACGCGTTTTAAAAATACCACCACAAATTCAATATGCATTTAAAATTGACACAAAAATCTCATTCGCAATAAAAAATACCACAATAAGTCCCAAATGCACAAACAATTTAAAAAATATTTAGAAATACCACAAAGAAACTTTGCTTACTGTTGCCGACACTGCCAAAATAATAATCTATATTCTATGATCACAGACTGAGTAAACTGAGCAGCACTGGCCCAAGTCTGTCCCTCTGAATAACTTTATCGACTCATATTAAACAAGCCTCTTCAATCTGTTAAGTGACAGAGATAAAAATGTGCAACGTGAACACGAGGGAATCGTCCATCTTTTCAAGTTAAGTTTTGTAAGATTATAAAAGAAAAGTATTCAGAGGGACAGACTTGGAACCATCAAACTCCATTCTTGGTGTCAGAACCATAAGTATGAAATTAATGGTATACTGATTTATCATAGAATTTATATATTTGCATTATCGTAGAATTTTAATACTGAAGCAGAACAATTGTAGAACATCTGTAAAATAAATTAATTATATTGGATCAAATCACCTTCCACTTCAACTTTTAACGCTTCTACCTGTCTTCGAATTAAGAATTAAGACGCCAGGAATTAACCTGCAGGGCTCTGTCATATATCAACCCTGCTTTTACTTGTTGCTGAGGCAAATTTCCTCAACATTTTAAAATTTTATGATTATCAACGCGCAACGAGGCAAAACAGTAATCAAACACTCAGCGCGCTACTTCAAAGTGAGTACTTAGAATGAATTCTTCCTTACAGGGTCACCCCCAAAATTCCCCACCAAATGCACTTCCGCAGCAACCGGTAGCGCCTCTTGAACAACCAAATGCACGCCCAGGGCCACCTCGCTTAGAGCTAGAAGATTCTGTCCGTTCTAGAGGGAGCCGTTCGAGCCACGGGTCGAGCGTCTCTATGACCTCTCAATCGCGACGGATCGCTCTTGAGCTACAAAGGTTAGAAGACGAAAGTGCTCTAGAGCGTCGACAACTTGCAGCAGAAAAGGAGTTTCTGGCTAAAAAGTATCAACTTCTTGAGCAGAAACTAAATAACGAGGAAGGTGGTAGTCGCACCAGCCGATGCAATTCCGTTCGCGAATGGCTAGACAAACAGCCGGATGAAAATACCGAGTGCACTATTCAAAATGTACTTGAAAGCAAAAATACTGATTGTTTTAATAACATGCCCAGGCAAGGGCAACTCTACAATGGTGGTAAGTAAAAATACAAATTCTCGGGCTATCAGCTCAGCTGATGTTGTCAATACTATTGAGCCGCCCTCAAATCGACTGCTTAATGCAGCTTCAAATAATGACAATCAAATAGGCTCTGGAAATGGTCACCAGCAAAATGCATTGCGAGAGCAAGGTGCTCATCTGATAGAAAACTCCTTAACGCCACACTTGACAGCCGCAAATGTCACTCCAACTCCGTCTATGCAACAGCCACCTGTGCGTACGATACATCAGCAGGCAATCGAAAGTGATCATCAGGCGCAGAACAATCAATACCAAGCTACGTCGGCGCCAGTTTACCAAGAGCGCCACCAGCATCTACAAAACTCAAATGCACATCATTTAACGTCTATGGATTTATCTAGAAATACCTTGGATTCGACACAACAAAGAGTTCGAAACCTTACCAGCACTGAACTGAACGCGCGTCAGTCTGTTCCTAAAGATTTACCTTTATTTTCTGGCCATTTCGAAGAGTGGCCCTTGTTCAGCTCTACATTCGAATGGTCTAGCAACGTGTGTGGTCTTACTGACGCCGAGAATCTCGTACGCCTTCAAAGATCTTTGCGCGATGAAGCTTTACGCTCCGTGCAACATCTTCTCATTCACCCATCCTGCGTACAAGCAGCAATGTCTACACTAAAACTTCTTTATGGCCAACCAGAGAAAATTTTGTTCTCCATCAGAAACAGGATAAAATCCACTCCTCCGGTTAATGCAAATAAATTGCACACCCTCACAGAATTCGCCATCAACGTAAGAAGTCTTCAAGCCACTATAGAAGCATGCGGTCTGCTGGATGAGCTTAATAATTCATGCATACTTCAGGAGCTGATAGAAAAATTGCCACCTAGCTTGGAATTGAATTGGGGCACACACAAGTTAAATTTGCTAAAGGCTAATTGCAAACCTAGCCTTGTACACTTTTCTAGCTAGATAATGGAATCAGGTCTTGCAGCGAGCAGCATCGTCATTTCAGACAATACCGAAGTGTCAGACAATCAGCAAAATAAAACAATGAAAAAATATTTTATCCATGCTCACAGCGAAGATACGGTAGCAAAATGCTTGCTTTGCAAAAAAATGTGCGTAAATATTGCCAGCTGTCAAACTTTCATTGCTGCCAATCGCAGCGAAAAATGGGAAATTGTGAGAAAATACCGGCTATGCAGGCAGTGTTTGAGTCCACACTACGGTCAATGCAAAATAAAAAAGGTGTGTGGCGTAGATAATTGTGAATACAAACATCACCCTTTGCTGCACTTTTATGCCAAAACTGAACAACAAGTAGAAACAGCTGATCAGAAGGCAATTCCGCCAGATAATATTTGCAACACGCATAATTCGAAAAAGCCCAATATAATTTTTAAAATTATACCTGTAAAGCTATTCGGCAGAAATAATAAACAAATAGACTCATACGCTTTCATAGACGAGGGTTCGTCTGTTTCACTTATGGATGAAACCATAGCGCATGAATTGGAAGTTGAGGGGCCAAGACAAGCTTTATGCCTCAAGTGGACGGGCGGCCAGCAAAGGGTGGAGGAGTCATCGCAGCACGTAACAATACAACTCGCTGGACAAAGCGAGCGAAAATTCTCATTGGATGTGCTCACGGTGAGCGATTTGATGCTTCCAAATCAAAGTATAAACTACTCGGATTTATCGCAGCAGTTCCGGCATCTTAGGAACCTGCCAATCAAATCCTACATAAATGCTGCACCGCGTTTACTTATTGGCGTCAATAACTGGATGTTAAGTATTCCAAGCAAAGTTTGCGAAGGTGGCCTCAATGAGCCGGTCAACAACAACAAGTGAGTGACATTTAACGAAGCAGCGAAGATAGTGACATAAGGCTTAGTGACTTGGTTAAAAATTTTTACTTTTTAGATCACATAGGCATTAGCAACCAGCTTAAATGAAACCATGAATTTAAAATGCCAGAAAGTTTTGCGATGGCTAAGCGGAGACTTATTTGCTTAGTAAAAAAGCTAGCTAGGGAACCAACACTTTTTGAAAAATTTGCGCAAACCATAAGTGACTATCTATCGAAGGGATATATTCGCAAAGTGGCTGCAGAAGATGCTTTAAAGGGAAGTCATGACCGCGTGAGGTATTTGCCCACCTTCGCTGTATTTAATAGAAACAAACCCGAAAAGACTAGAATCGTCTGGGATGCAGCAGCAAAGTCGCACGGCGTGACGCTTAACTCAATGCTTCTTAAAGGGCCCGACCTGCTTTCATCGCTGCCTGCTATTTTATTTCGATACCGGCAAAGAGTGGTCGCTGTGTGCGCCGACATCCAAGAGATGTTCCATCAAATTTTGATAAGAGCGAAAGATCAGGATGCCCAGCGATTTCTGTGGCGTGACTGCGACGACAAAAGGGATCCTGAAGTTTATACAATGAATGTTATGATATTTGGCGCAACCTGCGCGCCCTGTACATCACAATTTGTCAAAAATTTGAATGCCTGTTCATTCGAAAAGAGTTTTCCAGTTGCAGCAAGGGCTATTAAAGAAAGCCATTATGTAGACGACTATTTAGACTCCATGGATACGGTTGAGCAGGCTTCAAAATTAGTATCGGAAGTAATATACATACACAAACAAGGCGGATTTAATATTAGAAACTGGGTTTCAAACAAAAAAGAGGTTTTTATCTCTGTCTAGCGAGCAGCTCTCATATGTAAAAGACGTCAGTTTGAGCGGTGAGGATTCTGTGGAAAAAGTGCTTGGCGTCTTCTGGATTCCGGAAAGGGACGTGATTACTTTCAAAATATCCAACTTGATTTCCCAAAGCAATGTAACTAGCGGTAAGCATCCACCAACGAAAAGGGAGTTGTTACACTTTCTCATGTCTATATACGATCCCCTAGGGCTTATCGCAAACTTTCTTATGTACATCAAGACACTAATGCAGGAAGTTTGGAGAAGCGGCATTGACTGGGATGATATAATCCGACCTGCGCAGGTGGAAAAATGGCTGACCTGGGTCAAAATGCTACCCAGCATAACAAAGATTGAAATACCTCGATGTTATTTGCAGCATTTCACTAATTATGACCAAGTCGACATACAGCTGCATACGTTCGTTGATGCTAGCGCAGATGGCTATGCTGCAATCTGTTTTCTTAGAATTTCGGATGGTAAGAGCATTGTATGTTCATTAATTGGATCAAAAACACGAGTAGCACCTCTAAAAATTACTTCGATTCCGCGGCTCGAGCTTATGGGCGCTTTGATTGGAGCACGCTTTTCAAATTATGTATGCGAGAGCCACACTATTCAAGTCAAAAATAAATTCTTCTGGACCGATTCTAAAACGGTACTTAGCTGGCTACGTGCGGATCACCGCCGTTACCAGCAATTTGTCGCATTTCGTATAAGCGAAATTCAAGACACCACCGACATTAATACTTGAAGATGAGTGCCAAGCAAGCTTAACGTTGCGGACGAAGCCACAAAGTGGACCAAAACATCCATTCTCACAACTGAAAGTCGTTGGTTCAGAGGGCCAAGTTTTTTGTATCTTGACGAAAAGCACTGGCCGCAAGATCCAGAGATTCCATCACCAACTCAAGAGCTAAGGCATACTGTTTTCCAGATTTTAGCTGCAGAACCGTTAATAGATATGCGTCACTTTTCAAAGTGGAACAGAGCTGTTAGATCCGTAGCATACGTTCTCCGTTTTATCAGCAATATCCGGAAGCAAAGAGCATACGGTGAGTTAACGCAAGCAGAAATTAGAAAATCTGAGAATATTTTATATCAACAAACACAGCAAGAGTTGTTTGGTGAAGAAATTCTGTGCTTAAAAAATAAACGCAATCTTCCAAAAACAAGTCCTTTGTATAGGTTGTCTGCATATTTAGACATGGACAATATACTGCGCATAGACGGAAGAATAGACGCAGCTTGTGTAGTGAATGAGCTGAAGCGACCCATAATCCTTCCACGCAACAGATACACCACGGCTTTGATTTTAATGCAGTACCATACAATGTTTCACCACCAGAACAATGAAACGGCTGTGAATGAGCTTCGCCAAAAATATTATATATCGCGTTTGCGCAGTACCTTTAAAATGCATGTCCGGAATTGCCAAATGTGCAAGATTCAAAAGGCTAGACCTGAGCAACCTCAAATGGCAAAATTGCCCCGTGCGCGCCTGTCAGCGTACGTAGCTCCATTCACCTTTACGGGCCTAGATTTTTTCGGACCAATTTTGGTAAGTGTGAATCGCCACAAAGAAAAAAGGTACGGAGCGCTCTTCACGTGCTTAACAATCAGAGCAGTTCATGTTGAAGTTGTGCACACCCTCATGCATTTTAGCGATACGAAAGTTTATCGCAAGACGTGGCACTCCACGTGAATTTTACAGCCACTAACTTCGTCGGCGCTGAACGTGAACTTCGAGAAGCTATACGGAGTGTTGATGCTAATCAGTTCTTCCGCAGCTTCACATCGGCTACCACTAAATGGAACTTTATTCCGCCTGCATCGCCACACATGGGAGGGGCGTGGGAACGCCTTGTACGTTCGGTCAAAACGGTGCTGTACAAAATTTCTCCAGTTCGATCACCCAGCGATGAGCTTCTGCAGAGTATGTTGGCTGAAGTTGAAAATATCATCAATTCGCGCCCGTTGACATATGTACCCATCGACGATGAAAGCTCGGAAGCGTTGACCCCAAATCACCTTTTGCTGGGTTGCTCTAATGGTATGAAACCAATAGCTAATTTCGACGATAGCGAGGTAGTTCTCAAGCAAAGTTGGCTTTGCTCTCAGCAGTATGCAGATCTTTTTTGGAGGCGTTAAGTGGCAGAGTACCTACCCACTCTAACTTGTAGGACGAAAAATTTCGAAAAGGTGAAGCCTTTGGAAGTTGGGGATCTGGTTGTGGTGGTTGACCCTGCATCTTCAAGGAATGTTTGGCCTCGAGGAAAGATGCTAGAGACGAGGATTGCCAAGGATGGCCAAGTACGCAGCGCTAAAATATTAACCACGCACGGCACATTGGAGAGGCCTGCTACGAAGATAGCCATTTTGGCCGTTGAACGAGAGTAAAGCTGCAAAATCTTTCTTGCCATACTGCTGGGGGGAATGTTGCCGACACTGCCAAAATAATTATCTATATTCTATGATCACAGACTGAGTAAACTGAGCAGCACTGGCCCAAGTCTGTCCCTCTGAATAACTTTATCGACTCATATTAAACAAGCCTCTTCAATCTGTTAAGTGACAGAGATAAAAATGTACAACGTGAACACGAGGGAATCGTCCATCTTTTCAAGTTAAGTTTTGTAAGATTCTTAAAGAAAAGTATTCAGAGGGACAGACTTGGAACCATCAAACTCCTTTCTTGGTGTCAGAACCATAAGTATGAAATTAATTGTATACTGATTTATCATAGAATTTATATATTTGCATTGTCGTAGAATTTTAATACCGAAGCAGAACAATTGTAGAACATCTGTAAAATAAATTAATTATATTGGATCAAATCACCTTCCACTTCAACTTTTAACGCTTCTACCTGTCTTCGAATTAAGAATTTATACGCCAGGAATTAACCTGCAGGGCTCTGTCATATATCAACCCTGCTTTTACTTGTTGCTGAGGCAAATTTCCTCAACACTTACTAAAAAAGAAAAAAAAAATGTAAGAAGAATATTACCAAACTTCCTCGGAAATTTAAATAATACCCCGCTGAGCTTCCCCGCCAATTAAAAAATACCACGCTGAATTAAAAAATGTAATAGGAATTCCCAGAAACAAAAATTCCTAAGGGCAATTAAAAATGACCACGAATGGGATTTTTTCAACATAACTGGCAACGTTGCTACTAGATGCTGGTATTGTTGTTTTAGTTCTGCATGTGCTGCAAAGGGCCGTTTTTCACTCGGCAATTCTATGAACAATAATTGCTTTCGCCGCAAGTAGTTTGTTGACTACTCGGGTTTAAAGGTGACTTTCGTAAACCCCCTCATGCGGGCGAATAATCCACAAACTGCTTGCGGCAAAGGCAATTATTGCCGAGTGAAAAGCGAGACAAAGAAATCTTGCTGCTAGTGCAATAATTGCTTTCGCCGCAAGCTCGAGAATTTTCGTGCGTAACGAGTGAAAAGCGGGACTTAGTAAGCAAAGTTCTGTTTATTTTCTGTGGACGATTCGGTTCATCCCCTCTAACGCTGCTCAACCGCTGTGATCTTGCTCTTTTCTGTGCGTCGTTGATTTAAATTTGCTTGGTAATTGTTGTTGGTTCAGTTAGCTGAATTTTTTTAGATGTTCTTAATTTTTACTCGACATGAACATCTGTATTTGACAACTAGCTCGCTTTTCTCTGCTTTCCACTTCATTCCTCTCCGAGTCGGCCCTACCTGGTTATTCTGCCTTGAGTTGGAGTACGAATAAAACGAATGTTTATTTTCAGCATGTATGTATACTACAACGCAAATTTGCGCATGCGTTACTGAGCATGCGTTGTGCTTTAAAAACTACATTTCTTTTTTAAATACCATAATAAATTTGAATTATTTTTATTATGCATTGTATTCTTTCCATATTAAAAAATTTTTTTAACTAAAATTTTAATTTTAAATTACTTTTAAAATATACATATATTTATATGTTCTTTACTACAGGAAAAATAAATAATTCAAATTTACCCATATTTATTTCCATTAATTAAACATAACTTTGAATTACATTTAGTTTTAACCAACAAAACAAATGAAAAAGAACAACAAATTCATCACCATAAATATCAAACGAAAACTTTTTATAAAACAAAACAAATTTGTACATGAATTTAATTGTGCGCATTTTAGATCAGGTAAGTTTAAAGAAGGACAACAACAACAAATTTGTTTTTGAATTATTTTTCTGGAATTTTTCTCTATTACTGTATAAAAAGGAGTACTACGTCTATACTTACGATACTATCGAAACTGTGTCTTTTTTAATGCAATTATCTTAACCAATAGTTACCATACATTTCTGCATAGCTGAAAAAAAATTTAAAATTCTATTGTACGCGAGTTACAGCACACGCCGCTGCAACAACAACAACAACGGCAGCAGTTACAACACAACCACCACCACCAAAACCACAGAGGGCGAACATGCTGACCAAACAATAAACATTTTACACATTTTTTAATGACAAAGTATTTTTTATTTTCTTTCTTTCTTTTCCAATATGAAAAAGCTGCAATTAGGTTACAATACATTGTATTCTAGGAATTATTTTATTACTTTTCAATACGATTGAAACATTATTACGTCGCAACCAATAAATTCAACTATTTTATTTCGTATACAATTGCAACATTACAATGTTGCAATCTTAAGTAGGTTATAATCAAAAATTCTGTTTATATTAATTCTGGGAATGTTTGAAGCCCAAGAACAAGCATTGTAATTTTAAATATAAATACCCCAAGAAATAAAGTGATAGTCAGTCTTAAGCATTAAACCAAACAAGTTGAGTTTTTTTTAAAGTTCAGCTTTGAGTAAATACATAAGTGGCGCAGTCGATCGGGTCAGTGAACAGCAAGCAAATGCTGTAGAATTTTAATTCCTTATCACTGGAATAGAACCTAAAATAAAGTAAAATATATAAAAAGAACTTCAATCCATCATCAACTAAGGACTCAAACTTCAATTCATCATAAAACTTCAAACTCATCATTGGAACTTCAACTTTAAAACCAACACTTTTTGTCCTTCATCACTGGAAAGAACAACTTTAACACCATTGATCCTTCATCGCTTAAAGGAATTCACATATATCAACACACCTTATACAAAAAAAAATTGGACCAACAAAGATGCTTATAATCGCAGTGGGCTTTATGTAAGTGTGTATAATATTGTATGTTCTCAAAAGAAATTTTTTTTATTATTATATATAATCAAAACATATAAATTCTTATGGAAAATTACTATAATACACAAGCTGAACTATACTCTTTTGGCACACAACAATACATTAATAGAAAAAAAGCAGAATGTATATTAAGAATTAAAGCTCAGGCCACACATATATATAAAATTAAGAGTAAGAAAAGATACTATTATAATCGTATACGATTATAAAATGTTACAAAACAATAAAAAAAAATTTTTTTTTTAATGCCATTTTAAAAGAAAGTTTAAGAGCAAATATTTTCATTTTGGCTATACTCCATCCTGACTAGGAGTATCGACGGCTATCGGTACAGCGATATAGTCCAAAATTGAATAAAGTGCACTACACTAGTACCATTCTGTTCAACTAAACACATCCCAGATTGGGAGTATCGACGGCTATCGGTACAGCAGCTCAGTACGAACATTATTAAAAATATAGCGCCTCACAGCCTATATGGGAAAGTGTTTGTATTACATTTGTGAAACAAATAGCATACCTCATATTGCGTCTATTTTTTTTTCTGCTCTGCTTCTTTTCTTTTCTTAAATGCCTAAAAATCAAAAGGCTTCACAAAAACTTAATTTTATAACCTATCAATTAAGAAGAATAACTAGAAGTTTAACTTTTATTCACGAAGAAACAGCTCACAATAGCCCAAATAAAAGTGGTAGTGACCACCAATCCTTCACAAGTGACGAACTTAATAGCACTATGTCAGTATCAAACGAACAACTTAATACCACTGCACCGAGTCATCTAGACATTTTCAATTCTCTAAGAATTCCGGACGCCATAAAAGACCTTCCCAAATTTGACGGGAACTCAAGACTATTAAACGAATTCCTAAACAATGTCGAAGAAATCCTACTCTACACAGGTAATACCCCTTACGGACAAATACTGCTACGAGCCATTAGGAACAAGATCGAGGGCCAGGCTAACGAGATCTTAAATATGTATGGCACCCCACTGAATTGGGATGAGATCAAGGCAAATCTCATACTACACTACGCAGACAAACGGACAGAAACATCACTTATTAGAGATTTGCACAGCACTATGCAAGCAAATAAGACCGTAGAAAGCTTTTACAGTGAGATAGTCGAACTACAGTCTGCACTATGCAACAACATCCTACTCCACGAAACAGACGCAAACGTGGTAAAAGCGAAAAAATTCCTTTACGCTGACATGTGCCTTAACTCATTTCTCAGTGGCCTTAAAGAACCTTTAGGCTCTAGAATTAGGACGATGCAACCAGACTCCTTAGCGTCAGCCTTATCGTTCTGTATCAAAGAACAAAATATATCTTATCAAAGAGCTAACTTCCGACAATCTTAACAAACTCCTCAAACCTACCTAAGTTATCCAAATAAATCTTATAACCAATACCCTGATAGAATACAAAACCGCAATCAGCCTTATCCGCAACATTCATATTTTAATAACAAATACACCAATAACAATAGTCAGAATAACACAAACCCCTTCAATAATAGAATGATTAAAAACACCCCATACAAAGAGTCTGGAAATTTCAGAACCAATCCAGTAGGAAATACTAAACCACAACATAACACAATAGCACCGTTCCAACCCAAACAAAGCACACAAACAAGATATTCCAGGCCTGGAAACTTCAATTTCAATGAAATTAATAATCATACACTAGACCGATACTTTGAAAACGACGTTAATAACCTAACAAACATACAAGACCAACAAAATTTTCCCAAATTAGCCTCGGAAACCCAACAGGATATATAGAAATAAATAAACACGGAGAATTCTTACCATATATTTTAATATCCTCACCTTTTGGCAGAAATCTTAGGTTTCTTTTAGACACAGGAGCTTCCACAAGTTTTATAAATCCCGAATATATTCCCAAAAACAAACAATACTAATGTGAACAAATTATAATTTCAACTGCTTTTAAAAAACATCAGCTAAACAAACAAACAACTCTGCCAATCTTCGAAGAATTTAACCAAAATGGTTTTCTTAAATTCCTCATATTTAAATTTCACAGCTACTTTGATGGCCTCCTTGGATTAGATGCACTAACGCTATTAGAAGCAAAGATTGATTTAAAAACTCAAACGCTAGCAACAATAAAAGCAGTTAATAAAATTCAACTAAAACCCAACCTAACATCAGGAAAAATTTTAACACCCGAAAAATCAAAAATTCTAGCTAAGCTTCCAGTTGATAACCAAAATGGTGACATTTATATCAACACAATAGAACTCAAACCAAACCTCTTTCTTTCTGAGGGCCTGTATCACGCCGAAAACTGGTACAGCACAGTTGAAATAAGGTCTCTGCCCACTTACGGCACGTAACGAAACGACTGTAAATCGGATTCGAAAAGGCAACGTAATGTTCAATGCACACTTAACGAAACGGCAACAAAAATTTTAATTAAACAAAACAATAAGCGCAAAATTCTCTAGTACACAATTAGCTTAAATAGCTTTGCTATTAGATGACTGAGTAGAAAACTGATAAAATCATAGATTTTAGATTAATTCTATGCTTTAAAAACGACCTATCGATGTCGAATTTTTACTTTGCACAATAAACTGTTGGAATCCATTGTAATTTTTGTAAACAAAGAGAACGACAAGCCGGTCAGAATTCTTTGAAACGATCACCACCGGCTTTTTCGTTGGCGTCAAAAGTCGTTGCCGTTTCATCGACGCTTAATGAGCATGTGTACATAAGAACACATGGTAGTTATATTTTGTAGTTTCGTGTCGTTTCGTTACGTGCCGCAAGTGGGCAGAGACCTATAATCAACTACTCCCAAACCGAACAAGAACTACTCATAGAGCAGCCAATTAAAGTTGAGAAGTACACACCTTCGAATTTTGTAGAACTAAACAATTTAAACCTTGTCGAAGACAGATGTCCACAAGAGATAAATATTCGTGACCTCCTCAGGATTGATCACCTCAATTCGGCGGAACTTAAAGAACTAGTAAAACTATGTAAACAGTACGAAGATATTATATACAAACAAAATGAGTCACTCACGTTTACTAATGAAATAAAACATCAAATAAAAACCACAGATGACATTCCAACGTACACTAAGTCATATACATACCCGTATGTAAATTAATTTTTTGACGTTAAGTTTTTTTAAAAAAAATCTTTATTTAATTCATCAAAACTTAACAATCAAAAATATTCTTATAAACTAAATTTTAAACTGGAACTGGAACTGTTACTAAACTGCAAAAACTGAAGTTAAAAACTGAAGAAAACTCAAACTGAAACTGAAGAAGTATTCTAAGTTCATACTTATTTTATACCTTAATTTCCTTATTTACATCTTTACATAAACTTATGTATTACATATTATTTATTAATGTATTTGGACCTTCCCACTTAGATACTTTAAGAATTTATCATATAAAGAAATTTGATCGTAAACATCATCCGATCAATATTCCCATGAATCAGTTATAAACAATGAAATATGATTAAAGTTATAAACAAAGAAATATGATTAGAAGCATACTTTAATATGAATCTTATTTATAATAATTTTTTTTTATATTATCTATTCGAAAGTGCTAACTTTAACTCCCCCCTTCGTTTAAGACAAATCGTCCCGATTTGTTACATTCTTGGACAAATTTTCAATTTTGCTTTGTATTTCTTCTAATGCAAATTCTTCTTCTTTCCGTAATTTATTTCTTTAAATTTCTTTAAAAATTTGATTACTTTTAAAATGATATAACTTATTATGGCGAAAGTTATAAAACCAGTTAAAGTCCAAATACCTTGTTTCACTTTTACATTGTCTGTTTTAATATTTAACAAATCAATATTATCAAAATTTAAATTAGTATCTTCTTCTATACATTTTATAATTTCATAGTCATTCAAATTATTATTTTTAATATAATTATATATTACATCATTTTCATTTTCATATGTTTCGTTGTCAATAGTGATTTGATCGTTAAATGTTACTAAATATATACCATTTGTTTTAAATTCATTAACCATATGGTTTCCACTTATTAAGATTGCTCCGTCTTTAATGATTTCCAAATTTTTATTATGGCCTTTAATTTTATTACACTTTCCTTTCTTATTATTTAAAATTTGTGACAGGCAATTCTCTTTTTTATTGGTTTTACAAAATATACTTAATAATTCTTTTTTACAATTCTTTACATTTTCAAAAATTTTATTACATTTTACAATTTCTTTCGGTATGATCAATTTAATTTCATTTTGACTAATTACCCGTGTTTCAAAATATTTGCATGATTTGGTAATTATTGGATATTTTATATATATAACAATTAAGTCTTTGTTCTGAATAATTTTAAAAATTTAGGTATCTAGCAAATCTGTTATCGTTATTTTTTCATGTTCATGCCTTATTATTGTTTTTATTTCATTTAAATTTAAAATCAAAGGACTAAGAATTCCTGCTTTCGCTAAAGTAATTGTATGTATAACATTTTGTAATTCATTTAAAATCAATTGGTTTCTTCTTTTAATCATTAATTTTATATTTGAAGAATCTGGTATTTTTATTATCATGTCGTGCAATTGTTCAATCGCCTTAAATATTTGTGAATTAGTTACAAATTGTTTATTATTGTTCTGTACGAGTTCGTCCAGTTTTGTATTTATATTAACTAAGTCGTTATAATCTGGTGTCCCGGCTATCCATTTCCATAATGTTCCTAGTTCATTTATTCCTCGTTTTAATCTGTTAGCTTTTTTATTCTTAGGTTTTTGTAATTTTCCTAACAAAATTTCGATTAGTCCTGTTTCAATATCAGTCTCATTATATTCTGATGCTGTTATTTTTGATTTATTTATTTTAATTTCTTTAAATACTCTATGTTTTTTATTCGTTTCTATTATTTCATTGTAATATGTTAAATAAGTGACATGATATATTTCACCATAATTTTCATAAATAAGGGCTTTATCATTTTCGATAAGTATGTAGTTATCTCTTGTATAATCTATTATATCAATTATTTCAGTTTTTACTAACGTAGTGAATATTAATATTATTATTACGTATTGCATCTGCAATGAAAAAAGAAAGATAATATATTTTAATATATATTGTATCTATTTATTATGTCTCTTTGTTCAATCGGTATTAATCTATTTCTTATATCTATATTTTCTCCTTGCATAATTTCTATTATGAGGTCATCTAAAAATATCATTATTTGCGCGTTTTCTGAGTTTGAAACTATCGGTTCCTCTGAGGATTGTGGCATTTCAACATCCTCTTCATTCGTTTCGGTTATTACTGGTAACACTGCAAAAATTTTAAAATTTAATATTATCTTTATGGATAATTCTATTTCTATTATTTATTTTAATTATTTTTCCTAAATCTTCTTTAACATATTGTTTGTTATATCGCGGTTGTAATTTATTTCTTTCACCCATTAATTTTTCATATCCTTATCCCTTCTAGATTTATTATGCGTTTCTAACATTTTATTTTGAGCACTTATTAGTTTTTCTTTTAAATTGTCATGATTTACTTTATTGAATAATAATACTTCATGTGGTTTAGTATTCGTTATTGAATGTATTGTTTTTTTATATAACTGAGCTGCTCGTAAAATTGATTCTAAGTCACTTACTAAATTATATTCTTGTTTAATGCATCTAGAAATTTCAATTAGTGTGGAATGAACTCTTTCTATCTGTCCATTCGAAGTACTGTGTCTTGGGGTTTTAAAAAATGTTTCAATATTAAGTCTCTGCATAAGAGATTTAAATTGTGGAGTCATTAATCCTGGTTCATTATCTAAACACAATTTTTTTGCATCTGGAAATGACTGAAGAAGTTCTAGAACTTTGTTTTCTAAATTCATTTTATCGGGTATATTTTTAATTACTAAAAATTTTGAATACGCATCAACACAAGTCATAAATATTAATTTTTGAGCGTAAAAAATATCAACGTGTAGTTGTTCCCCTTCTTTGTCTGGAATTGGTGCCTCGCCAATTGGTACTTTATTGGGTGGCGATCGTATTTATTTACATCACAAATATCGCAATTTCTAGCATATTCCTTAAATTTCTTTGCCATTTGTGGCCAATAGTACATTTCCTTAATTTGTTTTAAATTTTCTCTATAATTTCTATGAGCTCTGTTATGTATTTGCTCAATTATAAGACCTTGATCTTCTTGATTTTCAATGTCCGTTGGAAAATTTTTTGTATGGACGAATTTAATATTAAATGTTTCAAGTAATTTTATTTTGATTTCATATAAATCCTCTGGTGTACAATATATTCCTGTTACAATATTTGGTTTAAGGTATTCCTTTAGTATTGTGATTAAATTTTCAACTGTATCATATTCAATAAGATGTCTTTTATTCCCAAATTTTGTTAATTGTTCGTGGATTGTGAATCTATTTTTGCTCACAATTATTTGTTGTTTAAATTGTATAATGGTTTATCTGTACTCTTTATTTGTATGTTATCGCTACTTTCAGCGGAATGTTGTGTTGAATTAATTGATGATGAAGAATCATCTGTTAAATTATTTAAATTTTGTCTTGATAAAGCATCTGCGACAACATTAGTAACACCTGGCTTGTATATAATTTTCTCCTATTGCTGCATTTGATGCATCTGTTGTTAAAGTAAATTTTCTATTAAAATTGGGTTGATATAATTCTATTTTTTCTTTAAGGCATTCTTTTAATTTTTCACAGGACTTGATTCCATCTTCATCTAATATTATTTTAGTATTTTTAGATTTGTATTGGGATATTTTACCATTATCTCCTGATAAATGTTTTGTTAATGGTTTTGCTATTAATGCATAATTTTTAATGAATTTTCTATAATATCCGGTAAGTCCTATAAAGCTTCTTAGTTGTCTAAGTGTTGTTGGGATTGGAAAGTTTGAAATCGTCTCCACTTTCCTTGGATCTGTTTTAATTATGTTGTGAGATACTACATATCCTAAAAATTCAACTTCTTTTTTATAAAATACGGATTTTTCCAACGATATTTTCATATTAGCCTGTTTTGATGTATCAATAATTATATTTAGGTGTTTAGCATGTTCTTCAATATTTTCTGAAAAAACTATTATATCATCTATATAGACGTGACAAAATTTACCTACGAAATTTCGTAGTATATTATCCATTGCTCTTTGAAAAATACTTGGGACGTTTTTCAATCCAAATGGCATTCTTAAATATTCATATTTGCCATTATTAACTGAGAATGCAGTTTTCTCAATGTCTTCATTATTCATTAATATTTGATGGAATCCTGATTCTAAATCAATTGTCGAAAATATCTTTTCTTTATCTAAATTAAACAACATTGTATTTGTATCCGGTATTGGATATTTATCTGAGATTGTTTCATTGTTTATTTTTTTATAGTCAATTACCATACGTAGTTTTGGTGTCCCATCTTCATTAGTTCCTTTCTTTGGGACTACCTATATTGGTGAGTTGTATGGACTCTTGCTTGGTCGAATTATATTTGCCTTCCACATTTTTTCAATTTCTTTATTTACAAACGAATTTACTGACAGTGGATATGGATATTGTTTGCTCCATATCGGTTTTTCGTTTTCCGTTCTTATTTCAGCCTTTATATCTGTACGAAATGGTAAATCCATATTTATATTTTTATGTTCCTTTTTTATTCTTTTAATAACTTCATTTCTTAATGATAGATATTCGTCTTCATTTTTTATATTATTTATTTTCATTTTGTCGGTATTATTCTTCGACGGCGTTTTGAGATTTTTTCTCAAAATTTTGTTTTTATTAGCGGCATTTCCTTCGCTTGGCGTTTCGAATTTTTTATTCGAAATTATTTTATTTATATAAATAGCGGTATTTCCTTCGCTTGGCGTTTCGAATTTTTTATTCGAAGTTATTTTATTTATAGCGGTATTTCCTTCGCTTGGCGTTTCGAATTTTTTATTCGAAGTTATTTTATTTATAGCGGTATTTCCTTCGCTTGGCGTTTCAGAACTTTTTTGTTCCAAAATGTTTTTGTTTTCAATTAATGTTTTATTATTCTCTATTTCATTTTCCATCTCATTGATGTACTTGATATCATATTGTTTTCCTTTTATTTCTAAGATTCCTTTTCCAAAATCTAGTTTAAAATTGTTGCTTTTAATAAAATGCATCCCTATTAGAAAATCGCTTTCTAAATTATTTATTTCATAAAATCTTTGTTTTATTCCAAAAAATTCCATTTCAGAATAATGAGTTATTATTGAGTACCCGTTTATTGTTTTTACGCGTTTTATAATTGGTAGTTTCATTCTTTTAATACATACATTTGGCTTAACATAACAATTCGTCGCACCAGTATCGATTAATATTTTAATTGTTTTTCTCGTTATATTATGTTTTCCGATAAGGTAGGGGAGGTCATTCGCTCGTCTAAAAAAGCTTTTTCATTAATATTATTTATTATTTGTTGCTTGGGTTGAGGTAATTGTGCACTTTCTAACACTCTTTTTTGTCCTTGAAAATTATTTCGATAATTTCCTGATTGATTTTGATTATAGTACTGATTTCCTGATCTAAAGTTTGGATTTCTATTATTATAATTCTGTCTAAAATTGTTATTAAAATTGTTAATAGGTCTATTCTGTACCTGTAATGATTCGTCTACCTCCATTGGTGTAGGTTTAGGTTGGTCTACTTTTTTTGGTATTGACTCAATTCTATTGATTCGGGGAAATCGTAAAGTATTATTATTGTTATGAGTATTTCTGTTATAAGAATTTGATGATCTTCCAAATTGGTAAGCAAAATTTGCTCTAAGGTTATTTGATTCAAGTTCTTGCGCTATAGCTAACGCATTTGGTAAGTCTTCAGGGGATAGTGAAAATAATATATTATTTAATGGATGGTTCAATCCAGTAATGAAAATTCTTAAGGCATTTTGGCAATTTTTCTTATTTAACTCATTCGTCATTTCGGTATTGTTTCCGTACGTCATAATTGTTTTGTTCGTTAATAGTGTTAATTTCTTATTAACTACGTTGTAGTAATCTAATATTGACATTGATCCTTGTCTTAGAACTCTTAACTCCTGTTCAATAATATGTGCTGGTCTCCTGTCTGAATATGCAAAATCTAGTCTGCTTATAATAGCGTCATAATTAAGTACTGTACCATGGTTTGTTAATACGTCATTAGCTTCACCTGTTATTTTATTTCGTAATATGGTTAATGCACCGAAATATCTTTTACTGCCCTTCTCGTAGAGAGAAATTGAATTTTGAGAGGCTTCTCTCCAACTTACATAAGAATTAGGCTTACCTGAAAATTCTGGGAGGGTTCTTATTATGTCTAATGGTTCGTTACATATGATTGTACTGTCGATTGTCTGAGTCTTGTAATTTTCTACTGTGTCTGTACATGTTAGTCTTGCTAATTGATTTTGCAGAGCAATAATTTGATTTTGAAAAGATTGATTATTTGTGGCAATTAGTTGAGAAACCAAATCTGCAGTTATATTAGCCATTTCAGATTCTTTTTTTAAATTTTCTCTCAAATTTATTTTAATTAATTAATTAATATAAATTTTAATGAATATAAAATATAATATGTATAATTATTTCTTAAAATAAATAATTCTTACTTCCGGTTCTGTTGATCTTTTCTTCCGATTCACTGCTTTTTCTTTCTCCTTCCAAATGTACTTGCACTGCTTTAGTTTTAAACAATTTAATTTTTTCTCCAATTGTTGGATACTTATTTCTTTAGGTGGTCTTCAAATTCTGCTTCCTTTGTTTAGGCTTTTATTTCCAGAAATTGATTGTATCAAAATTTGACGTTGATACCCCTATTATTTTGATCCTTTGCCTTGCTGTATTCTTCAGTTCCTTACTTGTATTCGTCTGTACCTTGTTTTTACTTCTTCTTTATTAAGAATACTTTTTTCTGGTCACAGATGTTTTCAGGATTTTATTCACTTTATTCTTTTATTAAAGAGCTGCGACTTCTTTAACTTGTGCCTCAGGAGGGACTACTGCAAGCAATAGTTTACGCTGCGGGCTTCGTAATAAAGTGTAATGAAGTTTATTTAAACAGCTCCTGGCAGGATCGCCAATTAATTTTTTGACGTTAAGTTTTTCTAAAAAAAATCTTTATTTAATTCATCAAAACTTAACAATCAAAAATATTCTTATAAACTAAATTTTAAACTGGAACTGGAACTGTTACTGAACTGCAAAAACTGAAGTTAAAAACTGAAGAAAACTCAAACTGAAACTGAAGAAGTATTATAAGTTCATACTTCTTTTATACCTTAATTTCCTTATTTACATCTTTACATAAACTTATGTATTACATATTATTTATTTATGTATTTGGACCTTCCCACTTAGATACTTTAAGAATTTATCATATAAAGAAATTTGATCGTAAACATCATCCGATCAATATTCCCATGAATCAGTTATAAACAATGAAATATGATTAAAGTTATAAACAAAGAAATATGATTAGAAGCATACTTTAATATGAATCTTATTTATAATAATTTTTGTTTATATTATCTATTAAAGTTACCAGCAAGTGCTAACTTTAACTTGTACACAAGAAGGAAGTTAGAAAACAAATCGGCGAAATGCTGGATCAGGGAATTATCAGACAAAGCTATTCTCCATGGAGTTCACCAGTTTGGGTAGTGCCCAAAAAGAGTGACGCCAGCAATCGACAAAAATGGCGGTTAGTAATTGACTACAGGAAAGTCAATGAGAAAACCATATCAGACAGATATCCGTTACCAAACATAGCAGAAATTTTGGACAAACTAGGTAAATGCCTCTACTTTACAACCCTAGATCTTGCAAGTGGGTTCCATCAAATAGAGATGGACCCACAACACATCCAAAAAACGGCATTTACAGTCGAAGATGGGCATTATGAATACGTCAGAATGCCATTTGGTCTAAAAAATGCGCCAGCTACGTTTCAGAGAGTTATGGACAACGTGTTAAAAGAACTTATTGGAAAAAAGCCGCTTGACGATATCATAATATTTTCGACCTCATTGCAAGAACACCTTGAAAGCATCAAACTAATTTTTGAGAAGCTCCGCCAATCCAACTTCAAAATACAAATGGATAAATGCGAGTTCATGAAAAAAGAAATCGCTTTTCTAGGTCACATCATAACACCTGAGGGAATAAAACCAAATCCGATGAAAATTGATGCTATCAAAAACTACCCAATACCAAAAACTCGTAAAGAAATCAAAGGTTTCAAAGGGTTAATAAGGTATTATAGAAAATTCATCAAGGACTTGGCAAAATTGACAAGACCTCTTACAAAATGTTTGAGAAAAGATGCCAAAATTATACAGGATAACGAATACATAAAAGCTTTCGAAACTTGCAAAGATCTCTTAACAAACGACCCGATACTACAACATCCAGATTTTACAAAACCGTTTGTTCTCACCACGGATGCGAGTAACTTCGCGATTGGTGCAATTCTATCCCAAGGACCAATAGGCACTGATAAACCAATTTGCTATGCAAGTCGAACACTCTCAGAAACAGAGAGTAGATATTCAACTATCGAGAAAGAACTACTGGCGATTGTATGGGTAACTAAATATTTTCGTCCATACCTATTTGGACGAAAATTCCAAATAGTGACAGACCACAAACCACTTACATGGATTATGAGTCTCAAGGAACCAAATTAAAAACTGGTAAGATGGCGACTAAGACTCGAAGAATTCGATTATGAAGTAATTTACAAAAAGGCAAATGGAATACAAACGCTGACGCTCTTAGCCGTATTCAAATTAATCACTCAGACTGCAAATTTCATGAATTAAACACCAACGATAATGCAAACGAAACAATATCAAATACAGCTCACAGCCTCGATGAAAATTTGAACGACGGTATCTTTATATCCGAGAAGCCGCTTAACGAATTTAATCTGCAAATGATACTAGAAATTAACGATAAGGGATCACCAATGACAGTCCAGACAATCTTCAAAAATCGTCAAAGAAGGACAATAAGAAGACCAATATTTAGCGAAGATACAACAATAGATATATTCAAAAAATTCCTACCAACTAACAGACTTACCGCAATTTTTACGAACGACACCATATTTCCAATTGTACAGTCGGTTTTCTCCAAATATTTTTCTCACAATAAAATATTCCGTATTATTCGCTGTAAAGAGATCCTCAAAGATATCACACTAGAGGACGAGCAAGAACAAATAATCCGCAATTAACACGAAAAATCGAATCATCGAGGAATTGATTTAAAAAGAGAAATATATTTCCCAAATATGAAGAATAAAATTACAAAAACCCTTAACAACTGCGATAAATGCAAAATCCAAAAATATGACAGGAACCCTCCCAAGATACAACACGAACAACCAGAACTACCAATGAAACCGTTAGAAATAGTTCATATAGACATATATACTATAAATAATAACCAAATCTTGACACTTATAGATAAATTTTCCAAATTCGCTACAGCCTTCACACTGAATGCCAGAACTAGTATAACAATTTTAAAAGCATTTAAAAACTATATTAGTCTTTACGGCACTCCAAAAAAAATTGTGTGTGACCAAGGATCAGAATTCGTAGCCAACATATTTAAAGATTTTTGTAGACAGCACGAAATAATACTTCATTTCACATCCTTCCAACAAACGAGCAGTAACGCTCCAGTAGAAAGGCTCCATTCGACATTAACAGAAATATATAGAATAATACTTTCAACACGCAAAGAACACAAACTGACTACTGAACATAACGAAATGCTATCCGAAACGCTCATCACATACAATAACGCTATACACTCTTCAACCAAACACACTCCCTATGAACTTTTTTTTGGAAGACCGTACAAATTTCTGAAAACACTAAAATCTACGGACGAGCACGAGTATTTATCTAAATTAAACGAATTTATACAAAAATTATACCCAGAAATAAAAAAAAAGTGGAAAAAACCACCAGAGCAAGATTAGATAACTTAAATGAATCAAGAGAGCTTGCAGAAAATTACAACGAAAACGAAATTGTATTTAGAAAGGAAGCTAGACGTAACAAACTAACACCCAGATTTTCAAAACACACAATCTCAAAAAATAATAAAGTAACAGTATTAACTATTAAAAAAAAGAAAATGCATAAAGGCAAATTACGAAGACGAAATAAATAATTTCAATCAATAATTAAAACATTTAACTAAATAAATATATCAATATCCTTATCATCCAATGAGTACTAAAGCACAACCAAAGAATATGGTTACAGCACCAGGAAAAAAGGGATGAGATCAACCTTCAATGAATATGATTGGTTGATCAATAATTTTAATAAACTATAAAATAAGAAATTATAGAAACAGCATACGCTCACATATATTGCTAATACTAAAAAAAAAAAAAAAATTAAAACAAACAAATTCTTTTTTCCTCCTCTTCCTTCTCTTTTTTCCCAGACTAACACTTGCATCTGCACAAGTCATCGAAATACACAACAACTAATACCTAACAACTATACGATACTACCCCTACACCTTGGAACATCGCGAACTATCACTAATTTTACCAATCTTATTCACATAATTAAACTCAACGATTATGAATACAATATCGCGAACATCTCTGAAACTCTGAAAACATTCGAAAACAAAGCCACATACACCAATTCATTACGCATCACCAAATTAAAACTCAATGAATTAGAAGAAAAATTATCTATACTAACACCAATAAAAAGACATAAAAGAGGATTAATTGACGGTCTAGGATCAGCAATAAAATTTATTACCGGAAACATGGACGCAAAAGACGCCCAAGACATAAATCAACAAATAGAACTTCTTACATCCAAAACAAGTAATTTGACAAAAATAGTAGAAACACAACATGCAATTAACTTCCAACTAATCAATAGATTTTAAAATATAACTGAACATATTAATACAGACCAAAAAATCATAAAAACATTTATAGAAAGCTCAGCAAACAAAATTAAACAACAAGAAGATTTACTTGCAGAAACCCAATATCTGAATCAAATTAACTTAAATATCGATTTACTAAGCAACCATATATCAAATATAGCTGAAGCAATATTACTAAATAGATTAAATGTTATACCGACGTTATTATTATTAATTGATGAATTAAAAGAAATTGAAAATCGGTTACTTAAACAAGATCAAAAAATCGAGTCATTAGAACAATTGTATGAACTTTTAAGTATGCAAGCATATTATAAGAACACAAATATCATTTTTAATATACGTATCCCTAACTTATCACCAGAAAAATATACTTTTTATCATGTAATCCCAATTCCTATAAATCACACTAAGCTTATAATTACGAAGTCTTTTATAAATTATAATGTAAAGAACATACAATATTTTAACGCACCTTGCCCAAGAATAGAATCAACCTATTATTGCTTAGAATCTAAAGCAACAACCAGCCCAACGGACTCAAATTGCGTTGGAAAACTTTTAAAAAATGAACCAGCTCACTGCTCACTGCAAGATGTCGGACGTATAGAATCCATCACCCAACCAGAACCGAACTTTATCCTATTTATCAATGTACCTACCACGCAAATAAAAACAACCTGCAGCATCAAAGACATACAGATACAAAACAGAGCACTACTTCATTTCAAGAACTGCAATTCAATTCAATTCAATTCAATTTATTCGTATAGTTGAAAATATAAGTACACTAAGAGCTATGCTCTTTTATAGTACAACATAAAGCATTAAAATGATTAACTTACTTAAATCTTATAATAATAACAACTCATTTTAAAGACAACTAACTCAATTTTAATACAATAATGACTTAATGCTCGTAAAAACTATAATAAGTTAAAAGTTAAGAATATAATGTATAAACTGAGTGAAACACAGAAATCAATAGAGAAAGTACTTAGAACAAGAGTATAAAGCTACTAAAAAGAAGAGAAAAAAGAAATAGATTGCCTAAAAGAACCTCTCCCACTGATTTCCCTAAGCCTTCGTGGTAGAGAATTCCACAACCTAATGGCGTTGATGAAGAACAGTTGAGAAGATATTAGCGAGTTGTGCCTCGGAACTATTAAAACATGGCTTCTTCTGGACATACAAAACTGGAGTTTTTCATATAGATATCTAGGTGTTTTCTCATGAATTAACTTATGAAGGTACATACAGTTTCTGTCGTTGAGATAAGCAGTCAAGTCACATCCAAGTATTGCATTCCGGAAACTAGACAGGTGATAAAATTTACGAAGGCCATACACATAGCGTGTGGCGTAATTAAATGCTATTTGAAGTTTTAACTGGGAGGAAGAGTCAAGTTTACTATATACCACCTCAGAGTAGGTTATAACAGGTAGAATAAGTTGTATAACCAACTTACGCCTAATACTAACTGGAGTCACGCTTGCAGACATTCTTAAATTACGCAATACATAATAAACTTTTTTGACAATACTATTAACATGATCAACACATGAAAGCGAAGAATTAATATAGAAACCAAGATTTACAATTTTCGACACAACAGTTAGCTTGTTAGGACCAATCAACAAATCAGGGACATCATTAACACAAGTTTTACCTCTACAGATAGGAAGTACATATGATTTGGAAGAGTTTAGAAGAAGACCATTGCTATTTGCCCACTCATTAATGCTGTTGAGGTCCTCATTCATTCTGCAACACAAGTCATCAACCAGTCCTGTTCTTCTAGATAAATAAATTTGGACATCATCAGCATATGCATGGATAGAGGCATGACTGCAAACAGAGAATATATGAAAAATATAGAGAATAGGAGAGGGCCAAGTATAGACCCTTGTGGTACGCCACTTAAGACAGATTTATACCCTGAGGACAATTGACCAACTTGAACTTTTTGAGACCTATTACACAAATAACTGGACATAAGATTTACAGCACTATCACAGAAACCAAATAGATACTTAAGCTTACTACACAAATGTTGATGGTTTACTTTATCGAAAGCTTTTGAAAAGTCAAGCAAACACAGTAGAGTCAAATTGCCAGCATCATATTCCGGTCGTATATCGTCAATGACCTTAACAACAGCGGACGAGCACCCGTGTCCAGACCTAAAACCTGATTGAAAAGGGGATAGCAGATTTTTATCAACTAAATGATTAGTTATTTGTTGAGCCATGAGTTTCTCACAGACTTTAGCTAATGGCGATAATATACTTATGGGCCTAAAATCGTTGACATTTATTGGCTTTTGCTTTTTTGCTACAGGAAGAACAATGGCAACTTTCCATAAGTCAGGGAACACAGACGACATAAAACAAAAATTAATTATATGCGTTAGAGGACCAATAATGTGTGGCAATAATAATTTTATAAACTTGATGGGAATGCCATCTTCAGAAATAGCATTAGATTTAATCTTCGATATGCTATTACCTACATCAAGTTCAACTACCGGAGAGAAGCTAAAAGTTTGTTGCAAGGAGTGACCGAATAGGGGTGAAATATTAGAATTAGAAGAAGCATCATTATCTACAAAAAAGTTATTAAGAACTTCAGGATCTAAAGTGCAGTCAGTGTTATCTTTATTACACACTCCAAGTTTTTTTATGTTGTTCCAAAGCGTTTTTGTTGGAAGAGATAGGTCAAGTTTGGCCGAGAAATACCGAGTTTTAGCCTGTCTTGTTAAAAGAACAGCCTCATTTCTCGCTAGTCTATAGACTTCCCAGTTATAAGAGCACGGATTTCTTCGCCATATATTTCTAAATTTGTTTCTTTTTTTTAATGCACTCAGAACATGTTGCGTAAACCAAGGACAAGACATATTTTTAACACTACAAGAACGTAAAGGGACATGTTTATCAAACAAATATTTTATTGGCTCCAATAGTGAATTAAGCTTATCATTAATGTTTGTGTGAAGCCAACAATCATTAAATGATAGCAGAAATACATCACGAAAAAGAGATGGACAGTTAATGTGCTTAAAATCGCGATACGAGAAAGTATTAGGTATAACTAAACGAGATAGATTGACATTTAAAGAACAGAAAATTAAATCGTGATCAGATATAAAATATAATTGATTAAATAGCGAAATTACGGATGGATCAGAGACAATAAAATAGTCTAGAAGACTAGGAGAGGTGTTGTTAGAAAACCGCGTTGGTATGGTATCATTGACAAATGCTAATCTTAAGGAAGATATTTTCTCACACAGTTGTTGTCTTGGTAAGTCATTAGACAGAAGGTTGATATTGAAATCACCACTTAGCAAAACAAAGTCATAATCAACAATATAATGAGACAATTCAGAAAACAACGGCTCAACAGAATGACATTTATTCGGATTATACACGCAAGAAACAAGTCTTTTTTTGTTATTGTCCGATATACATAAATTTAAATATTCAATTCCAGATCCGCAAGAACGACTAATAACATGAACATTTAGGTAATTTTTGCAATAGATTGCAACACCTCCACCCTTTTTTGCAGAACGGTCGTTTCTAAAAATTTTATAACCATTAATGTCACAAATAAAATCACTAATATCACTGCATAGCCAGGTTTCCGAAACGCAAATGATATCAACTAAAGAGCTTTCAAAAATATATTTAATGTAATCCAGTTTGGCCATGTTTAAGCTACGAGCATTGAAGTGAACTACATTAAGGCCACAGCGTTGCTTACATAATATCTGAATTAAAGTTTTTAGATTTTCCTCAGCGCCACCAGGTGGTGAACCACTAGAGCATGACATGAGAATGACCAAGAGAGGCAATGTTGAGATAAACGGTATCACATACGAAGATGATCATGAAATATTCTGGGACACAATTCATGTTCCACCACTATCCCCTAACAAGATTCAAACAAACACAACTTTTGAAGTTCTCAACCTACAAAAACTTAAAGAATATAACTTCGAGACAGACACCAAGCTACGAAGTTTAAAAATAGAAACAAATGTGCGACATCACTTCACTTCAGCATCCATAGCCATCCTTATATTAGCAGTACTTATAATCACAATTTTCGTCCGAAGAAGATCCAACAAAGATTCAATACCGCCAACACTAAAATCTTTCGCTCCTGCCCCAATGACTTCATTTTGGCCGTCGCTCTACTTCAAGGGGGGAGAAGTTACAGCACACGCCGCTGCAACAACAACAACAACGGCAGCAGTTACAACACAACCACCACCACCAAAACCACAGAGGGCGAACATGCTGACCAAACAATAAACATTTTACACATTTTTTAATGACAAAGTATTTTTTATTTTCTTTCTTTCTTTTCCAATATGGAAAAGCTGCAATTAGGTTACAATACATTGTATTCTAGGAATTATTTTATTACTTTTCAATACGATTGAAACATTATTATGTCGCAACCAATAAATTCAACTATTTTATTTCGTATACAATTGCAACATTATAATGTTGCAATCTTAAGTAGGTTATAATCAAAAATTCTGTTTATATTAATTCTGGGAATGTTTGAAGCCCAAGAACAAGCATTGTAATTTTAAATATAAATACCCCAAGAAATAAAGTGACAGTCAGTCTTAAGCATTAAACCAAACAAGTTGAGTTTTTTTTAAAGTTCAGCTTTGAGTAAATACATAAGTCGCGCGACGATTTCAAAATTTCTTATGATGCATCAATTTAAGATGGCATCAATTTTACTCATAAATGCAAAAATGCTTGCGCCACTCATACTTTATTCACTTTGATATATATGCATGTATCAAATTTTGCGTATTCTATTTTTAGCGTTTGAAAGTAAAGGTGCTCTTTTTGTATGAATATTATTCATAATGTCGAAAAAAATAAATGATAATAAAATTGAAAAAATTTTAAATAATTTTGAAGATTCAGATTTATCCGATTTAGAGGAATCAGAAGAACCTGACTTGTTATTAGATTTGTATGAAGTATTTGAAGGAAACAATTCGTTTTTATTAGAAGAGCTATCTCGAAATGGCCCATACGAAGTAAATATTGAAGATCTTGAAGATGATAATGTCGAGGTTTTACATTTAGAATTTTTTTTTTTAGATTTCTTTATTGAGTCTTTGGAAATATCCTAACAGACTAAGATTAACAACTTAAAAATAAAATAACGGTACAAATAAACAGTAGAATTACGATACAAATAAACTATTTAACAATTCTTTAAAATATTCTTTGGACAATGAAAAGTCAAACAAAACTCGAGACGAAAGATCATTATGTAAAGACAGAGCTCTTTGCGATTTCTCATTACGAGCATAATTAGACCCATGAAATTGAATTGAAAAAACTTTAAAACGCCGCAACTGTCTTGAAGGTATATCGAAATTTATGAGTGCCAAAAGTGCAAGACAGTCAATATTACTCGAGATTATGTCATAGATAACAATAAGAGACTGAACTTTTCTCCGCGAATCCAAAGTCTTAATGCCTAAAAGCAAGCATCTAACATTATATGAGGGAAATTCTTCACGACAATATAATGACCGAAGTGCAAATTTTGTGAATCTTTTTTGAATTTGTTCCAATCTCAACGTGTGAACGGCATAATGCGGACTCCAAATGAAAAAAGCGTATTCTAGTATAGATCTTACAAAGGAATTAAACAATGACTTTAAGGTATGGGGGTCAGAAAATAATGAACAATTTCTACGGATGAACGCAAGTAAAGAGTAGGCTTTAGGGACTATATAGTTAACGTGTTTAATTGAAAGTGAACTTAATATCAAATATGACACCAAGATATTTGATCGATTGAACATATTTAAGAGGTACGCCAGAAAGAGAGTAGGGGTATCTAAGGAAATTACTGCTTTTAGAAAAAGTAATATGAAAACATTTAGAAATATTTAAAGGTAGAGCATTCAAACTACTCCCCTGGTACAAGTTATATAAGTGAGCTTGTAAGGAAATTACATCAGATAAGCAACTTACCCTTCGAAATAGTTTTAAGTCATCAGCATAAAGTAAAAATTTTGAATTGCAGAAAATTTTATTTATATCATTAATGAATAATATAAAAAATAAGGGACCAAGGATACTACCTTGCGGTACACCCGAAGAAGCAAGAAACTTGTAAGAATTTACATTATTAATTGAAACAAAGCAAGATCTACCACTTAAATAAGATTTGATCCAGTCGAAAAAGGATGAATGAAATCCCATTTTACACAGTTTAGCAATTAAAATTTTATGACAAACTTTGTCGAACGCCTTTGTAAAATCTGTATAAATTGCATCAATTTGAAAACCAAGTTCAAATGATGATATACGGTAATTGGTAAATAACGCTAAGTTAGTAACAGTGGAACGTCCAGCTATGAAACCATGCTGTTCTGGGCAGAAACTACGTTTGACGAGGAAAAATAGTTTATTTTTTATGATTCGCTCGAAAAGTTTAGAGATGGAAGAAAGTTTAGAAATGGGTCGATAGTTACTTATATCATTTCTGGATCCAGATTTGAAAATAGGAGTTATATGAGCCATTTTCCAGCTCTCTAAAAATATTCCAGAGGCTAAGGACATATTAAAGATTTTACATAAAGGGGCTGACAAGGCGCGAGCACAGTTAAGTAAAACAATTGGGGAAATACCATCAATTTCAGCTTTAACAGAGTTTTTTCTTCTCTAAGTGAAACAAAAACATCTAATTCATTAAGTGTCAAAGAACCCAAATCCAAAAAGGAATCTACGTTTGACATAACTTGACTGTTGAAATTTGGAGTGTCAACATAGTTGGAGCTAAAAAAGTCAGCAAATAGGTTTACTGTTTCATTGATTGTAAAAGAAGAGACCCCATTTAAATGCATTTTAGTTGGAATAGTTGAGCCGCACTTTTTAGATTGAATAAAATTCCAAAAAGATTTAGGATTCGAATTGATATTAACCCCGAACCCCAAAATATATTGTTTATATAGGAATTTATTTAAAAAATTGAACTCTCTCATACAATGCATATATTTTACTTTATGATCTGCATAGTTAGTGGATTTAAATAATTTCAGATGCTTATTACGAAGATTTTTTTAATTTTTTGAGGACATTAGTATACCACGGAAGCTTATGCGATTTTATGATAAACTGTGGAATATTATCATAACAAAGTTGAGCTACGAGATTTAAATATATCGAAACAAGTTGCGACATTTTTTAAATCAAATAATGAAAGCCAATTGACACCGCAAAAAATATTCGATAAGTTTTCAAAATTGCACAATTTGAAGTTGAAAACACAGTTTATTGGCAAGATCATATAAAGTCATAGAACTCTATTTTTAGGACTAGAGGCACATGATGCATATCGGAAGGACAGATCGGAAAGAAACACTCGGATAATTCGTAATTAATATTATTGGATACAAAAATTAAATCTAAAATTCTACTTAAACTATTTAAATATGAATTGATTTGTATTAGTTCAATACTCAGCGAACTATCAATAAAATATATTTCATGATTATGGTTAATATTTAACGGTGTTAGTTGACTTGCATTTAATGACCAGGAAATGTTATTGAGGTTAAAATCGCCAAAGACTGATAAGTGACCTTTATCACCAATAGATGAATGAACAGCTAATACATTGTCAACATGCGCTGCGTAGATGGAATCAGGGCTTGAAGGTGGAATATAAGATACACAAATATACAGAGTGCCTTTTGGTCCGTTTAAAGCGACACAAAGCTGGTCAAACAAAGAATCCGCATTTTGAAGTGGATGCAACGATGAGCATAGTAAACGCTTTACCGCAATAAGAACGCCATCACCGCGATTAAGGCCTGTCTTTACAGAATCTCTATCTTTCCGGTAAACTTGAAACATGTTAGTGTCGAAGAATTTACCATCAAAAAATCATGATTTAACCACGTTTCAACGAAGACAAATAATCAAAATCTCCAGCAGAAGCAAAATTATAAATGCAGGCAGATTTCGTTCGCATTCCAGACATATTCTGGAAATATATCTTTAGATTGCTGCAAGTTGTAGGGACAACTAAGCCGCCAACGATCTTTTCGTTTCGTTTTGAAAACGGACGAACGGTAATATTTCGCTTCCAAAGCGAGCAGAGGGCAGCGCGGGTGTAATAGCAGAAACAGATGCAGTAGACGCAGGAACAGACACAAAAACAGCAGGCTGAGAATTTTGATGCGTGAGAGCCGAAGAAATTGCATTTGGCGAGGCAGTGCGTCCCGTGTTTACTGAGGAAACCGGTTTTCGGGAGCGGCATTTCACGAGTATTAGGAGATGTAGAGCAAGATCCAGCATTAGAAACAGCAACAGCGCGAGATTTTTGGCGAGGAATGTCAATAGCAACACTTGTACTTTTTGTAGCCGACGGCGATTTGCTTTTCATATTATGCGGGTCGTTGACCTCTTTATTTATATTTTGCATTAACAACAATTTAAGTTCAGCAATTTCGGTAACCAATGAATTTATTAAATGGCTCAAATTAGCAAAAGAAGTCAAGCACTTATCGCAAGTAAATTTAATATTCGGATGTGATGACAGAGTTTCAAATTGGCTTGCAGTTAAATTATAACTCTGGCAATGAAAGTTAGAGTTGCACAAATTACAATTGATTCGCAAGTCACTTGCTATTGAATTTGAGCACTTAAAGCACAACATAACTTTAACAGGTCTATACAGTAGCACGAATAAGAACGAACTTAGATTTAGAAGTAGATAAAACTTTAAAAGAAAAGTTACCTCTAGACTACCAATCCAAAAGATTTGAATTGGTTCGGCTTTCAGATTCTCAAGAAGGTGAAATATTGAGAATACCTTTTGAGAAAATAGACGAATTTCGTTGGAAAAACTTTTTGGACTCCTCCAGAAGCAAATTTTACTGAGCCGGAAAATCTCAAAAGAAACTTAAAAGTTCCAGTTCAATATTTTCTTGAGTATTTTACTGCTGTATTTGTTGATAAAGTAGCTGAACAAACCAAGCTACGTTTAAAAATTACGGTACTTCAATTAATTTAAGAAAGGAAGAACTATACAAGCTTATAGCGCTAGAAATTGGCTATCCTCGATTGGTCAAAGGACACCGAAATTCCATCTTTTCGTCAGAGTACGACGAGAAACAGATTTCATTCTATTCGTAATAATCTTAAACTTTGTATAGATGTTGATTCCACTGATAAGTTGTATAAAGTCCGTAATATTTTGAACATGTTCACTGAAAAAAAATGTAAAATTCCAAAAGACGAAAATCTCTGCGTGGATGAAATAATGGTTCCTTTTAAAGGAAAAACTGTATTAAGACATATATGCCCCAAAAACCAATAAAATATGGTGTACAAATATTTTGCCTCTGCAGCTCAACAGGTATTCTACATGATTTTGAAATTTATCTTTGTAAAAACTCTACTACGGCTGACTCAGAGTTAGGGTTTTGTTTTGATATAGTGATCCATCTCACGAAAACAATTCCAGAAGGAAGTAATTTCAAAATTTATTTTGATGATTATTTCAGAACCCTTATCTTAATGGTGTATTAGCAGAAAAAAGGAATTTGGGCATCAGGTACGATACAAAGCAATAGAATCGGAAAAGTCCCACTCCAAACCGAAAAAGATCTTAAAAAAAGGTAGAGGTACTTTCGATTACGGCATTGAAAGAAACCATTATGTTATGGCCTTGAAATGGCTTGATGAAGGCATAGTTAACATTGTGTCATCGATTTTTGGCGATAAAAAGGTAAATAAAAAACACGATTCTATTTTGATAAAAAAAAAATTTGAAATTTCGCGACCTAACATTGTTTCTATGTACAATAAACATATGGGGGGCGTTGACAAGATGGATTTCCTTCTTTTGTTATACAGAATTTATATTAGATCAAAAGAGTGGACTCTTAAAATTTTCGACCATTTTATTGATCTGGCTATATGAAACTCCTAGCTAGAATATAAAAAAAGATTGTGAAGGTAATCATTTGAAATCAAAGGAGTGCATGGATCCATTGGCGTTTCGTAATGATATTGCAGATAGGCTCTTAGCGTTATCATCTCAGGCTACTTGTGCTCGAAAACGTGGACGTCCTGGAATGGCTTTTGACGAGGATAGTCTAAGTAGCCCAACAACAACGGAAAGAATCAGCCCCACATTTTCCAGACAGCGGTTTCCTTTCGTTATGATGGTTTTCAGCACTGGCCAGAGCATATAGCGAAGAAACTCAGGTGCAAACTTGAAGGATGCAAAGGATATTCAAGGTAGATGTGTTCAAAATGCAACATTCATTTGTGCATTCCAAATGAAACTCGAATTTGCTTCAAAATATACCATGAAGGTGAAAATTAAAATACATATATTTTTTAGAAATAGTTTATTAATTGTGATTAATATTTTTTTATAATAAGTTTGTATGAATTTTAAATTTATTTTGTTTGCTTTATAATTTATGAAAAAAGTTTTGTTAAAAAATGAATTTATAAATCTAAAAAAAAATAAATAAAAATAAATGCTCATATGCAAAACATTTGATTTTTTTCATTTTCTTTTACCTCTAAGGAAATTTGATGCCATAAGGCATCAATCCAAAAAACCACTTCTAAAACAAAAAATTAAAAATGTTGTGATTGCTTATAAATAATATAAACACAAATAATAATTATTCGTGCAAAATAGATTTTTTGGACGCGAAATCAAGAAGATATACTGAAAGGGTTAACTTAGAAAATTGCTGAACAGAATTGCTCAATTTAGTCTGAAGAGCAGCCAGAGGCAGTTCAAGTGCTGCCAATAAAACTTGAAAAACGCACTGTTTTGTGTGGTTTTATTTCTTTGGGTAATCTATATATATAAAATAGGATGTGTGTATGTATGTAACGTATGGACTCCAAAACGGCTGGGCCGATTTTGATGAAATTTTCAGGTAATGTTCATCTTGGTACGGTGGGTAACATAGGCTATATTTGGACCCGATAGGTGGCGCTGGGGTGGACTTATATCGAAAATTTGAATTTATAGACCAATTTAACTGAAATTCAGAATGTACATATGTTTGTTTGATCATAAAAAAATAATTTGTGTATAAATGGACACGGTAGGTGGCGCTGGGGTGGACTTATTTCGAAAATTCGATGGCGTGAAAAATATATAAATACTTTTAATTTTATTTTATAACGAGGGGAGTAGCGAAGCACACCGGGTTCAGCTAGTAAAATATATTTTTTAAAGCTAAAAATCGCTCTTTTTATTCAAAGAAACCGATTTTCAGTAAACATTTTAAGTTTTTTTTTTATTCTGATCGTCCCAGCAAAAAAGTGCTTCCAAAAGAAGCTAAAGAGGAAGGGAAAGTCCATCCATGAATTCCATCCCTTCCACTGTCATACCCAGAAGGCATTCTTTTAACATATGCACGTCATTGGGAGGAATGCTTTCCTTAGTCTTCTCTAGAAGAGCTTCTAGGACTTTTTCAATGGAAGATTTCTTTCAGCCCTTCAATCAAAGGATTTTAGTAGGTGTTTTTCAGAAGAACTTTAAGAAGGCATTAAATGACTGGAATGGTTTTTGTGGTTTGGGGATTACAAATTCCCTGGGAAAATATCCCTTTTCTCGACATTCTAGACTAGTGATTTTGGTGTTGGAAATTAAAAGTGTTTGGGTTTTGTGGGGGTTTAAAAAAATTACACGTAAAATATAATTTTTCCCGATTTTCAAAGCATTTTGGTGTTGTAAGTAGTAAGTTGTTGGGTTTCATTGGGGGTTTAAAAAATCCCACGGAAAATATCTAAAACATATATTTTAATTATATATAATTTTTGTACTTCAATTGAATTGAAATGCCATTTGAATGTCTTCCAGGAGGATTTTATAAAAATGCCACTTAAAAGAACTTCTTTATAAGGCTAAAAAGAAGCACAGTTTGATTTATAAAATGTTTTCTGTAAGCAGTGTCCGTAAGAATGCATGTCACATTTGCATCAAAAATTTTGCTGTGGTACTGAACTATTGAGCGACACATTTTCCTCTATCGCAAAAAGTAAATAAGATATCGTTATCGTTCACACAATTGTTCTATGACAAGTATTTACGTACTTAACTAAGATATTGCATTTCTTGAGTTGTGACGTTATCGAAAAAAACGAGCGACATGCAAACATCTTTTTCCCGATTTTTTTTCTTATGTCCCGATTTATTTTTTGTAAAATCCCGATTTTTAAAAAAAAACATAGATGCAGTACAGTAATGTTGTAGATAATAGAAAGCGACATGAAGCGACAATTCACAAAAGTAACGGTAAATCAAGAAGCACTCGCTGTGCTTGCTTCAGTGTCAATTCTTTCTCAACGCTTTGGCTGCGTGCTTCTGTTTGTCCAGCTCTTTAGTAATTTGTTTTTGAATTTGTTATTCGCTTAAAAAGTGGATGATTAGTCTAAACTATTGCACAATAGTAAATGTTTTAGTCTAAATAATGATCATAAATGAACCCATGAATAAAATAGGATAAAAGTATGCGCACCTTGTGAACAAAAAATTGCTTTTGGTAAAAATCTACGTTCAAAGTTTACAATTACTGATAAGCTTAGTACTTTGATAAAAAAGCATATTAATAAAGAGTTAAACTAAATGCAAAATTTGCCATGAGTATTTGTACATCTTGCCGACATACTATTACTGAACATAATAAACATAATAAAAATAATAAAAAAATGGTCACTTTCAGATCACCACACTACAAAAATCTTAATTTAGTTAAAGACAAGAACCCTGGTTTGAAATTGTTATATATGTTTAACTTCCCGAAAGGTGTCGCATTCGAGAAAAACTAAGGGTCGAGGACATGAACGTATGTTATCCATTAAAAGTTATGAGAGTAACAGTATTGAGTGTACCAAGCAAAATAAATGCAGCTTCCGAAATGTGAGAAAATGAGAATTGAATCTAGAACTTCCGAAATTTGCAATGTTTGCTTACAACAAATAAGCAGGGGTATTGAGTACAATTAACGTTTTAATTTTTAAAGATCAGATTATGTTTTTGGTGTCATTAAAAAAAAATTAAATAAATTACGACATCGATTTTAAAAAAACTTTTATTTCTTACGCAAATTCTGAGAAAATTGCACTCAAAGTTGAAATTTAGTACTTTCAACCGATATATTTCACCTTTCCACAAGTACAGCTAGGGAACGGGTTAGTCGTTGATGTTCAATGATATACGGTTAGAAAGGTGATTTCATTACCTTTCGAATGAATTCCCAAAGAAAGTTGTATGTGTGTTTATTTTTCTGCTCAAAACAATAATGCGAATCAAAATTTGTGAAATACTAATTAACCCTTTAGCTCCTAAAAAGGAGCAAATAGGATTTTAATTCCAACATATTATTCATCAGAATACAACATATTATTCATCAGAATAATATTGCAAATCAAGCCGCATTTTCAGTTGTTGGTGTCATTTTCATGCAACCTATCGATCCTTTAGGAGCAGTGTGACCTATGTATCTTAACAAAACATTGCATTGTGACAGTAGTAAGCGATCATAAGCTGTAGTGCATCAAGAGGACGACATATCACCATTCATCTAGAGAGCGGCATATATATGAGGTGGTATACAACTACGGATACCTTCTGAATATCACTATGAATATGTATTAAATACAATAAAATATATCATGTGTAAGTTGTTTATTTAGTAAACAAAAAATATTAAATAGTTTATACATAAAAATTTCATATTTTGGTATGATTTTTAGCAGTCGGGTTTTAGTTTTTTGAACTTATTTTTTTTATATAATACGAATACTTACCTTTGTTAAATTCTTTAAATTTATTCTTCAAACAGTTTGAAAATAAAAAAAGTTGATACAACCCATGTTCAGATTAAATTTATTTTTGTAAGCAAAAATGTTGAAAAAAAAAACGAAATAAAATCAAGTGAAGTGTTACTTCATGGCAAGAACATATTGCGCTTTTCCAATTTTCTCCAAATAACTACTGGGGTACAATAAGTTACAAATTTAACCCCATATTAAATTTAATTGAATGCAAACTTTTAAAATGCCGACATACGTATAAATTTTTTGTCTCTTTTACCGGGATCTTTTTACAAAATCTTATAGTTTTGAAAAACTGTGAAATTTTTGTTCGTAAAATTAATTTCTATTTCTCTTAAAAACAAACCAAAATTTGTGGACAATTTGAATACTTTCACAAAAACTAAATGTCGGATCGAAAAGTGGCTTGAAAATGGTAGATGTATTTTTATTACCTTTCTTCTTTTTTTTTTTTGCTTGTTAAGATCGTGCAACTGGTTCACGAGATAGTTCAAGATCATAATTAATATCTGTGGAAATAGGCTAAGAATAATTCAAAATCAATCATATAGAAGAAAACTTATTTCTTATAAATTTCGAGCCAATCTAGCTAAACCAACAAACACAGTTGTTCTCAGGGGACTCCCCCAAATCCGAAAAGGTTGGTCTTACCGCAGAACCAAAATTGAACTATAGCAGTGTTATTATAAAATAGCGGCCGTGGCATACAGGCTAAGTGCGTGATCCGTTATCTTAGGTTAGAATCTCATCTGACTACACACAATGATTTTTCAATCAGAAGTTTTAATTCTGTCGGCTGTCACCTCTCTGTCGACAATGGAAAACCTTAGAGAGCAAACCCTCTTGAGAACATAAATCGTTCGAAACCGGCATAAAATCTGTTCGTCCAGTTCTTTACCATTTGTTATCAAGCATTTCATAACAAACACGACACGGTCTATTATTAAAACTTTGTTCAAAGTCCTTTTAGCGGACTGAAATCCTTTTTTTAATTTAAAATGTAAACAAAAATATTTTTGTTAAAAAGATTTTTTATCAGACTTATTCTAGGAACTACCTCCTTATTTAAGTTTAGCTCGTGCTCGTCTTAAAATTTTGTTTGGCTCTGGCTCGCTGGCAGGAGCTGCAGAAATTAAAAAGGCGTTTTTGTGCTAATTGCCCATTAAAAAACTCAATTCTACTTTCGAATGCGATGCTAGCACAGGGCTAAAAAAAAAATTGGGAACCAGCTTTTTGGAACTTTGTAACGTATGAAACTTTTATACTATCAAGACTCAATGTTAACTATGACGAAGAGTACATCAGCTTTATTAAGCTGAAATTTTCACCTTGAATATTCACCTTTTTTTCATCGAACATTTTTTTATTACCCTCCCCACACGAAATGGAATTTTTTGTTCAGGTTTTAAATTATGGACTTGGGCGTGATATTCTTCGCATCGTTCGATGTGTTAAGCATCCAAGTACCAAACTTTCTGCAAATATTTTTACCACAAATTGACCCTTGTTTATTAAAAATATATAATACAGCCGTGATTAAAACATGCGTCCAAATATAAGCGGAATAAGTACGTCATTTCCCAATAAGGGTGAACTTTTGTTAATGTAAATATTAGGGGGAAAGAAAGAAATAAGTTGTACTGACAAGAATTTTTTACAGTTTACTGTATACACGTTTTCACCCTACAAAATTGCTTTTATACATATTGCAGATGTTCCCTCATCGCACAGAAAGGTGAGTCCATGAGCAACATCCCCAACAGGTATCAGGTAAAACAAATGGAAAATCCGGTTATTATTGTTGTCACCAAATATTAAATTCAGTGTCAAAGGTTACGCGTGTGTCCAGTCCGTGCCCATGCAATTGACCGTCAGCACTTATATTTCGAATGAACTCAGAGGTTGTGCTGGACAGGATGTGATTGATAGCCGTATACGTCGTCTTAACCTAATTATGTGAAATGAACAAACCTTAAGAAGTCATAAGTCACTTAAAAAAATGTGTTGTGCGATAATAAACTATTCGTCAATGACTTCCGTGATTTTCAAACCGTTCTTCGGGAAATTTTTTACTCAGTGAAACTAAATTTGAAGTTTCGAGGAAAAAATGCAAAGATGTCTTTAGCACATGCCAAAAGATTTCTGCTTGTTTTTCGTTATAAGAACCTCAATACAGAAAGCTGGAAACTTTTGAAAGCTGCGATTGCTTGTAAGCGTCAAAAGACCATTTATAATGCTTATTCCTTTTTTCGCTACTATATTTGATTGATATACAAATTGATTGCCCTGTATTGGTTAATCTTATTAAATTCTTTCTTCTTGCGCTCAATGAGCCAATATCTAAAGGGTGATGCAAAACGAAGTCCCTTTTTCAACTGGGTTGTTTTGACAGCTGTTATGTGTCAAATGGATTGTCCATATGACGTTTGTGTTCAGTATATTGACTTAATCGTGAATAGACTTATTCCTGAACAAAGTTTATTAACTGTGGGAACTTAATACCAAAATCAATCATCAGTTAGAGAAGGTTATATTATGGCGGCCTCGATAGTCTAGTGGTAGCGCGCATGACTATTGCTCAGAGGTCCCGGGTTCGAATCCTGGCTGGGCCATGGTTTTACGCTATAACCTTTCTTTCCTTATTTCTAATCAAAGAAACTTTAAAATACTTCAATTTAAATAATAAAATAATAAAATAATTACTCCCTTCTTCCATTCTGTGGTATCACAACGGACCAAAAAGTGGTCTAAGTGGGCTGGTCTAAAGACCTTCCGCCACCTTAACCTAAACTAACCTAGGAAAGGTTATAGAGTTCTTCAACATCATTTTAGTCGTTATGAGCGTCCAAACCATCACCAAATTTCGAACCAATTTTACACTATTGGACATTCATCATTCAACCAGAGTGCATAGAGCACGTAATTTTGAGGATATTGCTGCAGTAGCAGAGAGTGTTCGTGAAAACTGTGAACAATCGATTCGTCCAATCTCGAATTTTGACGAAATCTAAAAATTGAACCCACAGAATGGACCATTTAAGAGCTAGTCGTGAGCAAAATTTTAACGAAATAATTTTTAAACATTGAATTGTAGGCACCGAACTATCATTCCAAATAAAGATTTGCATCAATACATTGATTTTTATGTATTTTATTTAGAAAACCAAGTAAAAATCTCATATTGGATCACCCTTTAGAACTATGAAATATTTTAATGTGCTCTCCATTGAAAAACCATCTCAAATGAATTATTTGTATTTTAGTATCTCTGCTTCTTAAAAGTCTAATATTGAATTTTTTTTTATAAAATGAGGTAAGTAATTGTTAGCTTAATACATTTACTCTAGTCTGTAAGGATTGTATCTATAGACATAAATAAATAAACAAATAAATATATGTAAATTCGAACAGCTATTTTACTTATAATCCAATGAAAAGAAAACTAATTTTCTAAATTCTAGTTCAATTCGCAATCTACATTAAATCGTGTCGATCTGCCCCAATAAGTTCAGTAGTAAGTCCCATTTTAGATTTGACGATATGCCTCCGATGTCGCTCACAGATCTTTACATCTTTTCTTTTGTTACGAATATGACTCAAAGGATACGTGAAATGCGATGAAGCTATTTTTACTTGCTGTTTCACGCTTTATTGATGTGAATGAAGGAGTAAGTGCGACAAATCGGCTCAAAATCGCTGGTATGGCCGATTTTTTGAACGATTTTTATTTACCCTTGCTCCTCAGTTCCCGGGCCAAAGAATAGCAAAAATGAGAAAATCGGTGAGAGAAACCGGTTTAAAACAGGACTAATATAAGAAAACATAAACTTTGATTACCGACCTTTGCACTATAGGAAATTTTGAGATTTTCTGGTCAAAAGTCGAAATCCGATAGTATCAACTTACAACTTCGAATAGTAGGGTTTTCGGCGTTTTAAAATAAAAATTTTAAATTTTGTATCAAAAACTGAAAATTTAAAATGGCAGAGTCAAAATGGTGACCAAATTGCCAAAAGTCTTCATATTTTTATGAAACTTGCAATAAGTTGGTTTTTTTTTCGGTTGAAGCCACACTATCTGTCTAATTCTTATACATTAAAAGGAACCAAAATTATTTTTCATATATAGGTATATGTCAAATTAAATTTTTCAGTTTAGTAGCATTTAAGACATACATATACAGGCAATTCACAAGGCCTGCTTTATGTCTTACGCCGTATATCAAAGTTCTAAAAAATACGACACATGTGAGCATATACAGTCACGTGAAAATAAATAGGGACACCTATATTTTTATATTTGAAGCAGCATGAATTATATACAAGGTGCTCCAGACATAGCATCAATTCCCTCGGCTGGAGATTTTTCTTGATAAGGCGAGTATAACGCTTTATGGAGTTTCTTCCCATATTGTAAAACTTTGAAGATACACGTTTTTAGTATTATTGATATAGAATCTATACTACTCACCTTAAAATAAAAAATGATATTTTCTATTTTAGAAAAAATATCAACTTTTTCATCAGTACATCAACCACTTTCGTGTCATGTGTTTTAGCGGAGCTAAAATTTTGAGATTATCCAACGAAATATCAACAAATTTTGTATCTTTTCTTTTAGCGGACCTGTTATCATCCAAAATTAGAATTAAGAAAAAAACTGTTTACTAAGTGTATTTTCACATGAAAAAGAGAGATTTTAAATTTTGACGATTACAGCTCCGCTAAAACAAAAGATAAGAAATTTGTTGATATTTCGTTTGATAATATCAAAATTTTATCTCCGCTGCAGCACATGACACGAAAGGGTTGATATATTGATGGAAAAGTTGATATTTTTTCTAAAATACAAAACATTATTTTTTATTTTATGGTGAGTAGTTTAGATTCTAGACCAATAATACTAAACACGTACCAAAACCGTAAAACACCCTGTATCTTGAAAGTTTTACAATGTGGGAGGAAACTCCATAAAGTTTTATACTCGCTTTATCTGGAGGAACCAGCACCCGAGGGAATTAATGCTATATTTGTTGCACCTTGTATGTAATTCATGCAGCTTTAAATATAAAAATACAGGTGTACCTATTTATTTTCACATGACTGTATGTATATAAGAGCAGGAATTTTTTTATAATTCACTTTTTTCCAACTTAATTTACCTAAATATCGTAATGTTTACATTGGTGTACATTTTCGTTATACAGAATAATGCAGTTAGAAGGCTCTCCAACGCTTTCCTCTTGTAAACATATATCTAGCCTTCTCATATGTCGTAAATAGCACGTCGTCTTTGACGGACATTATTAGTACTTAACTTTTAAAGGCGGACACAATATGTGCTTAAGCAAGTCTAAGCAAACAAAAAATAGATGGAAAACTACACAAGAAGAGACCAAAAGTATGCGGTTGCGCAGAATTACATGGAGCCTACCAAGATTTGTTTAACCAAGGTTTATGTTTAGTTTCTCTCCTTCGTTTATTTATAATAACTTGACAGCGAGCGGTCTAGACCGGAGTTTGCTGATTAAAATAGTGCTGCCAACTGATTCATCGTTGCTTAAAATGTTAGTTGAACATTTTTTTATAATTAACGGATTAAAAGTAAAAATATAGATATATTTCTGATGAAGAATAATGTCTCGATACTTTTCTAAGAACCAGCGTAATTTCGCACGCAAATACTAACAGCGCATTCTTTTATGAAAATATTCTGACCTCACAGAATGCAGAATTTTTTAGATTCTGACCTGAATTTACGGAATGTTGACCTCTTTTAAGCTGAGAAAAGAACTGAAAAAATGCAACATTTTTTTATTTGTATTGGCTGCACTGTTATTTCGAATTCCGATGTATTTACGATTGAAATTATGTATAATACCGACTGCATGGAATTTTTAGCAAATATTTATCGAGCTGTTCAGTTTTATTGAAACTAACCACTTAAATTAAAATTGTTTTGGATTCAATTTCAAAAATGTTTTTAAATTGCAACTTTTTGCTTTTCACAATTGTGACAGCACATAAAATTAATGTCAAAATAATTTTTTTTGTTTTCATGTTGGTATTAATAGAGAGCAGAATACAGAGCCACTGAATTTTACAGGTTAGAAAATTCTGCATTTGTTATACATTTGTGGTCAGACATTTTGAGAAAAGAACACGATTTATTTTAAGGTCAACATTTTTTTTTTGAAAAGAACGGAAAAAAATACAGAACTCGTGAAGAGGAAAAAAATGCAGAATTTTTTCTGCAAAGAATGCGCTATAAAATGGATGCAATTAAAGCTCTACTTCTTTTTGCTAACTTCTTGGCACTGACAGAAACTCTCATAATCAGTAAAAGTGCCTCCCAGACACTTTCGGAATTGGAAAAATAAGGCATTTCTAAGGATAAACTAGAGCAACCCTTGCCTCACAAAAGGTTTACAAGCAATCAGAAGGGTTTATTAAAAATAATTTTATTAAAAAAATCTTGTTTAAGTTTAAAAATAACACTCTTTCTGCATTTTCTGCATTCAAACGGTGTCACCTATGTGATAAAACTTGTCCACAGGTTGGGACTATTTCTAACAAACAATTACCAAGGTTTAAGCACTTAGCAGCAAAGTATGGATACAGTGCTTTCCTTTGCTTCCACCAGTCTAAAGGATACATGATACGGTTTAAATATTCTTCATGAAGATACTGATTCAGAAGACCTGGAAAACTATCGCTATTCGTCACTATCGATAGTCGTCGATACTATCGATAGTTTCCGATACTATCGATTCCGAAAAGACTAAGAATATGGTTTTGAATTTGGCTGCAAATAAAGTTTGATATTTATTCTTGGCTTTGGTAGCATAAATTCAAAATTCGGCTACTGGCAATGTGCTATAAGCGGTCAAATAAAATATTTCAAAAGACGTCATTAATTGATTTTTGCATTTTATTGATTTGCTTTTAAAAGGACCATTTTATAACAAAAAAAAAATACAATCATTCCGTCTGAAGAAAAAATTTTATGCAAGAAAATACAGTTACCTCCTTGGTATAATTACGCGTTTTTTCTTTACGTTTTAATAAACAAACGAATTAAAAGGTTAATAATTTTTGTACACCATTTATGAATTCCACTCAAACAGATTGGTTTGACAATAGAGTATAGTACTATGTTTGCATTCATTTTTTCAAATCATTGATAGGGATTTTAAATTCTAAATCACAAATCAACGATTTGAAAAAATTAATGCAATCACTTTATCAATTCATAGATTGGGAATTAAATGATTTTAAATCACAAATGAATGCATTCTTTTACAGCTCCGGTACATAATTTTCTTTATCGTTAACTTTCTTTGTTTGCAGCATACATAGCTACGTACAAGTTATGAATTTAACTAGCTAACTCACTAGTTATAAAAAACTGGACAAAAATACTAGATGCTAAACTGGTCAAATCTTACTAACCAAAAAGTTACTAAATAAGTTACTATCTGTATTCCAGCTAGTTCAAAAATGCAAGCTGTTTTACTAGTTATAAAAGAACTAGTTGTTAATTTATAGTTAACTTACTAATCGCATTTTTACTAGTTAAAAATTACCAACTGTTTTTCTAGCTCACAACTAAGTATTCATTAAGGTACTATCTTATTTGATAGTTGCAAACTCGCTAGTTCTGCAAAAATTTGTAAACAATAAATAAGAATTAAATTTTTAGGTGTAAAAACAGTAACAATTACGGATGTGACGTATGTCATTTTGAGGATGCATTTCCGCAAAGAGCCTTTCTTGAGGATGCGATAGTTGAAATTCATATCCGTGGATGCTTTATAAAAAAAAAAAAAAAAAATTAAAGCAAATACCATTCGAACTAGTATAACTTAGTAAAAAGTATTAAATTTCAAAGAATTTAAAAGTTATTAAGCTTTACTAAGCAAACAAAAAAGGAGAACTTTCTATTTAAAATTTCTATTTAGATGTCCGCCATTTTGTTCTTTTTTAATAAAAATGTTTACATCGACTACCTGCCAGAATGACAAGTCTTCAGAACAATAATATCTTTAAATTGTTTGTTTTAAATTACTTTAAGTACCGTTATCACCCGGGCCAACAAAACACCTTATTTTTTGGTTCACTTTGGACGTACAAATTAAAAAAAAAATTGTAAAATAAAAAAAGTGTTTTTTGTACAGTCTGAGATGTTTATAAAACCATATAAAAATATTTAAACGATTATACGGACCGGACTACATCCTTAATTCAACACAATTATTCGAAGATATTTTCAATTTAGTTTGTATAAGAAAATTGTGCAGCTTTTTAAAAATGACAATCTGCTTAAATTAGAAATCAAAATATAGTTCCAATAGTACAAGCATAGAGCCAGTTTACGTAGTACTAGCATAACTGGTATAAAAACTACTAGAATTGAACTGGCTAAAATAATAGTAACTAGTATATAATTACTAGTTAAAAATATACTAACACAAAGGTGGATCAAATCATACCAGCAAAAAGCCTAGTTTTTATTATACTAGTATATTACTAGTTTTAAAGTTACTACTATCACAACTAGTTCAAATTATGCCAGTAAAAATACTACCTCAATTCATACCGACAATTGTCTTTTCCTGTGACATCAACACGGGAAAATAACCAGCTTGCGCAATGTAAAAAGCATTTGAGCTCAACTAGTACTGGTATTTTTTTCTGGCCACAAACATTTTTATGTTTATTTTTGTGATATTTTTGGAATATGTAAGGGAGAGTTTTCTAAAGTGGGACCCCTTCTAATCACCAATGTTTTGACATTGACGGTGTAACTTCGATGCGCCATCACTTTTCATGTGGACTTGAAAATATAATACGCGTTGCCTATATTCGAGCCAAACATAGTAAAAAAATTTCAAAAAAAAGTTTTTTATCATTTTTGGCAGTGATCATTTTTTCATTATTTTTTGAGCTATATAAACTGTGAATATATGCATTGCGCCTTACCAGTATTTGATTAAATGCTTAATCTAAATTTAGTGTGAGCTTTTCTGTAGAATTTGTTGTCAAAAGCTTACACTCAATTCAGAGTCGACATTAAAATGACTATTGGTTAGGCCCATTGTGATGGTTTTTCGTTTATCTTTAAGATTTTAAGGTAATTTCTGTTCAAATGCAGTGAAAAATAAATTTCTTTGAATAAATAGAAATTCAAAATTTGGGGATTCACTTCAATTACTTTACGCTTTCTGTGGTTTTATTGAATGCATGATAGAGTCCAACATTAGAAGACAACAATTTTTGCTTTAACGATTTTACCGAATTTTACCGATTTTAAGCTTTTTAGACTTTTGGAAAAATTCAAATAAATTTTCCGACAAAACTATTAAGTATATTCAGCAAAAAGATAGTCATTTAAAATACCAATCTAATGATATATTTGGTACTCGAAAATATTCTCATTGAGAAAAATTATTTTGAAAAACAAATCCGGTTCCACTATAGACAACTCTCCCTTAAGTATTGATAATGATTATAAAAATGTAGTTTCAGGGGCCCGTTACATCTACACACTATGGTCTTATCGTTGAAACATAAGAAAGTAATCTATCAGATGAAGCTGTCATTGAAATAAATCCAATTATTTTAAAGTTTTAAATACGTTTTTGCGACCTTTAAAAGACCGTGATTGAATTTGTCTACAGCAAATATATTTTGAATCAATAAAAAATATGTTTCCGTAGTACATAGTACAAATATACAGCAAACATATTTAATTATTTCATACATTTGTGTGTACCCAATAAACACTGAAATTTTCTTTCTCATTACTTGTGGAAAAAACCATCGTAATCAAACTCAATCTCACCTCAAAATCTCCAGTTATTTCATATGCTAATTTTTATATGGCAATACTTGGGTTTTGTTCCACATTTAAAAACTTCAATCTAGCAACACTATTTATGAACAATTTGTAAACAAAAATGATAACCAATATTTTTTAATATAAACCAACAGAAGATTAAATATCATTAAAGGTAATCGAAAGAAATGGAAATACATTGGAAAAAAGTTAAAAGCGAAGTGATACAGATGATGGAGCTTTTTTCAGTCAGGGGGCAGTGTAGCGCGGTTGTAGACTCCCCAGTTCCTGTACAGGATCAAGGCGCTAGTAGAAACGTAAATTCCTATCAGGAAGTAGGTTATGGGAAGAATTTAAATAAAAAAAAACCGGACTATAAGTATATTAGATATAACTTTAAGAAGTCACTTGTTCTCAACTTGAGAATAACACTCGTTATAACAATAAAAACTGTGAAACACACCTGATATCTAATTGAGAAAACATTGGATAACTTATGTCCCACATTGAAAAATAACACTTTATTATGAGTTGAGATTAAGTGGAGAATATATTGAAGAATCATGGCACGGTTTTTATTAAGAAGGCTATGATTCTCGACAGTAAATGCTATCAATATCTATCGTTGGAGATATGAGAAAAAGGTTGGAGTTTCACTTGAATGTAAGTTGATCAACAATCTTAATGCTTGTTGGGTATATTATGTTATTATTATAAAATGTACATACATTAGTAGTAAATGGACGTACATGATATAAAAAAAAACAAAAACTACTGCGAAAAAATTAGTTTTACTGCGATATTTTTTTAAAATTACTGCTATTTACGAATTTTCAAGTCCGAACCCTGTACACCAAGTACAAAAAGTATACCAAGTATACCAAGTAAGAGAAGAATAATTTACAGTACAGCGTTTCTTTGTTCTCTTTTGAAACTATTCTCCCTTTAAGCACTTTTTCTCACAGCTGCTGATCTTATAAGTAGTTCTTCCAAATTTTGGAAGAGATCATTCCCGTTTTCCTCATGCACTTCAATAAGTTATTCGTGTTCTTCCCTTAACATTTTCCCGTTTTTCCCCCTTTTTTAAGTGTTTTATTTCGAATAGAAACCATAATAATACAAATGTTGCCAATATAAATAAATATATGCCTTAAAATAATGTAACACATTTATTTCTTATAAATTAGAGTGGAACGAGTTTTTGACCTCACCAGTTTTAGATATTTATGGAAACTGCTCGTCAAAATAAATTTTTCTACATCCTTTGTTTTTTCTGTGACATAACGTTTGACTTTTCCCAAGGGTTTTTGTATTTTATTGCCATTTTTTTCACTAAAATTTTTATTTAATCTGAAACCGATAAATTTACTTCCAATTTTTTTCCATGCAAACCTCTCAATTAAGGCATAATTAACAACCTGTCATGGGCTCCCTGTGATACTATGTACGCACTGAAAGATATTCGGGTTCAAAGTTTACAGAAATCGGTCATTAACTAATATCTCCACTCCCCTATGTCGGACATAAAATCTGCTTGCAACAAAGTAGTAGAACAGATAATTATCTTAAAAAATGCTACTAATAGTTTAAATGTAAAAATCACAGTTTTATCGCTATGTTTATGTCTAAACAGCGTAAAGTAGAATCTTCTTACTACTTTGACTAACCGATTTCTTATATTTGTTTTATTTAAATTTATGGAAGAAAAGCTCTCTCAGCGCATGTACCGCTATGCGGAAGAGAAAAATGAACGGTATCAATTTTTTAAATTTTTGGGACATTTCACTTGTATAACAATACAAGTGAACATTTTACATTAAAACATTAGCAGCCATATGCAATAGATTTCTTTAAACAAACGTTCAACGCTTGTTTAGTTACGCTTTGTTCAAGGCTTTACGCATCTTCTACGCTACCTTGCTGAAATTGTTATTCATAACCATTTTTTTATTCATTGCTTAATTTTGTAAGGTTTGTATCTAAACAATCGAAACTCTTTTACAAAAACGAAGAGTTCTTGTACATTTGCAAATCTGATACTCGAAAACTTGACAAAAGGATTTAGGTTATATTTACGCAGCCTTCAAACGCAAATTTCGGCTTTTAAGTTACGCAGATCTTACACAAGCCCGAAAAGCATTTATGAATAACGATGTGTTGTTTAAAGCTGGTTTAAAGTTACGCAGCCTTTTAAATGAGATTATGAATAAGGCTGCAGATATATAATTTTCGATGATTTTCATACATAAAGTACCCATACACTGGGATTGTGTAGCCCGGCTACATATTCACCACGCTTTGTAATTTACAGGTAAAATAAATAAGTTTGTATTAAAACATGATGTCCAAAAATTTTGAACATCTTGTGTAAGTATATTTAATAAATCAATATTTCTTAGTGACCTATATTCTTAGTCGACATAAATTCAGATTTTTCAACTAAATACGAACACAATGGAATTAATGAATGATACGTGATAATTTTAAATGCTCCACCTTCGTCTACTCCAGCAACAACAACAATACAATAACCAGTGCAGCAGCAGAGCTTAACTTATCATTTTAAGTTATAAAATTTCGTTTCGAACAATAAAGGTCGTAAGGACCAGAAAAATATTTTTTTTAGTGTTTTCAATTAAGAAGACATTAACTGGCGCCCAACGTTAGTTAGTTCGCGTGTTCATCTCAGTAAAAAAGGATAAAGAAAAGCCCTTAAGCAGTGCTATAAAATTCATCCTGGGAAAAGCCCTAAAGAAGTGCTCGGACCGCAACTTTAGAACAATTAGGACCCTGTGGAGAGCTTCGTATGGAGACAGCCACAAACTCACAAAGAGTGCGCATCGTTGGACGCTTTGTAGATTGCAAACAGGACAATTCCGCAGCGCCGTGGGATGTTAATCTTACTGTAAGCTAGAATAAGAAATTATCATATAAAATTGTGTGAACATATTGAATTAAAAATGAACGTAAAAGTGAAATATTTAAAGATTGCTTGAATATCAGATAATAATAAGAGATAAGAATTTATGAACTAAAGTACAGAAAAATTAATATTTACAACACAAAAACTTTACTTTAAAATTTACTTTTAATAAATTTTACTGTGGACATATTGAATTGAAAATTAACATAAAAGTGAAATATTTAAAGCTTGCTTGAATATCAGTTGATAATAAGAGATCGGAATTTATACCTTAGTTCGTATAAAAATTAATATTAATAACACAAAAAACTTTACTTTAAACTTTGTGTACTAAACTCAGCTAAACAAATATTAGAAATGGCTCAAAATAATTTAATTTGGCCTGCGATGTTAGGAAATTCTAGTGTACCGACACCACCAGCACCTCCTGCACCTCTTGCACCTCCAGTGTTTCAAAATACCGCTAATGCAAGTCCAGAGTTTTCAAGTCTGATTAGGAACCTTATAAAAGATATACTAATGACTGATGGACAGAATCTTCTTAAAGATACGCTTTATGCAACACATCAAACTATGACGGACCAAACAATAGTTTAACAGTACCGAAATAACCTAGCAGACATGGACAAAATACCAGATGTTGTCCGTTCATTGCGAGAATTCAACGGAAATCCGGCAGAATATAGCAGCTGGAAAAAAGCGTTGAAAGAATACTTAAAATTTACGAACTAACCATAGGTACTCCCAGATACTTCGGTATCCTTAATGTAGTGAGAAATAAAGTCGAAGGTAGTGCTGACGCTGTGTTGGAATCTTACAACACACCTCTTAATTGGAAGGCAATATCCCGGTGCCTTACAACGCACTATGCCGATAAAAGAGACTTAAGCACCCTAGAATATCAGGTGACGTGTCTGATTCAAGAAGGAAGAACAGTACAAGAATTTTATAGTGAGGTGTTATCACTCACTTATCACTCATTCTCAATAAAATTGCGTGCATGGACATCAATGATGAAACCTTGCGGGTTCTTACCGACACATATCGCGATAAAGCACTGGATACCTTTGTACGAAGTTTAACCGGTGATCTTTCAAGATTGCTAGGCATGAAAGAGCCTACCGATTTACCAGAATCTTTGCACTGGTGCATTAAGCTTGAAAATCAAAATTTTAGAGCAGTGCACGCAAATAATCAATATAGCATTTCAAGAAAACCAATTCCAAATCCACAACCTTTTAATACACGACATTTTTAACAACAACCTTTGTTACCACCTAGGAAATGTCAATATGAAAAGCAGCCATTTTTCCCATAACTTGCTCATATCCCTTGAAGTGTTCCACAAACAAGACCACAAGTACCTCAGTTTTACCACCAACAGCCCTAATATTTTAATCAACAATTTAGATCAGACGTTCCTTTCAATAATTTTGCACATAATGTTCAAACAGCAAGGCCATCACAATCAAAATCTCCAACACCAATGGATGTTGACCAATCCCAGCAAACAAGGAATGTAAACTATATGAATAGACCAAATTTTAATAATTTTCAAGGAAAACGCCCACCTCCAACACAGTCAAGCCAGTTCAATAAAAATTTTACGAATAAAATGCAACGAATCAATCAAATTACTCAAGAACCCGTAAATAACACTCCACAAGTATCCGAGTCAACTGAATACGACATACAGCAAGGAAGTCAGTCATGGGACGAATATTATCAGGATTACATAAAACAATCGCGGGACGAACAAAATGACGACAACGAAGAATTTTGTGACATACATTTTTTAGGTTAACGGACTCTATGTTTCCTTATTTCCAATGTAGGACCGGTAACGGAGAGGTACTCAAATTTTTAATAGACACTGGGTCTTATAAAAACTATATACAGCCCTCATTAGCAAGAAATCCCCTACCAAATGACAAAATCTTTTACGCCAACTCAGTAGGCGGAAAAATAAAAATATCTCATCATATTTTTTTTAATCTTTTTGGAATAGAAACCGACAAACTTAAATTCTTTGTATTACCCTCTCTTAAGTCCTTTCATGGTATTCTTGGCAATGACAGCCTCAAACTGCTTAACGGAATAATTCATACATAAACAACAAATAGCTAAATCCGATAATAACTTATATACTAAAATAGAACATTTAACAAATGATAAAAAAAAACTCACTCATTGTGTAATCAATACTCAACACTTTTCGCAGAACCTAATGAAAAGTTAACCTATACTGCAAAGGTAAAAGCGGAAATAAGAACGTTAACTGATGATCCAATTTACTCTAGAAGCTATCCATATCCTATGTCATTGAAGTCCGAAGTTGAAAGATAAGTAAACAAACTCCTCGAAGATGGAATTATCAGGCCATCTCGTTCACCTTATAATGCACCTGTATGAATAGTAGACAAAAAACCAGATTCCTCAGGCAACAAACACTACAGGCTAGTTATAGATTACCGAAAACTAAATTCAGTTACGATTGCAGACCGGTACCCAATACCGGAAATAAACGAAGTCCTTGCCCAATTAGGAAGCAATAAATTTTTCTCCGTGGTAGATTTAAAAAGCGGTTTTCACCAAATTCCCTTGAGAAATTCGGATACCGAGAAGACAGCATTTGCTATTAACAATGGCAAATATGAGTTTACAAGATTACCTTTTGGCTTGAAGAATGCCCCTTCAATCTTTCAAAGAACACTAGACGATATTCTACGAGAAAACATAGGACGTAATTGCTACGTGTACATAGATGACATCATCATATTTAGTGAAACAGAATGGGACCACGCAAAAGACTTATCAAATATCTTTAGGTCACTCGAACAGGCAAACATGAAGATCCAATTGGACAAATGCAAATTCTTTGAAAAAGAAGTATAATTTTTGGGTTTCATTGTACCACCAGATGGAATTAAAACAAATCCTTCAAAAATCGAAACTATAAAAAATTTTCCAATCCCGAGAAACCTTAAAGAACTCAGATCCTTTTAAAGTCTTTCAGGATACTACCGTCGCTTCGTAAAGGACTATGCAAAGCTCGCTTAGCCCCTGACAGCCCTTTTAAGAGGGGAGGACGGACGTACATCCAAGACTCGGTCAGTAAAAAAACTTTTGACGAAGACGCTTTTAATGCATTTTATAAAATCAAAAATGTTTTAATTTCAAGTGAAGTAATGCTAACTTATCCCAATTTAAATAAAGATTTTGAGCTCCCAACAGATGCACTAATTATGCAATAGGTGCTGTTCTATCTCAGGAAGATAGACCAATAACATTGATATCAAGAACACTCTCAAAAGCAGAAGAGAACTACGCTGCCAATGAAAAGGAGATGCTCGCCATCATCTGGGCATTGAAGTCTCTGCGAAATTACTTGTATGGCTCAGTAAAAGTAAATATCTTTACCGATCATTAACCTTTAACGTATGCTCTGAGTAACAAAAATAACAACAGCAAAATGAAGCGTTGGAGAGCAATTCTTGAAGAGCACAACTATGAGCTGAAGTACAAACCAGGTAGTAGCCGATGGATTATCCCGACCACCGCAACAAGCACAAATCAATGCCCTAACAGCTACGCAACATAGTGATGAAAGCTCATCACAAAATTTAGTTCCATACACTGATGCCCCGGTAAATGCATTTAAAAACCAACTTTTCATAACAACAGCAGAAACTTCATCTTATCAATTTAAAATAATCTTTCCAACTTACCATAGACATATTATAACAGAGCCAGAGTAATTTTAATAAGCTTGCTTAAACGCTATCTTAACCCTTCAGTCACTAATGCAATCATTACGGAAGACCTCATCCTTGGCAAAATTCAAACCATATACCAATTACATTTCAGCCGATATAGATTACTTTAAACTCGAAAGACAGTAAAAGACTTAACACAGGAAACAGAACAGGAATCTGAAATTTTGAAAGAACATAACAGAGCGCATAGGAACTCAACCGAAAATAAAGCCCAACTTCTAGAAAAATTTAACTTTCCTCAAATGAATGCAAAAATAAAGAAACTTACAAAACAGTGTACAATTTGTCAAGAGAACAAATACGAAAGACATCCCTTTAACCCAATTCTGAAACCAACCCCTATTCCGAACTACCCAGGACATATTGTCCATATTGACATCTATCACACCAATGGTAAAGTTATCCTTACCGCAATAGATAAATTTTCAAAATACACTCAGGTTAAAATTGTAAAATCGAGAGCAACAGAAGATATAAAACAACCGTTACAAGATTTACTCACATCCTTTGGAATTCCAGAAAGCATTGTCATTGGCAATGAAAAACCCCTGAGCTCAAGCCCCATTATATTTATGTTAGAAAATCAATTCGGCATTTCAGTATTTCAAACACCTCCTTATACCAGCTCCGACAATGGACAGGTGGAGCGATTTCATTCAACTCTTTCTGAGGTAGTACGGTGCGTTAGAGCAGAAAATATCCATAGCAATTTTAATGAATTACTGAATAAGTCAATATGCAAATATAACTACTCAATCCATTCAACCACCGAAAGGAAACCCATTGAAACATTTTTTGGCAGAAGAGTTTACGCTAATCCAATATTGGTCGAAAAAGAAAGACGTGCAAATATAAGGAACATAGTCGACAAACAGAAAAAAGGTCTCGAATTTCACAATAAGAAACGGACTGAAGTAAAAACATACGAAACCAACGACATTATCTATGTTAAAATCAATAGACGACTAGGTAATAAGCTCACACCCAGATACAAAAAAGAGATAGTACTAGAGGACAAAGGTAATACAGTTATGACACAATCCGGACGGTCAGTACACAAAAGCCATATAAAGCCATAATTATAAAAAATTGTAAGAAACTATAACAAATTAAGATAACATAATAATAATTACACTGATAATAATAAAATAATATGATGAAAAAAACTATAAAAATGACAATATAATTTATGAATAGCGTAAGAATAAAATAAAATTAGCAATAACAATAATTATAAGAACATCAATAAAATAATAAGAAAAGAACGTAAGATATAAATATTCATAAGAAATATTTAGAAGGAAATGGAACAATATGCCATAGGCGTACGACCATAATTTCAAGTAATATACCAAAATCGAACAATATGCCATAGGCGTACGATTATATCTTCAAGTAATAAGAGAAAATAAAAAATATGCCATATAGGCGTACGATTATATTCTAAGTAATAAGTGTTTGCCATAGGCGTACGATTATATTTTTTAGCAATAAGTGAAAATGAAAAAATATGCCATAGGCGTACAATTTATAATTAGATTATTGTATTAAATAAATTATCAAAGTAGTTATTTCTTTTCAGTTTCCTCGCCTGCTTGGCTAATGCAGATGTACAGATCCATGATTACTCCTCATCCCACCTAATAACCATTGAAAATGGACAGTCCAAAATAAAAGATGGTACATTAAATTTTATGCACTTAATTAACACTCAGATCTACAGAGATCTTTTGGAAAGCATAAGTAATACTATAGACAAAAATATACCACAAGAAAACCCATTATATCCCACTCTACAACATGAGGCCCAACAAGCCATTGAAATGTTAGAAATCCTTGAACCCATAAGAAATCCCAAATCAAAAAGATCCCCAGATATACTTGGCACTGCATGGAAATATCTTGCAGGTAGCCCTGATCATGATGATCTTAGTATGATCAATGATAATTTGAACAAATTAATAACAAAAAATAATAAACAAACTTTAATAAATGATGCTCTAAATCAGCAAATAAATAAATTAACTAAAATAACTAGCGATCTACTGAACTCAATTAAAAAAGATAATATTGTAGCAAACGAAGTAGCCTAAACCTACAAAGTAAATTAAGATTAGTTAAAGAGGAAATAATAAATGTAAAATACGCAATACAATGGGCTAGAATAGGAATTGTAAATTCATTTATATTGAATAAAAAAGAAATTGACATAGCAGTTAAAGAAATTAATACAGAAAATATGCCATTTAATACTGCAGAAGAGGAATTAGAATTTGCAGATGTAAGCGTATTAAGTAACTTATCAGCAATTTTATATATTGTAAAGATACCATTAACTACCAATGAAATTTATAACAATTATATTATTAAAGCTGTAATAAGAAAAAACTTAATAATTAATTTGAAATATAACAATGTCCTAGTAAATAAAGAAAACATTTTAGGAATAAAAGCTAATTGTAAGCAATACAATATGATAAGTATTTGTAAGCAAAGCAAATTGTTAGACTTAAGCGATGATTTTTGTATACCAAATTTAATTAAAAGTCTCAACTCGTCGTGCCACATGATAAATTGCCACCACATCCCGAGAGACGAACTCATAGCACCTGGAGTACTTTTCTTGAACAATTTCCAAGGAAACGTTATGATAGATAACAACGTTCGAATCTTGAATGGCACCTTTATATTGAATTTCAAAAATGCATCAATAATAATAAACGGGAAAACATATAAAAACTTCGAAACACCCCCATTAAAGATAATGCCAGCAATAGCTGAACCAACACCAGCAGAAGGAAGCCGAACTAGGCTACTGTCACTAGAAGCCATTAGCGAACTACACATCAATAACACAGCCGAAATCAAATCACTACAAACTGAGAAGATGATAAACAGAACCTTTGCAGGAGTGACCTTCATCATTATGGTCGCCCTGTTGGTCAGCATCAAGAAACATTGCTTTAAAAAAGGGAAAAATCCCAGAACAACCGGCAAAAGTTGTTTTGGAGGATAACCAAAGTCAGGAAACTGCCCCTCAAGTCCCTACGCCTGAAGTAAGAACTTTCCAAATATTTCAGACGCTCGAGGAAAATCGTTTTTAAGGAGGGAGGAGTTAAAGCCAAACATATTTTTTTTCCATAAACCTACGTTCAGCCAACACACGCATCCGTTCCAGACGAAATATGAGATCGGTACGTGACAAATTGCAGTTGCAACGTTCCCACTACACAATAGAGCAGAGTCAGCAGATAGCGGCTACTCCAGCAACAACAACAATAACAATAACCAGTGGAGCAGCAGAGCTTAACTTATCATTTTAAGTTATAAAAATTGTTCAGTCAGTACGTAATTTCGTTTCGAATAATAAAGGTCGTAAAGACCAAAAAAATATTTTTTTTAGTGTTTTCAATTAAGAAGACATTAACTTATATAAATAAGCAACATCGAATAAAATAATAGTGATTATTATTTTAAGGTACTCAAAATAACAATACTGAGTTCTAAAGCAATCCCAAACACTGAATGTTCAGTATGAATCTTTGAAATATGTAAATTTTAAACTTGGAGTTCCCTCTTCACACTATAAATTGATTATAAATCCAGCTCTATGGCCATGGGGTGTCAAAGTTAAAGATTTTCAGTTTTTAAAAAATGAGGAATCAAATGACAGCTCCATAGTGAATTCTTCTTTTAATTTGGGTCAGAGCGCCCTTAAAATATACTATCAAAATACTTCGGGTATCAAAACGAAATCGAATTCTATTTTTGCTGCAACTTCCCAGTGTGATTATGATATTTACATACTCACTGAAACTTGGCTTAATAATACTTTTTATAGTGAAGAGTTCTTTGATTCCTCTATTTACACTATTTATTGGAAAGATCGTGATGCTAATTCTACCGGATTGTCGCGTGGTGGAGGTATTTTAATTGCGGTTAATCGTGCTCTTCTTTCTTCTTCTGTTTTGCTGACAAACTCTGATGTGTTTCTGGATTAATTATGTGTGCTAATTAAAATTTAATCTGAATGCCTTTACATTACAGTTTCCTATGTGCCACCGAATAGCACGCTGGCTCTATATAGAATGCATGTGGGTAACATATCAGAACTATGTGCGTCTTTCTCTACTGAAAGTAGCCAACTGATGGTTTTCGGCAATTTTAATCTCAGTGAAATTGCTTGGTCAGAGCAGTTTGGTGCTAACTATCTATCTCCATCGAATGTATCAATTGAAATTGAAATGTATGTTATTGATAATTTACTTGAGCTTGGTCTCATTCAAATTAATAATTGCTTTAATAGTTTAAATAGATTATTTGACTTGATTTTTATTTCTTGTAACATAAATTTTAACATTCATCATTTAAAATTTTGTTTTACAAATATTTTAGACTTCATAAAAATATTAAAACTTATAACTTTAATTTTAAAATATGCAATTTCAATATTATGAATAATGCTCTTGGAGTGGGATAGTGAGTTTCATCAGTTAGATACTTCAGTTTGTTTTAATGCTTTTAATGATGTAATCTCTAGAGTTTGTAATGAATACATTCCTAAAGTAAGGGAATGCATTCATAAGTTGCCATGGTACATTAGAGGCCTTAAAAAGTTAAAAAATTTACGTTCTATTTAGATAAATACCTTTGAAGTCAATATTTGTTAAAATTTGAAAATAACATAAGGACTAACCCTACATATTTTTGGCGTTTTGTTAAATCCAAGAAAAATTGTTCTGACTTACCCTCATCTATGTTTTATGGTGACAAATCTTCAAACAATCCAACTTGTACAGCTAATCTTTTCGCAGATTTTTTCAGGTTAAGCTATGATTTCCCTAGCATTTGCAATTATGAAGGTCCAAATGTTGTACCTCAGTCGGTAGACTTTGGTTCACTTTTATTGAGTTAGGGTGATATCTTAAATGGTATTCGTGGTTTAAAAGCTACAAGTAGTGTTGATTCAGATGGTATATGTGCTGTCGTAATCAAAAATTGTGCGAAAAACTTACTTTACCCGTTAAAAATTATCATTAATAACTCGTTGCGATCTGGTGTGTTTCTTGATTGCTAGAAAGTGGGTTCTATAACACCTATATACAAACACCTATATACAAATGTAGCCAATTTTGATTCGAAGTTTACGTTTTGTGTGCATTCGGATTATATTATACCAAAGGCGTATGCAATGCTGGCTTTCATAAGGCGTAATAGTTCAGCTTTTAGAGATCCGTATACATTTAAGGCTTTATTTATTAGTCTTGTTCGATCAAAACTTGAATATGCCTCAGTAATTTGGAATCCATTTTTTTAATTGCACAAAAATCGGCTGGAAAGGGTTCAGAGATATTTTACCAGATTCGCTTTACGCACTTGTTATCTCTAATTTGCTTCTTTGCTATATAATGCCCGTTGTCTTTTGGTTGGTTTAAAGACTTTAGAAGTCAGAAGACAAATTTTATCTTTACTCTTCCTATTTGACATTGTGTCTGGTGCAGTTGACTGTCCTGATCTTCTCAGTATGATTCAGTTCAATGTACCTCTAAGAGCACTACGAAATTATGATCCTTTTCATTTAAATACTGTTCGCACTAATTATGCTGCTAATGCACCAATTTATAGAAATTTAAAATTATTTAATGATATTTACCAAATTTGTAATCTAGATTTTTCAATGTCCAAAAATTCTATGAAAACATTATTGTATAGTATTTTCTAATTATTCTTGCAATTTATTTGAAACTTAGTGTGTAATAAATTTTTGTAATTTCTAGTCTGAAAGAATTTTGTTCATAGATCAAATAAATACAAATACAAATACTTTACTCTGTATAACTGGTTTGCGGCCATTGCCCAACCCAAGGACCTACGTGGAAATGAGATTAATCTCATATCCGCCAAATCAAAATCCCAATTAGTTGGATATGCATTTGGACCAACGCAGGCAACTTGTGTGGAAAAGAAATATACTCTGGCACAGCAATCCAGGTGATAGTGTGAGTTCAGTATAATTTCAAATCAGGAAGCCACGTGAGCACGTAAATCACAATTCGATTTAAAATTAAAGTATTGAATAATTAAAAAGCAAGTTTTGAAAAAAAAAATTCATATTTGATGGTGCTTACTTTATAAAATACTAGCTGAACCCGGTGTGCTTCGCTACCCCCCTCGTACCAGGATTGCATTTCAAAATTGTGGCAATACCAAAATCACTTTTCACGCCATTGAATTTTCGAAATAAGTCCACCCCAGCGCCACCTACCGTGTCCATTTATACACAAATTATTTTCTTATGATTAAACAAACATACATTCTGAATTTCAGTTAAATTGGTCCATAAATTCAAATTTTCGATATAAGTCCACCCCAGCGCCACCTATCGGGTCCATTTATACACAAATTATTTTCTTATGATTAAACAAACATACATTCTGAATTTCAGTTAAATTGGTCCATAAATTCAAATTTTCGATATAAGTCCACCCCAGCGCCACCTATCGGGTCCATTTATACACAAATTATTTTCTTATGATTAAACAAACATACATTCTGAATTTCAGTTAAATTGGTCCATAAATTCAAATTTTCGATATAAGTCCACCCCAACGCCACCTATCGGACTTTCCCGGAGGGTTTTTCCAAAATTTTCCTTCGTAAAAACCTTCTCCTGGCAATTATAAACAACTGAAAAAAAATTTTAGACAAATCGGCCCAGCCATTCTCAATTGATGTTTTACTATACATTTTTTACACCATTTTTATATATATAGATAATATTGAGACAAAAAGGAGAAATAGAACAATCTCAATTACCGATATTACATTGTTATAAAACTGCGTTTGGTATAATAGGATGAAGTTAAATTGATTTAATTATTTAAATGTAATATAATTCTCCGTTTTAAGACGTCTACCGAATCAGAAAAATTAATCATGTTGAAGTTATTATTGAAATCACTGAACACACATCGTAAAGGTTCATGAAGAGCGTAATTAGAATTGCACTGACTCAACTTGAAAAACAGAAAATTTCTAGTTCCTCTACTTAGGATGTTAAAATTTAGAGCTGAGATGAGATATTCCGAATTAATCCCACCACGAAGTAATTTATACAGAAACGTGATATAAGCATCATTCTTCTGCTTCTTAGGGAAGGCAGTAAAAGATTCTTAAGGCGTATTTCATACGATGGAAGCATAATATTGGGACTCCATCGACTATGACGTAAAGCAAAAAGTAAAAACTGTTTTTGAACGGATTTTATGGCGTCGATGTAGACATTATATTGTGGGTTCCATATATTTCCACATGCATATTCAAGAATTATCCTTACGAGAGAGGTATATAATAATTTAGCAGTAAAGGGATCACTGAATTCTTTAGCCCTTCTTTTAATGAAACCAAGGACTCCTCTTGCCTTATTTATCACCTTATTAACGTGGAGATTTAAGCGCAGTTTTGAATCCATAATAACACCAAAATCGAGAAAACTGGAAACTATTTCTAAGTTAGTGTTATTTATAGTGTAATTTATGTTATTAGCAGATCTACGCGAGAATGTCATTTGCTTACATTTTTTAAAGTTAAGATTTAATATATTTAAGCTACACCAGTCCACTAGTCTATTTAGATCAGGTTGTAAAATATGTCGTTCTCCGGGTGATTTGTAATAAAGAAAAAGTTTCACGTCGTCAGCGTACATTAAGACGTTACCGTGTTTTATTACCGAAGGAGATCATTAATGAATAGTAAAAACAAAACCAGTCCAAGATGACTGCCCTGAGGAACGCCAGAAGTGACCGAAATACTTTTTGAAAGAGAATTCTTATATAAAACTTTTTGAGTATGTCTAGATAAATACGAATTTATCCAATTTAATAATGTGACAGGAAACCCAATAAGGTGGAGTTTTTTCGAATGAAGATTATAATTAACACTGTCAAAGGCCTTGCTAAAGTCCGTATAAATAACATCAGTCTGCAGTCCCAAAGTAAAACCATCTATAACACGGGAGTAAACTCTTAGAGGTTTATTGTAGTGGACCTACCCTTCAGAAAACCATGTTGAGAGACAGAAATGGTGGAGGACACGGAGTAGGTTAATTGATCAGTTATGATTTTCTCAAATAACTTAGGGATTGCACTTAATTTTGCAATACCTCGATAGTTAGACACATCTATCTTGGAGCCAGATTTATGAATGGGTGTAATATAAGAATCCTTCCATATAATAGGAAAATAACCACTATGCAAGGAAATTTTAAAAATGTTTGCTAGAGGAGTACACACGTTTGTAGCACATTGCTTTAGAATACAGCTCGGAATTTCATCACGGCCGGTCGTAAAAGAATATTTTACTTGTCGCAAATAACACATAACAATATTTGGGTCTATTACAGGAGTTTCAAAAGAGTTAACTGGCGGGAGAAAAAGATATACCGTGCTAGTATTAAATGGTATATCAGAGTAAGTTGATTTAAAGAAGTTTGCAAACATGTTAGAAATCACATTGTCACAAGATGATTCTTCCTGATTGAATTTCATAAGGGTTGGAAAGCTGGAGGCTTTACGTTTTGAGTTAAGAAAACTATAGAAAAGTTTTGGATTATCTTTAAATTGAGATTTTATGTTAATTATATAAGCAGAATAGCATTGTTTATTTAATAGTTGATATCTATAACGACAAGAAGAATAGGAAGCAAAGTCTAAACTAGAACCAGATATTTTATATTTTTTAAATAAACGAGTTTTTAAATTTTTTAGTCCTTTAGCTCATTTGTTAGCCAGGGTGGATTAAGAGGATTGGAGCAACATCTTTTTTTTGGGACGGACATAAGAAACACCTTTGCAGAGTATCATTAAAAAACTTTACCGAAGATTCGACGTCATAATATGAATATGATGTTTCGCTAGTTAAAATTGGAGACCAATCAGTTTGCGAAAGTAAGGAATTAAGTTTTACATAGTCCGTTTTTTTAAAATTTATTTCGCGCATCAGCAGTTACTTTTTCTTCTTTTTCGTGGGAGAGTAAAACTGTTCTTTCAAGAGTTGGATGATGTACATCTTCTGAAAGAGGTATAAACACACAAAGAGATACTATCAAAACACCACTACCGATCTTATCATGACGTTATCATGACGACCTTTACGTTTTCTGTTATAAATGGGTTGTTTTTTTATTTGATTTTTTTTAATGGTTAAAAAATTAACTTTTATTAAATTCTTAAATTATATTGTAACACACATTACACATTTGGGCAAAAACAAAACACATTGGCAGATTTTTAAAAATTTTTTAACCTTTATTTTTATGTTAGGTCGCATCAAAAAAAGGTTAAATATTAATGAGTATATAAATTTGTACTACATAATTATAAGACCAGTTCAGTTTATAAAAATGTTAATATTCTTCGATGCGTGTCCAAAAATACCTTAAGACCCAAAAAAAAATTTTACGTTTAGATATTGCGCAAATCGTTTTGAGGTCATTTTGGAGTTATTTACGACTTAAACCATTTTGAATAATGTGTTGCCCAAACAAAAACACATATGGAATATATTTTGAAGAAGAATCATTTATAATAATCTAATCTTTTATACTTTTTTTTTATTTCTTAAAATATGCATCTTATATTTTTTGGCGGAGCTTTAAAAATGCAATTAAAGCTTTTTACGATATAACATACTGTATATTTTTGGAACATATTATTTAAAAAAATAAAAACAGTACTAATATTTATTCTTCATTATATGTATTTTTTAAAAATATGAATTTTGTAATGTTTTTTAAATTGTTTCTATGTCGATCAACCACTTGCAGCAAATATTGTTTTTGCTCTTCATTTGAATTTATCGAATTATTAAATTCAGTATTAATGCTACACTTCTCTCTGCTAAATCTTTGATAACATTGAGCTGAGTGAACATTTGAAGACCAGTAACATATGCGCTCTTATTAAGCCACTCAACAGGGTGCAAAAATTTGAGTAACACTTATGGTATCTTAGTGAAAAATTTATAGGGTTATCATTTTTCGACAGGTCTCTAAGTGTTGACACTCACAAAAAAATGGCGGAGTCAATACAAAATAAGCCAGGAAGTGAAAAGACGTTAAAAAAGTATTCAAGTAAATGAACATATTTAAATGTAAATTTGTATGATTTTGCTTCCATCAACACTAGATTGTTTTTCAAAAAACTTAACATTTTTTCTGAGTTTTTAAAACTTGACACTGCTCAGTGGCTTAATAACAGCGCATATGTAAGTGGTCTTAAAATGGTCACTCAGCTCAATGTTATCAACGATTCGGCATAAAAAATTTTAACAACTTTACAAAAAATCATATTTTTAAAAATATATGTAAAAAAAATAAATGTTAGTAGTGTTTTTATGTTTTTTTTACATATTGTGGTCTAGAAATCTGCAGCATGTTATATCGTAAGAAAGCTTAAGCTTTGTCCAAAAATACAGAATCACAAACATGATGTCGCTGGAAAAAAATAAAATTTAATGTGGAAAAACGATAATTTTGGTTTACGAGTTAAATTGCATATTTAAAGCTCCGCCAAAAAATATCAGATGCATATTCTAAAAAATAAAAAAAGTATAGCAGTACTGCCGACCGAAGCGAAAACATATATGTAAAATATTAGTACTCCCTGGAAGACTTTGTCCTGCCACGTACCGCCTTACTGCTATATAAGAATTTTCATGCTAATCGGAAAAAAATTTATATTTTCACCCCCTCAACCTTTGATTATTTCTTTCAAAATGTTTTTTATTCAGATAGCATTTTTATTTTATATTTACACCAAACTATATTATAACATTTAAATTGAATATTGTTGATATAAAAATAAAATACAGGGACTTTATTTGTAAAAGAAAGGGAGCACTATTGAATGAAAAATAATCCTCAAAAAGGATATTTAATATTCTTCTTTCAATGTATATGTAGAGCTGTAGCTAAAATAAAATAAATATACTTTTTTTTATACATGATATTTTGTTTGATGGGTCTTGAAGTCTCTTTTAATGCCTGCATTTGAGATCTTGCTACAAGGAAAACAGAAAACATAGCAAGCAAAGTGCAGTTTATTTTCTGCCCCCTATTCGGTTCATCCGTACATCCGGTTCAGCATTAATGCACATTATTTTCATCTTTTATCACTTCATTATATTTTAAATTATGGGTTTTATTATAAAAAAAAGTAAAACATAAACAAAAATATAAATACACACAAAATTGTATTTACATGCATTTCATTGAATTTCAGTTACATTATTTTCACTGTTTGCGTCATTAATTATTGCATTATATTTTTAAAAAAGATACTATACAAAAAATGATAAAATTATTATTAGGTAGCCTTGACAACTAATTATTTTCTCACGAGGCACGACCATCGAATTTCAAACAAAAGAAAACAATATAAAGTGCGTGTGTCACAAACATTGGCAGCTTTCAGCGGAGTCAATTGTTGGCAACTGTTTTTTTTTAAGTTTGAGTGAGAAACCTTTGCAATTAAATCATCCATTCACAGCAGGTGACTCCTCTGAATGCGGCCAATGTGTGTGACACACGTTCTCTATTTTGTTTTCTTTTGCTTGACATTCGATGGCCGAAACACGAAATGTTACTCTTACCTATTACTTATTATACCATGTCCCATGTCCCAGTCATAGAATATGCTGGCGGCATTTATAAAACTACAAATGTTTTTATGTTGGTCATGAAACTCAAAAACGAAGTTGACATTTCATACAAAATCTGCAAGCAATGAGAATGCAATATGAAAGCAAGAATTGGCAAATATATCAAAATGGATAAGTTTGCCAGTTACGGTCACTTAGAAAGAAAACACATTCAGCCCTAACATTACCTTGTCTAATTCTACTATGGCAGCAAGCAACCATCAATAAGTTTATCTGCTGACAAATCGTTCCTTCATAAAGAAATCATGAAGGATATTTACTGTTTTTCTGTCAATGTATATGTAGATCTGTAGCTGAACTAAAATACATTTACAACAACAATTAGCAAGCAAATCTACTACAACGATGAACAGAGAAGAGCAGTATCACATGATGTTAGCGCAATGTTAGAGGGGATGAACCGAATTGGCGGCGGAAAATAAACAGCACTTTGCTTGCTATGTTTTTTGTTTGCCTGGTAGCAAGACCTCAAGTGGAGGCATTAAAAGAGACATCACGGCCAGTCAAACAAAAAGCAAATATCAAAAATTTTAAATTTATTTTATTTTAGCCTACACCTAGCTCTACATATACATTGAAAAAAATAGTAGCATTCAATAGCTGCATTCCCGTGGTCGTTGATTTAGAGCGCGGCTCTATTTTACTCACAACACAAAAACAAAAATTAAAACCAGCTCGATTTCGAGCTCTATTTCTGATCTTAAAATGCTGCCAAGTTTCAAGCCTATTTTTATCAAAACGAACATAGTTGGCAAATCTAAATAACTATTTATTCCTGTTTTGACGTTTCACCGCTCGATGGGCGTTTTGGTATTGTTGTTTTCTTTTGTTATTGTTCTTAAAACAGCTGTTTCAAGACTGTGATGACGAATTGATATAAAGTTGAACTAACGTTATTTTACTGAGATTTGATCTGATCTAGTGCCACGGGAATGCAGCTAATGTTTCGCAGCGGAGCAAAGGGAGGGGAAAGAACGATGCGTCAGCAGAGGAACTTATTGATGTTGCTTGCTTATGTTTTCTATATTGTTATCTTTGCTTTCTGCATTGATGACGGGAGTTACTCGGAAAAAGACAATAATGCAAACCAAAGATTTACCCTCTACCAAAATCGTTCAACGCGCCTAAAGAAGTTTTCACTTCAAAAAAGTATAAAAACTTAGATTATTATAAATGATTTTTCGTCAAAATATATTCCATATGTGTTTTTGTTTGGGAAACACAGTATTCAAAATGGTTTAAGTCGTACATAACTCCAAAATGACTTCACAACGATTTTCGCAATATCTAAAGGTCAAATTTATTTGGGTCTTAAAGTATTTTTGTTTTCATTAGGAATGGAACTTTACAGAAATGGAACTTTAAAGAAATGGACGCTCACCGACGAAAAAGATACCTATAATTTTCCTCATATAATTTTGAACTGGTCAAATGCACATATGTACAATAACATTTAAAATTTTAGTCCGATCAGTTGAATAGTTTTTTCGTAATCACGTTAACGAGGTCAAAAAGCGTTGTTTCAAGAAAAACGTGTTTTCGGAAAGTTTTTGTTGCCATGGATGCCAACTCGACGTGCCTGTTTAAAAAGTATCTAACAAATGTTTCTCCATCTCTACAACTTAAATAAGATATTGTATAGTATTCCTAATGGTATCTCATATATAATATAAGGTTTTTTAGAAAATTGATTTTTTGAAACAAATGGACCAAACTGAATCTTAAAAATATTTTTATTTAAGGGGACAGTACACCCCCGAATTTTCAAAAAATTATTTTTTTTTTATAATTGATTTTGGTTCACAAGACCTCAAAGATATAATATTCGAAATTAATTTCTAAGTGAAATGGTCAAGGTTTTAAACGCAGAGCGTCACGTCCGTATAATCGGTGTTAAAAACTTTAAAGCGCTTTTTCTAGAAATCACATTTTTTGAGTTGGCGGGCGTGATAAAAAACTACTGCACTGATCGTTCTAAAATTTTAATATGCTATTGTTCACATAGAAGTCTATAGATTGAACTACAGATAGAAATATCGGCAAAGTATTTTTGGTTTTCAAGGGATTTTTTGGTCCAAAAAATAGGCTAATTTCGAAAAACGCCCCCATTTTATCAATTTTTGATGTTATTTTCAGTAATATCCAAACATTTTTTTTGTATACTATTTTTAAATAAAAATATATACAAAAAGTTTCAATAATATATCTTGTTCCTTTCTTAAAAAATTTGCATTTTAAAAATTTAATTTTTGAAAAATCCAGGTGTGTACTGTACCCTTAAAAAAATAAGTATTAAAAATTATAAAAAACAAATTTATAATTTAATTGAAAACATCCGCATCCGCGGACATGAATTTCAACTATCCGCATCTTCAAGGAAGGCCACATCCCTAATTGTTACTGTTTTTACAACTAAAAATTTAATTTATTTAATCTTTACAAAATTGTGCAGAACTATCGACTTTTCAACTAGCAAAGACAGTAGTACATTTAAGACTACTTAGCTATGAGCTAGAAAAACAGTTGATATTTTTTTAACTAATCAAAATGCGAGTAGTTAGTTAACTAAAAATTAAGCAACTAGTAATTTTATAGCTAGTAAAACAGCTTGCATTTTTAAAATAGCTGGAATACAGATAGTAACTTATTTATTTGTTTATTACATTAAAATCCTAATGCTACAAAGCTATAAATATTCTTAACATTTAAAGCATCAGTTACAGGTTTTTTAAAAAAAAATTTAGATAATCTTTGGCAAGTTACATAATGGGCGTGGAAGTCGTTTAGGAGCTAGACCAGTTACAGTTTTGAAGGCGCACAAGGCGCTTTCTTGATTTTAGAATAACGTTTGCATTATCTCAGAAACTCAGAAGCTAGGGCTATGAAACTTTGTATAAATGAGTTTTAGCCTAAATTAAGTACCAACAAAATTGAATTCTAGGTAAAATGCATACCCCCCATACAAACCATATTTTTTTTAATAAAAAGAGAACTGCATAAAATTGCTTATTTGTGTTTTTAAAAAGTTAGTGTAGTTTATTTAACTACATTTAAACGTCATGCTAAAAACAATTACAATCGGTTAAATTTTAGATATATCTCCCATAAAATTAGCGAAGTTTAAAAAAAAATTTTAAAAAAGAAATGGTTGCTACAACAAAAATAAAAATAGGGTACAATTTGTTTTAAGTAGTTAATTTTATTTTATTTTTCTTTAAATTTAAGAGTACCTAGAAATTGTCTTAGAAATCAGTGCTTTTTAAGGCAAAATAGGATTTTTAAGCATTTTTTCAAATGAAACTCATTTTTTTTAAGAAAATTTAAAAAATTTTCTCTTAACATCCTAATATCGAAACAAGCACACTGTGCCGCGTTCGGGTTACAGCTACATCGATATTACAGAAACTTTTAATCGCACAAAATACCTTAAGTTACAATGTTAAATCATATTTTGCGAAGCTTTAATGATGTCAATTATATTTATCCAATTTCATTTACACACCCAGAAAAAAAATTTGGTTAATTGAACCAAACTTTAACTAAATTTCAGGTTCTAATTTGCCAACATGAATCGTCAGGTTAAGATTACCACATGCCGATCAGGTCAATTAAACTTGTTTTTGTGGTTTAAGGGGACAGTACACATCTGGATTTATCAAAAATTAAATTTTTAAAATGCAAATTTTTTTAAAAAGGGAACAAGATATCTTATTGAAATATTTTTATATGAAAAAAGTATACAAAAAAATTTCTTTAAATTTTTACAGCGTGTTTTTTGGCTGCTGCAGGTCGTGTTTTGGCTGCTGCTTAAAGAAGTATAGGATTTCACATATTGGGAATTCATTAATTTTGAATTATATAAAACAAATTGAACGCTCAATTGGCTACTAATCATATGATATATCAAAGCAGTAGGCTATGTAGACCACCGCCATCAACTCTACCAAGGTTGCCCACTGTTGTAGTTGCTTCTTTATTTATTTCAATATTCATTGGTGTTCGACAGTTTGTCGAAATGCACAATAGAAATGAAACGAGTTCGAAACAAACTGTCGAACACCAATGAATATTGAAAATGCACCATAGTAATGAAACGAGTTCGTAACAAACTGTCGAAAACCAATGAATATTGAAATAAATAAAGAAGCAACTAGAACTAGAATTCCTAATGTGAGAAATCATATGCAACTTTAAACAGTGAGCTGATCACAGCATAATCGCTCAAAGACTACTGAAGAGGAAAATGTAGCGATTTTCGAAACAGACTGTCTAGTCAGCTAAGTGATTGACTCTATACAGTGTTGTTGTTGTCGTTGCCTTCTTAAAAATTTACTTGATCTAAAGCTCGCAATTTAATTCATGTAATAATTTAATAGATCATAAAATTAATTGACAAAGTTATATAATATTATAATTTTAATATTTACGCTTATTGTAGGTTAACCGGACCTAACCAAAATCTTGTATGCTTACATAAAGTTTATAAAACATTTTTTTTCAAGGCTTCAACAGAAAAAACCTATTTTCTAAAAACTATTTAAATTTATTGAACTTTTAATTTTACCAATATATGGTAATTCCTATTTACACTTTTATCCTTATATTTTTGCTTTATTAAATATTTTATTTCACTGCCACTTCAAACTGTACCTTAAGAACACAAAAATTTTAAGTTTCGTCAGTTTACTCGAGTAACGCTACTTTCAAAACTCATTAGCCTAGTACTACGGTAATAGTACTTTGACAATAATAAAGTACACATTTCCCCATTTTGATAATGTCTCTATCGGATAGTAAACAAAAAAACTTGAAAAGAGCATTTATACCTCTTGACTTTTATTTCGGTAAAATCGGTAAAATTTCCTGAAGTGGTTCGTGCCAGAGAGTATTTTCGTAGAAAATTTAAGAGCATAAATTATTTTCATTTCATTCATTCATTTTTACACCTAATTCATATAAAAACTAGTTACATTAAATATTTCGACTTAAAAAGATATAAAAATGCATCTTAAAATATAAGTAATGCTCAACAAGTATCGTTTAAAGCAATTAAGTTTTGTTTAGCTTCCTTTGGTTTGTTCGTAAATGACTTTAAGACAAACTTGTGTAAAAAATTTACGTATTTCCCCTTTTTCAAAAATAGGTCAGGCTCATCAGAGACTTAAGTGAACAAAACACGAATGCAGTCGTACGCTTTTACCACTCTTTTCATTAACGCGTATTCGCTTAAGACTCAGAGTATGTACAATATGCTGTTAACATGCGACTGCTAGTTCAAGTGGACTAGTAAGAGGTTCATTCCACCACATGCTGTTGTTAAAATCTTTCTTAACCATTTTTGAATTTTTTTTATATACATTACTTTTGTGATATAGCAAATACTTCTGCCATATGTAACAAGAAAAGAAATGAGAGTATTCAGCAGGTTGGGTATATAAAGCCCAACGAAGAACATAGCACGATGTAAATTTTTTTCTTATATACAAATTGTATAAGAATTTTTTCTTGCAGAAGGTAACTAGGAACTTCTATAGTAACGCGTATTTTTGCGCCAAAGAAAAGTAAAGTATGTATTAAAATATGTTAGTGTATTACATTGAATCTTTATCCAGACACTTTTTTGCACTGTTGTTTTAGATTTTTTATTTTAAAAAAAAACGAAAGCGTCTAGCAGCGACTTAACGAAGCTGCGTACATTCGCCCCGCATTGGGACGCCACACAGTGGGCCAGCTGAATCGGAAAACTGGTCATAAACCAAGTGTTCCAAATGAAACAGAAATTGTAGTACACGTGCATTAATTTTTAAGTGTTTTGAAATATTATTTTTGGATAGCATGTGGTAACACTCAATAATTTTGCAGCGCTACAAGTATATTCCAATTAATTAAAACTGCCTTATTATAAAGATACCTCTGTTCATTTTGAATTAATCTTTTTATTTACTTTAAAGAAGTCAATAGAGAAAATACTGAAAGAAGTGAATACTGAATACTTTAAAGAAGTCAATAGAGAAAATACTGAAATAGGCAATAAATTAAAAATGCAAGCTCAATATTTCCAAAAATAGCTGTTGTGCCAAATGTGCCAAAGTTGGGCACATTAAAAAAAGTTACACTATTTACCAACAATTTTGTATAATTAAAATAAAACACGATTTAAAAAGCCCCTTAATTTATCACAAATTTTTTATTTTCGATATCAAATTCGACATAAGCGATCCCAAAAACCCCTTTACACTAAGTTTCAACAACAAATCGGGTGATATATTGAATTTTTCGCCACCATATTGGATCCGCCATTTTGTATTTTTTATATTTGACATCAAATTTAACATCAGCGACCCAAAAAACCCCTTCGCACCAAATTTTGTACAAATTGGGTAATATTTTAAATTTTTGGCCACCATATTGAACCCGCCATTTCGTGTTTTTTAATTTTGACATAAAACTCGACATCAGCGTCACCAAACAAACAAACAAGAGGACTCCTTTACACTAAGTTTCACACACAAACGGTAATATATTGAGTTATGACCAGTTTTTCGAGTCAGCTGGCCCACAGTGCGCTGCAAGTGTAGAATGGAAAAACATTGTTTTTTTGTAGATCCCTGCATTGCATTTATGCATATTTTTATTCGCACCAGAGAAATCCAACGTGACGTTGTGGGGGATTTTGTAATGAATATATAATTCAGTACATATCTATGTTCCGTCAAGGTCGGGGTCATGATTCTTTTAATTTGATGGAAAAGAGAATCTAAAGGAAACTTACAATATAAAATATTTTCTTATTGTCTCACATGTTTCTATACTTTTTAATATGCTTTTGCATATGCTCTTACAGGTTACTGAAATATCTATATTAAAGAGGGACGCAAGTAAAATATTTGAAATTATTAAATACAATACTAGTTAAATTTAGTAAACATATCGCCTGTGGTCGAAATTCCAGTGCACTGTAAAGCAGAACGCGAAAATAAATACTTACGTAGCATATGGTATGTCACTGAGCAGCTTAGAATTGAGAAAACATAGCGTTAACCCCTAACTCCCCATTTATTTATTTGGTTAATGAGTTTATTGTTTGGCTGGCACTCAAAGAATAAGTTTTTTTTTGCGGCAAACTGTATCTTTGTTTGTGGCGTAAATGCGTTTGTATGGATTATTATACCAAACGTTGCTGCGACATGTAATTTTGAAGTGAAAACTACGCTAGGAGCGTTGAGCGATTTTTAGTAGACGAAAATCTTTAAATTGGAGAAAACCTTACTCACGACACACAGTGTAAAGAGAAAAACAAAATTAGAAATGGGCAAGGATTTTGCGATATCTTTCCATTTCTGGAAGTTATGCTCTCTCTATGTTGCCTTGGAAATTTAACGAAATTTCAGTTGTTATAGTTTTGTTTTGATTATTTTTGAAAATAGAAAATATTTCTGTATAATTCATATACGAAACCTTAACAAAGATATATTTCACAAGATCTCGCTAAAAAATTATAGTTAAATAGTTGAATAAAAACTTCATACATCACAAAAGATGTCATAGAAATCCACAAAAACCTAAATTTCTTTACATGTACTTACAATTAAAGAAAAAAAGATACACTTTTGCTTTTCTTTATTTTTTAGTATGTTTTATACCGTCTCTTTCTGAACACATTCTCGAAGGCATATTTTTATGAAAAAATAACAAATTTTCACAAAGTTTCAAACGTAGTTAAAGAATATATAAATTTAAAAAAAGCGAATTCTGATTTTTTTAAATTCACTCAGAGAAAAAAATCTAATTTAAAATATAAAAAAGTTTAGCAATGATGGGGCGCCCACAGAAGTGAAAGCTTAAAGCTATGATATAACAGTTTTCACATAAAAAATCCCATCCAAATCACTTGAGCTGTTAATATGTGCAGTGGGGGCCAACCAACACCATTTTATATTAGTTTATATTTATTTGCGTTAAAAGTAGGCGTGGCAACATTTATTTATAAAGTGACCGTCACTTGAACCCATAGCACCTACATACCAAGTTTAACTATTAAATCATGTAAAATTCAAGAATCATAATGATTTCTGAAAAGTGGGCGTATATACAGAGCAAATACGCCCATTTTTAGTACATTTTGTAAAAGTAATTACATGAACAAAATAATCAAATTTTAGTCTAATACGACGAAAACCGTCTGAAATATGGCATTCTTCTTAATTTGTGGTCTATTAGTAAATTTTCGAAAACCATCTCGTTTTCGAAAAATCTATAATCGAGCTAGTAGTAAATTTTAATGACTTCTTTTTCTAAACAGGTGGGCGTAGATATAGTCCGGCCACGCTTATTTTTTTACAGTTGCCGATAGTAACCATACGAGCCAAATTAGGAAAGTCAAGTCTAATACAGCATTTTTATTGATTTGCGGGCGGTAAAAGTAGGTGTGGTAAATTTTTACTAAGCCTTAATTTTTCTCGTAACTGCAAGCAATAAATTGATAAAGTTTTTTCGCAATCGAATGAACGGTATTGAAGATCATAAAGGACGAACAGTGTTGTCGTGCAACAGCCGTTAAAAGTGTTCGTGGCAACATTTATTTATATAGTGACCGCCACTTAGACCCGTAGCATACATACAAAAATTATAACATTTTCTCAAAAATGGGCGTAGAAATTGTGCTACCACGCCCTTTTTTAGGACATTTTCCAACTAAATTATCAAATTGTAGTCTAAGGGCCAGTTTCACAATCAAAACTTAAGTTTTTAGCCATACTTAAGTTTTAGTTAAGTCAAGAAATTTGGCGACTTAAGTCTTCGAATCAACTTAAGAATACCAACTCCAAACTTAAGTTTTGATAGTGAACATGGCCCTAATTTTCTTTACTTATGCGTGTAGTTAAAAGTTGTTGTTACATACACCCTCATATGAGGGAGATAAATATGTTTAAATTATCTACTGACTGCTTTTCCACTTTGGTTTGTAAATTTTTTTATGTGGTTATCTTTTGTTTTTCAATTATTTAATTTTTAAAATTTTAAAATTTTTGCTCATTCGGAGAAAAAATTTTAAAGCAGAAAAAAAATATTGTGAGTAGTGCACATTACATTTTAAAAAAACTTAGAAAAATAAAAATTGTGTCAATATTAATAAAAAAATAAAAAGAACGAAAATACTAAGGAAATAAGGTAATTATAAAAGAAAGGAATATTAGAAAAAGCCCCAATGATGGTTGTTATTTTGGTTTTGAAAAATGGAATTAAAGGATTTGTATAAAGATACAAATAGAAATTGAATCTATAAATGGAAAAAGAAAAAGTTTGAAAAATGGAAACAAAGGATTTTTATAAAGATACTAATGGAAATTAGAAGTTTATTCAGCAAGGATTCTTTAAATATATCCACAACAATGGTTTAATGCACTTTGGGCTACACTTACAGCCTTTAATATTCATCGTTCAAAGAAATAATATGTGTCAAAATATCAGTTACAGTACAAATAAAACGAATATCTTTCGGTTTTGTAACTTCTTTAAGAAAGTCACAAAAAAGCAAAATCTAAGAAGAAGAAATTCATATAATCGTCTGAGAAAAGTTACACACGAGCTGCTTCAGTAGCTGCTTATGCTGTTGTTATCGTTGTTGTTTTAGTTGTTGTTGTGGTTATTGGGTTGGGTTGCAATCGTGTCGTTTGCTATTGTGCTGCTTTTGTTGTTATTAATTTGTGTGTAAAATGTACATATATACCTTCAAAATTTGTGGTTACCCATTGGAGTCCTTAGATATTTTCAGTGATCAATGATATTACAATGGATCCTAAACTACGCTTTAATATTCATGTAAATAAAATAATAAATAGAGTAAATAGTACTTTAGGATTAATTAAACGTTGGGTAAAAGAGTTTAATGATCCATTCATAACGAAAACCTTAGTCACTTCCCTAGTGCGGCCTATCTTAGAATACGCTTCAGTTGATTGGTGCCCACGATACGGTTGTTACATAGACGACATTGAATCAGTGCAGAAACAATTTCTTTTGTTTTGCTTAAGCTATCTTTATTGTAATACTGATTTTCACTTACCATCTTATGAATATCGGTTACAACTCTTAAATCTTCCTTCTTTAAAAAATCGGAGAATTATGATAAGTGCTTGTTGGATTCAAAACTTTTACATGGATATGTCAACAGTCCATATTTATTGAGTAAAGTATATTTTAATATTCCTCTTCGTCCAATAAGATCTTTTGAGTTACTCCACATGAACTTTTGTAGAACTAATTACTTGCAAAATGAACCTCTTAGAAGTGCTTGCGGTGATTTTAATTTTGTATCTGATGTTATATCCTTAAGTGAATCCATGGACTCAATCAAACATAAAATTATATATTACCTGCAGTACCGACGTTGATTATCTAAAGTTCTTTCAAACATATATCTGATGCATCTGGTGATTTGTAAACACATTATCATTAATATAACAATCTAAATGGATAAATGGACCTAAGCGTAAAATGGAAAATTTTGGTGTATAAACATCTAAATAATCTGTATGGACCTAAATCTGGGATCTTCAACTGCCTCATATCTTCATGATGATTACTCTGTCTTGCTCTGTCTCTTAGATTTTTCGAAAGCATTTGATTCCGTTGATCATACAATATTGTGCCAAAAATTATATGTAAACTTTGGGTTTTCTAGCACGTCGGTCCGTCTGTTATATAGTTACCTGGTGGGAAGGTCTCAAAGAGTTAGGGTGGGAGATAGTCTGTCCGCTTTCTGTTACTTATCTTGTGGGATTCCTCAAGGCTCAGTACTTGGTCCGTTGTTATTTTCAATGTTTATAAATGATATCTTCAGCAAATGCCGTCATGTAACCATGCTTGCATATGCTGATGATCTTCAATTGTACTTGGCCAGTCCTATTGGTCTTGTTGATAATTTATGTCTCAGGATGAACGAGGATTTGAGCAAAATCACTAAATGGGCTATAGCTAATAAGCTTAATCTGAATCCACTGAAGTCATTTGTTTTACCGATCTTTAAATCTAGTTACTCTTTGTCTGATATACCAGCGATTTATCTTAATGGTGTAGGGCTAAGATTTGTTGATAAAGTTAAGAATCTTGGATACCATATTAACTCCTCACTTTCTTGTGAGAATCACATTAATTCGGTTGTTTCTAAGATTTATTATGCCCTTCGGAACCTTAGGTGGACAGCATCATTTGTACCCGTCGACACTAGGAGAAATTTGGTACTCCAGCTTATAATGCCATTCATTACGTACTCAGATGTTGTGTATAGTAAACTTGATTCGAGGTCCAAACTAAAGTTACAACAAGCTTTTAATAACGCTGTCAGATATGTTTATGGCCTCAGAAAGTTTGACCGCGTTAGTCATTTGAGCAATCAAATACTTGGTTGCAAAATGTTCAATTATCTGGATGCGAGGAACTGCATATTTTTGCATAATTTGATTTACACAAAAATACCTAAATATTTATTTGATAAGTAACAATTTTGCAGATCGAATAGAAACATGAACCTTATTATCCCGAGATACAATTTTTTAAACCCAATAGACTTTTCCTTGTAAACGCGCTATCAGAATTTGGAACTCGTTACCTCTAAGAATTAAAATTATTCAGAACAAACGCAACTTTAAGCATGAAATTTTCGAATACTTTTCTTAATACTATCTTCTATCTATTAAATCTATCTAAACTTACTATTTCTTCATCTAATAGAATATAAATAATTTAAGTTTTTTTCTTTTTTATCTAATAATCTAATGATGTTTTTTTTGTGCATTTATGATTTGTTGTTATTTATGACTAGCTGTTGCTATAATATTTATTACTATTTATTATTTTTGTTAAATCACTAAATGTTAGTTTTAAGTTACATTTATTTTTCTGTTTTTTATAACTAGTTGTTATTCTAAACTGCTTAATACATTCAAAAGACTCTGTCTTATATGTAAACATTACTATTTCTAAATTTCTAAATTTCTATTCAATAAAAATAATACGCTTTTTTTTTTAATTATGACTACATTTGTCGACGGCACCGTGGTGTCTTGGTATCTTTTTACCTCTTGAAACACTACGTTAGATCGATTTGTAATATATTAATATGAGTGGCCGATAAGACCTAGTTTGTCTTGGTGCCTGCGTTCGCAACTGGTTTTCTTTATTTTATGAAAATTGGTTTGGTGAAGTTGACCTAGTTTGTCGAGTAACCAACCACCCTGTCAAGCCAGGATCTCACCGACTTCAGGAAGACAGAACGATATATATTATATATATACCTATTGGAGTGGTGTTTTATTGGGTATGAGACCTTTTTTGTCACACGACTCCGCCGTATACAAAAATTGTTGCTAACTTGACCTTGTTTGTCTTGAAAACGCAACCCTGCTTTGCTGTCTGATATTATCGATTTTGACTTAACTTTTTTTTTGTTATTTTTTATACTTTAATAAAATTATATACTTTAAGCAATTTATTAAAACTTTTTAGTTTGTTAATAATACATGATTTCCATCAAAATCATACTTTATATTTTTTAATTGTATTAAATATCTAATTTTATAATTTTAAATTTGCTATAAAACCTGTTAAGGTTTAGCAATCAAGTAAATAAATAAATAAATATATATATACATAAGTGCTTTTGTTTTTGTCTTTTGTTAATGGTTTTGTTTTTTCAGCAAGATAAATACGAGTGCAATAGAGAATAAAGATGCGTGCAGCTACAGAGCCAGTATGTATTACTACTACACAGGTTTGCGCATGCATTGTGCTTTTAAAATTCTATTTATTTTTGAAATATAATAAATTCGAATTATTTATACTATGCAATCTAATTTTTCCGTATTTTTAATATATATTGTTAACTAAAATTTTAATTTTTAATTACTTTTTATGTATACATACTTATTCTCCTTACTACAGGAAAAATAAATAATGCATATTTTTCCGATATATTTATTTCTTTTTATTAAACATAACTTTGAATTACATTTAAATTTAACCAACATAAAAATGAAGAAGAACAACATATTCATCACCAAAAATAACAAACGAAAAATTATTATACAAAACAAATTTATTTTTAAATAATTTTTATTTATAAGAACAAATGCTTTAAAATGGTTTTGAAAAATATAAATGAAAAAACCAGAATCTTTCTCTGTTACTGTATAAACAGGAATTCTACGTCTATACTTACGATACTATCGAAACTGTGTCTTTTTTCAAGCGAAGCTTCTTACACCTCGTCTTGTGATTCCCTTGATTGAAATCTTAAAAATAACACTTTTTTCCATACACATTTTTCTTAGAATTGTTGTTGTTTTTTGCTTGCGTCAATTACAACTAGAGAATATAAAATTAAAAATAGTTCTAAGACAGCAATGAGTATCGAACACGCAAACCTTTCGATTGATAGTCCAGGAGGATACCATCTTATCTAAACTCCTTTGCTACATTAATTGGTTCATTCAATATTAAATATTAACTGAAGCTTTGTTGCAGTATATGACAAGAATATATTACAAGGATTGTGCATTAGCTATCCTTCATATTCCATTTCGAATGCGTGAAGCTATGATGCAGATCACAATAATCCATCAAAAGCATTGGGTCTGTTCGGAAATTCATCGCGATTTGCAGTATGCGCACAACTGGCATGTTTTAAGCGTCCAAATTGCAGCGGGAATTTTTTTTGATGCGAATGATGAGTTACGCTTGATAAAAAAATTAGATTTTAGGATGTTTGAGGCTTGCAGTGCTGCAAAAGGGGCCTTTTTCGAACATTTTGTTTAAACTAGAAAGCAATTTGCGCATCATGATGCATTTCCGAAAAGACCCATTGTGCACTAGCTATCCAAACAAAAAAAGTAGCAAGGTTCCATTGAACGGGTTGAAAATTATCACAAGATGCCAATTGTTTTAGGTGTAGATTTTAATTTCGAATTCAGACATGATGTTCATAGGCATTTAAGGCAAAGCCGGTGGTCTAGCTCTCGAAAATTTTAAGGTATTTTTAGGATTTTTTTAAAAATTTAAATTATTAAACAACGATATTTAAACTTTTAAGCTATATTGTAACACTCATTCATCATAAAAACTATGATTTTTTTAATTTAAAAAAATGTTGATTTTTGCTGTCTTAGAACTATTTTTAATTTTATATTCTCTTGTTGTAATTGACGCAAGCAAAAAACAACAACAATTCTAAGAAAAATGTGTATGGAAAAAAGTGTCATTTTTAAGATTTCAATCAAGCGAATCACAAGACGAGGCGTAAGAAGCTTTGCTTCAAAAAAGACACAGTTTCGATGGTATCGTAAGTATAGACGTAGAATTCCTATTTATACAGTAACAGAGAAAGATTTAAAATTTCATTTTATTTCAGCAGTTAGCTCTGAGGTCTCTTTTAATGCCTCCCTCCACTTGAGATCTTGGTAGCAGGCAAACAGAAAATATAGCATGCAAGGTGCTGTATATTTTACGCCGCCAATTCGGTTCATTCCCTATAAAGCTGCACAACCGCTGGGATCTTGTCTTTCTTTTTTGCATTGTTGTTGTAAATTTGCTAAGTAGTTGTTGTTGTACAGTAAGCTTTACTTTTTTGTAGATGTTTATTTGTAGCTACAATCAGCATATGACATCGAACTATTTTAGAAAACAGTTTATACATATGAATTAAAGAGTATATATAATATTGGTGAAACTATTTGTTTTTAGTAAAAGTGTTACCGTATCGGAAATACATACATGTATATATACATACATATTTTAACATACATATATATACATACATATATATACATATATACATATATATAGTTTATGTATATGAACAATTTAACTCATTGAGGAAATCTAAGGACTATTTATGTTTATTTATATAATAACAGTTACGTAATAAACCTGCAAAATAATTAATATTTTCAGTAGTAATTGGATAACTAAAGTCTGCTTATCCTATGCATTCTATTTTTAAACTGTTTAGCATCAATTTCTTATATGAATTATATATAATTTATAAGCTATAGATATTTCTTAATTTTATAATATTCTATTTTTAATACACAAAGCAATATGGAATGGTGAACATGTATATTGTGTTAGTGTGATGATATAAATAATTTTGAATTTTTATATTAATTCAATAATGAAATAGTTTAAATAAATTACTTAAATTATATGTATTTTTGATATCGTAACACTTTTGCTTAAAAGAAATAATTTCAGTAATATATAAAAAATTTAATAAATTGCTATAAGCTCTTAACAAAAATAATTCTAATTTCATATGCCGACGGTAGCTACACAATTAGAATTCACAACGGCTACAAAAAATTTACAGCTTTGAGCGCCAACAACAATTACAAAGGAAATCTACAAACAAGGACGCACAGAAAAGAACAAGATCATGGCCGAACTTTTAAAACTTTTTGATTTTCATCCTACATGTAGTATGATCTTCAGTATGAGTTTTCGCACATTCCTACATGTCCATCCGACCTGTCAAACCCATGTTGTTGTGCGCCAACAACAATTAAAAAGGAAATCTACAAACAAGGACGCACAGAGAAGAACAAGATCATGGCCAAACTTTTAAAACTTTTTGATTTTCATCCTACATGTAGTATGAGCTGCAGTATGAGCTTTCGCACATTCCTACATGTCCATCCGACCTGTCAAACCCATCCTACATGTAGGATAGTCCAAAACCCTATATTAGCATGAAAATTCTTTTATAGCAGTAAGGCGGTCGTGGCAGGACAACGTCTTCCAGGGAATACTAATATTTTATATATAGGTTTTCGCTTCGGTCGGCAGTCCCCTCACTGCTATACTTTTTTTTATTATTTTGTTCTTTTTAAGTTTTTTAAGCTTACAATATTATAAGTTTACAAAATAAGTTGCAAAAACAAGCACTCGCTAAAACACGACCGAAATGTGAAACGTCAAAATTTCATCGTCCATTTGACACAGCAAAACAGACAAATTTATTTCAACACAGACAAATTTTATTCAACCTGATATTTTCTATCTTACCACGACTGAAAAATTTTCTTTTTACACACAGCCTTTATGAAAATATTTATTAATAAAACAATGATAGTTGGCAACTCTGAAAATAAAATGCAGCAGTGGTGAAAATAAAAAGCCACTGATAAATACAACAAAAGTGAAAATTGTCAAACTTTGTTTGATAATATGTAATAAAATAAGAGCATGCATGTAATTATTTGAATGTTCAACATATTTCTTTATTACAACTTAAAGATTAAAATGTTAAAACACTCAATTCATACATTATTTTTCTTGTTTGCAAACGAAGTTCCAGCAGAAAAAAGCAGAAAAAGAAGAAGATCGATCCATTTTTAAATCTCACCGTGTTTGAGTAAAAGCAAATTTTTCAAAAATGTTGACAAATACAACAACTGAAGAAATTGCCAAACTTTAAAAGCATATATAGACCAATATAAAGCGAATTAATAATAAGTTTTTGTTGCAAACATCTTATTGCAACCAAACTTAAGTATTTATATACTAACAAACAGATTATATGCATTAATTTCAGGAGTTGCCAAGTGATTTCTCTGTGAGCTTGCGGCCGATTAAGAACAGAGTGACGATATTGTTGATTTTTTTTATGCACAAATACATGCAAACATTTTTGAGGTTTGTTTTCTAATTTGCCTTATCCTATCGTATCTTATCGTTATCCTTGCTGTCTGTATCGATGACGAGAGTTCCTCGGAAAAATACGATGACGCAAACCAAAGATTTACCCTCTACCAAAATCGTTCAACGCGCCTAAAGAAGTTTTCACTTCAAAAATAAAGTTGAAGTACGAAAACGAGCCAAATCGGATGAAAATCACGCCTACCTCCCATACAAATTGACTTTATCAGAACAGTTAAATCTTTTTAAATTTCACAAAGATTAATATATGTACTTAAAATTTGGCATATAATCTTTGATATTAAATATCCACTTTAGAAATTAAACCAAATCTACTTTCTGTACAAAGTGACCTTAGTAAAACGGAAAAATATCTTTTATAACAAAAAAAAAAAAACCAATAATATAACACGGTGTGACCGCCAAATAGTTTCAGCCAAAATTCTTAGAAATTTCAAGAGAGGAACAACTTGTGATTATATCGCGACTAGTCCGACCTCTCAATTCCATCACAATTTTTTTTTAAAAAATTGTAAAGTTAAGAATTAGGAATTCTGGTATTTCGACTTTTAGCAATTTTTTACATAAGCTTATGTTGTGATAGTGTTTCTTTATGTTTTTAAAAATAGTAACCAACACAAATTCTTGACTGTTTTTGAATCGTTTATACTATAAAATAACTTTCTAAAAAGAATAAGATCAAATGAAATAAGTTGAAAATTGACAAAATGGCAGTAGTTTTAATGTGTTTTTAAAATGGACAATGACCGATTTTTCTTATATGCTTTCGCAGCATACAATATGCTGCCATTTAGCCAAATGATGGATTTTGGTCATCTATGACTTGTTAGGAAAAACTAAAACTATGGAAAAACCAAATGCCACATTTTACGATTTTAATTTTTGTAGAAAATACAAAATATTTGATAAATAATGACTGCGAATAATGACATTTTTATAAATTTTTTTTGATAAATGTTCAAATTTTGTTTGAATGTATGCTCGTGTGTGTGTTGTGAATTGCGTTTATATTGGTGCTCTTCACAACGCCTCATCCAGTGCTAAAAACCACCACAAATCAGCAATAAAAGATTGAAATTTTTTATTATTGTACCGCTCCTGCATTGTTTTTGTAGTTTGATGGAAGCGCTCGCCTTGTTTATCAGACTAGGTTGGAATATGCTGTTCGAATACATCCATATGATGGTGCAGAAAGTGTATTTTAAGCGAGATTCGGACATTGAGTTGGTTAAGCGCTTCCATCAAATCGGCGACAAGACTTCGGTAATTCTGAATGCTTCCCCAATTATCATTCGAACGGGATTGACTTTCCTAATACATAATATAATTTAAAAATATTCTTATAATCTGAGGACTATATATCATAAAATCAAGCCATAAAACAAAAGAAAAAAATAATGTGTAAGTAGACTTGTTGCACCTACTATTTTCTAAAAAAATTTGTTCTTTTCCCTATTACTTAATTGCAGGGATCGTTATTATTATAAGCGATATCCAAAAACTCAAAGTTTAATAATTACTTTAGATTTTTATTGTATTGCTCAAAAATAAGAATTATGTTTCGATTTCTATTTTTTCATCAAAAATAAGAGTTGATTTTCGAGGGCGTCCACAATAGTCTAGAGGTAGCGCGCTTGACTGTCGCTCAGGGGTTCCACGCTATAACCTTTCTTTCCTTATTTTCTAATCAAAGCAACTTTACAACACATCATTTTACGACGAAAGTTGTAGTTGGTGGTAAGAAAGTTTGTGGAGAGGAACTCTTAGTAACTTGATTTGACTGAGGTCAAGGCGTAACACTTGCTAAATATTTAACATCACATGTTTCTACAGGTTCTGCCACAGTAAGAACACCTGCACAAATGTTTCACTTGATTACTCCCTTCTCCCAATCTGTGGTATCACAACGGACAAATAATTAGGTCTAAGTGGGCTGGCCTAAGGAATTGCCGCCACCTTAACCTTAACGTTAAGAGTTATTTTTTGATTTTTGTTTTTTTGTTCAATAATTAGTTACATAACTTATTTTTTAGTTCTATTATTTTGCTCAAGAATAAAAATTGTTCCTCAATTTTTGTCTTTTTCGCTCAGAAATAAAAGTTATTTCTCAATTTTAATTTAATGCTCAGAAATAAGAATTATTTGTTGAGTTTTATTTTTTCGCTCAAAAATAAAAATCATTTGTCAACATAAAACTCAAAACACCACACAGCTTTGTTGTTGCTGACTCATGCTCTCCTTAAGTGTACCTTGTGTGCGTATGTAAAAAGTATGTTTGGGGGGCTTCAACCTATGGCACGATTACAATAACTTTGGCGCCGCAATTTTAAAGTGATTTTTTGTTCAGAACCACAAACAAATTAATTTGGTTGAAAAAAATTGATACCTTAACTAGTTATCGATTTTTTAAATTTTTTGCCTTGGTAAAAAATCTGTTCAGCAAAATATCTATATTTTTACCAATTTTTAATAGGTATAGAAGATTATCGTGCCATATGAAAGATAATTTAATAGTCTCTTAGATTGAATTTTAGGAGTAGTTTTATGTTATGGTTGCTTTTTAGTTGTGATAAAACCTTTATTTTCTCAAAAATTTCCATTATTAAGATGCCAATAATATATTATATATTTAAAGCCTAAAGTTTTATCTTTCATTTAATATACTAAAGTCAATATTAGTTTTTTGGAATTAAGTAAGTTTAATATGTTTTTTGCAAATATAAACTATTTTATTTAATAAAATAAAAGCTTAAATTAAGGAGCAACAGAATTCACATCTTTAAAAAAAAAACCTGTTGACCAAAACTGATCAGCTAAAAGTTTAAAATTTTTTCGCTGGCTGGAAATATTAATCGATATATAAATAGGCGTAGGAAAAACAGTTCGGTACCATTTCCTCCCGTGTTTCTCAACCGATTTGGATAATTTTTCTTTCAAATGAATAAGAGTAGGGAGAACACCAAATACTTTTTGACCTTTGATCTGAAATATATTAGCGTTCGAAACAGATTTTATTTAATAAAAGCTAAGCTAAAAGAGATGGAAGAACCCTATGTAAGAGGAAATTTTAGTCATTGCTGAGATGTACAATAATTATTTCGCTATCTCTTACGGATACCCTACAACAAGCATTTTTTATGTAACATGTGCGAATATAATTGGGATTGTAAAATTTCCTACAAACAGAAAAATACGCGTTATTTTGACATAAAAATTATGACGATATCTCGAAAACTATAGGTTTTCTCAGTACAACGTATTTTTTTATGAAAAGCCATTGGTTGAGAAATATAACGGAATACGAAAGATTTTTTTTGGTAATATTTTTCACAGATAGTATTTTTAAAAATTTCTCGTTATTATGACTTCAAAATTATTGCACTATCTCAAAAACTGTAGCTTTTCTCAGTACAACGTATTTTTGTATGAAAAGTCGTTTGTTAGCACTGAGCGGCAAACTGAAAATAGAAATAGATTCGTTTTTTAACCCTTTTCTACGCTTATCTAAGAACGAAAGGATTTCATATCACAGTGTAAGTTACAGTGATAAGGTTAAATTTCGACCACTGGCGCATTCTATTTCATATAAACATTACAGCTTGAATGTTGCCTTAAGCAAAGTTATATATTGTAATGGTGATATAAGAAAATATGGAGTAAGAAAGCAAAACACCTAAGGTAAGTATGCTTGCAAAAAACGTTCCGTACACCAAAACTTCACATATACATACAAATAGCTACAAAATGTGAAATACCCAACGAATTTTATTGACTTCAAATTTTTTTTAAAGGTTATTTAATTATCTTTAAAAAGATTCCTCAACCAATATAGCAAGAAAAATATAGAAAGTTTCCTCAGAAGATCAATAAAGACAAATATTGTATTAAAAAATCGATAACTCTTACACAAATCGATTTTTGCTTCTCTCCCATTTCAATCCACTGAAATTGATCTTGTTCATTTCATGTAATATTGACTAAATTATTGTAAAATTTAGTTTTTTTACTTAAATCCAGCTGTACTCCTTTTTCAAGCTAGCTAAAAACTGTTTTATAATTAGTTTTAGTTTGTATGATATAAGATTACGGGTAATAAAGCTTGCAAGCTTGCGCTTTATTACCCGTAAATAATTAATAATTTATAATAATTAATAATTTAATTAATAATTAATAATTTTTAGAAGCATATACAAAATCATAATACAAAATCACGAATGGAAGAGTTTTTGGAACGCTGCACAGTGTAGGAATTTGCAAATCTAGCGGGACAAAAAGCCAAAAAACAACATGCTAGAAATTCACCGGAAAGATTTTAAAATGAAAACTCATAAAGCTCATAGAACAAAAACAAAAAAATTCTATTGAAATAACACGCATTTCGGTCTAAAAAGTTTCCGCCAATTCAGTTCTACGTTAGACTTGGAGCAGAACACAGGTATGACAACGCGATAGGTTCTTAAACAACGCGCTAAAAAACATTTTATGTGTACAAACTTGCATGGAACCGGTTTTTTTTGTGTAAATCGGCGTTTTTTCTTCGTGTTTTTAGTTCTTTTGCAACTATTTGATTTTTTTACAGTTTTTCCAACGCAAGGTAAAAATAGATATTTTTGGGTGAATATTAAGTTGTAATTAGCGGCTTCTTTGGACTGCCAAAAGTTTCGTATACTTTTGTATGCAATTAAATGTTGTTTTTTTTGAACACTTAATAGTTAAAAGTTGAAAAAAGTTTAATTCGTGTGCATATACGTGCATTTCTTTGCAGGTGCCATCATGCAATTGACGAAAAGGGAGTTGTACGAACAACTAAAAGGAGACGGCGCTGAACAGCAGAAGCCTGAAGATACGCTTTTAAAATATATTATTGATAAATTCAAGCTTGATAACTGTACCCCACTGATGTTAGAAGAACTTAACCGGGTAGTGCACTCTTTTGTTACAGGGTTTAATGTAAGATGGAAGGTTAGTCATCGTACTAGAAATATCTTCCTTAAAAAAAACGAACAGTGGTTGGATACACAAGTCAATATAACAAACCTGGATTTACCAAGCACAAGTGGTAGTGCTAACAGGGGCCGCCCAAAAAAGGAATTTAGTGCAAGCGGAACAAAAACAAAAAGACGAAAGGTGCAAGCCCTGTTAACTAACCAAACTTTGACTGAATTGACACATGCTACACGTCTCAAACTACATCAGTCTGGTAAAAGAGTTGCTGCACAAGTGTTAAGCGAATTGACTGTAAGTCCTCAACGACCAACTAAAATTAAAAAATCCATCAACAATGCTCTGCACCCAATACCCCAGTACTCTCCTGAAGAAGCACTTTCTTTGATGACTGCTATGAAGTTGAGTTGTGGAAAATACAACACTATGAGAAAATCAGCTTTGGATAAAGGATTGCGCATATATCCCTCTTACGAAAAAATTAAAGCAGCAAAAAAAATGTGTTATCCGCCAAAGGAAAATTTCATATTTAGCGATTCGTTGGCAGAAGTGAGTTTACAGTCCTTAGTAGACTTGACAGTAAAACGAATCTGTATTGTTCAAAACGAAATATTCGATAATGCAAGAGAAATTGAAAATATTGCAATGATTTTTAAATGGGGAGTAGACGGCAGTGGTGGACAAAGTAGATACAAACAGAAGTCAAATGAATATGGGTTTGAAGATGATTATGTTTTGGCAACTTCGATGGTACCGTTACAACTATACGCACATAATAACGAAAACCAAAAAATAGTACTTTGGCAAAACCCGCGCCCATCATCTACTTCATATTGCCGCCCAATTAGATTTAGATTCATCAAGGAAACAACTGAGACAATTTTAGAAGAATTTCAAGATATCAGAAACCAAATAAAGAATTTGGTACCAACTTCAGTAGAGTTAAATGAACGAATCCTCAAAGTGAACCATAAATTTGAAGAAACAATGGTGGATGGCAAGGTATGCAATGTACTGGCTTCGAATAAAGCAAGCCAAAAATGCTATATCTGCAACGCAACACCTAGCGAAATGAATTGTTTGGAAAATATTCGCCAACGTGAAATAGTTGATGGTACTTTCAAGTGGGGGCTGTCTACGCTACACGCGCAAATGCGCTTCATGGAATGCATCTTACATATAGCCTACCGTTTGGATTTCAAAAAATGGCAATGTCGTACCCCGGAAGAGAAAGAAAACTTCGCACACAGGAAAAAATTCATAATTGAACGATTTCGAACCGAAACAGGATTGCTGTTAGACACTCCTAAACCAGGGGGAGGAAATACCAATGACGGCAATAGCGCAAGAAGATTTTTTTAAAATTGCATCTGTCGCTGCTGATATAACTGGTGTCGATCTCACATTGATTGAACGATTTCACACAATACTACGGACACTGACATGTGGCTACGACGTTAATGTGGCTGCTTTTAATGACTTTTGCAACGAAACTGCGAACTTATACGTTTCGCTTTATAAGTGGTACCCAATGCCAGTGTCTTTGCAAAAAGTACTTATCCATGGTCCGGATGTTATTAAACGTTTTTTGCTGCCAATAGGACAAATGTCAGAAGAGGCGCAAGAATCCATGCACAAGAACTTTCGAAAATTTCGATTGGAGCACACAAGAAAGATGTCAAGAAGCAAAACTAATGAAGACCTGCTGCACAGTCTTTTGATAAACTCAGATCCAGTCATAACATCCTTAAGACCACTAGATTCTTATAAAAAAGCTATTATCAGCCCTGATGTCTTGAAGCTGTTACAGTCACCAAATATTCCGGCAATTGTCGAAGACCAGTTTGATACCACCTATAATGACTCACTTTCTGATAGCTCTGCCGATGAATAACGCGAAGATCAATATACATATTATGTTATATACATGTAATTTTATGTTTTTTTCTACATTACAACTTGTTTCCAATAAATTTCAATAAAAAGTATCCAATAAAAAGTATTCAGATGCCGATTTTCTGTATTTTTATTTAAAAAAGGGGCGTGGCAGGTATTTGACCCCGCCCATTTATTGGGAAAATATTTTTTACATCGCTAGCTACCTACATGCAAAATTTGAACTCAATATCTTTACAATTCGATTTTTGTCCCTCTAGATTGGCCAAATCTTACACTGTGCGCTGTAGAGAGAGAGAGAGTTACGTTTTGTTACTAAAATCGCGAAAAATGGATATTTATAAAAAAATTAAAACTTTATACTTAACTCAAAATTAAAAAAATGCAGAAAACATTAAAAATGTTTATAAATCAATATATGTTTCTGCAGCGTAAAGGTAGTAAGTAATATAATGACTTGTTAACATTTTTAACGTTTTCTTATTTTTTTATATTGAAAACGTACAATTTCTTTTTTTTTATAAATATCCATTTTTTTATTACAACTTTGTTAATAAAAATGTCGTTTTTAGTTGTAGAAGTGTAAAATTTTGCGAAACATGTATTTTGATAAGGTGCATTATAGTTAATCAAAAATTCGATTTTAAATTTTATTGTAACGTACGTTTTTTGAAAAAAATACAAAAATACTTTTTTTAGGATAATTTATAAATATAGCAGAGCTAAACCATTCATTTTAAATAAGTATGTTGTACCCGTTACTGTAAGGCTGTTAAGCGTTTTTGTTGCGATTGCGACACCGCTCTCACGTTTTTTTTCGCGGAAGCGGCTGAAAAATACTGAATTTTGTGTGCATTTTAATACAATCATTTATTTAATATTCAGTATTTTCAGCCGCGTTTGCGAAAAAAATAAAATGAGAGTGGTGTCGCAATCGCTACAAAAACGTGTAATGTGAACACGGCCTAATAAGTTACGATACAATTTCATTTACGCTTGTTTCACAAACACTTTTCAATACGTGTTCTTAAATTAAAAGAATTTTGTACGAATTTTATCCGTAATTTTCAGTCATGAATATAATTCGTATAATGGACGTAGTTTGGTACACATTTCGAATATTTTATTCGTATTCAAACAAAAACAAATATGTATTGTACATTTACGAACGATCCTAATACCTAGTTGAAAAAAACTTGTGTTCAGCTGGGGTTTGAACCGCGGTTCTTTAAGTTATGGGCCACGTACTCTTCCAGTAAGCTACGGCCACCTTGCAATCACACATTTCCTTATATTCGGTAATTGTTCGACAAACCAGTCTGAACGATTTCAGTTGTAAACTTTTTACGAATAATGAGTACGGTCTACCTACGAATGAATTTTTTAGTAAATACTACAAATGTAATGAAAGAAATTATGAAGTTATTCCTACGAGAAATTGACGAATGCTAAGAAATGCTATTTTTTATTAGTCGAAGACCATTCTTCGTAGCAACAGATAGCATGGGGCATTTAAGTCAATAACGGATATAAACTTTGACGAAAAGCAAATTTATGTTTTAAAGCCATTGTGAATAAGCAAAAGGCAAAGTAAATAAATTTAATAAAAAAATTAATGTTTTCCAAAAAGTCGGCTTATTTTCCTATCATAAAGATGATCCAATTTTGATTTTTTTTTAATTTTTCCTAAAGTTACTAAAATAACAAACAATCCTGCAACATTTATATTAAGAAAGTTACAGCGATCTATGCGGGAGCAAAAATTCTAATTCAAAAGCGAAAGAAAAAATTTGGAAATTTAATAAAGTAGGCCAATTTTGGATCAAGGAATAATTTTCGAAAAAATCTTATATCATATTAAGCTAACGATTTTACATTCGAATTTCTTATAATCAAAAGCTTTTTATGACATAAACGTAAATAAGTAACTCGATGTGAAACAACCATTTTAAACTTCTTAAAATTCACATTATTTATCGACGCCCACCCAGTTTCAGAATTTCTGGACTTTTTAAACCAGGATTATGAATCAAGCCTAGCAGGAAGGTTCTGGAATATGTTCACCAAAATTTATGAAACCCAAAACAAATCTTATATACATGTACCTCTATATTTATTTATTCATACGTTTTGAATAAAAAAAAAGAAATTTTTTAAATCATTCAGACAAAAGGTATGTTTCCGTACTCGATTTTAAGAAATTACAAGCTGCTAGAACTGATTCATGTTGGAAGAAGAAAATGTTGGAAAACAATTAATTGCTCTAGCGAATTTTTTCCAAAGAAACAACAACATTTTTCAATATGATAAGGAAAACATCACTAGCTGATTTTATTGCAATTTCGGTCCTGCTAAAGGCTTCATCAGAAATCTTTGTGATGACGGCGGGAATCGAACCCGGGCTAGCCTGCCCCGTGCAAGCGTAGTTAAGCGCAATACACTAACAGAGGCGATGAGATTTCAGTTGAGAAATCTAAGATGCGCTTGCACGAGGCCGGCACTACCCGGGTTCGATTCCAGGATGGCATCATAAAGATTTCTGATAAAGCCTTTAGCAGGGCCGAAATTGCAATAAAATCAGCTAGTGATGTTTTCCTTTTCATATTGAAAAATGTTGTTATTGTTGTTTTTTGGAAAACATTCGTTAGAGCAATTAATTGTTCTAACCTGACCTAAAGCTCAATAAACGATTTTAAACTATCAACAACTAGAATTTGTATTTAAAATCAAGAATGATTTAAACTATGAAACATTTAGAATTTAAATTTGTATTTAAATTATAGAAAATCAACATAATAAATAGCGAGATCATATAGAAAACTTTATATTAGATTTTCTTATGTTTACAAGCGTGTGCACACTGGTGTAGTGTGCGTATCATGTTTACAAAATTTATACTAAAAATCGTAGTTAATAGTGTTACGTAGGTTACATTTTGCTTATGTTTATTCTGGATTCCTTTGGAACAAATCCTGCAGACGCCCGTGTAAAATGTATTTCTGATTTTAGGCTTATAACTTCAGATTTGAGAAAAAATGCTTTCTGCATTTGCTGAAAGGAATCAATAAAACATCATAAACAACTTTTATTTGTAATGAAAAGACTTATCTCCACATTTCTTTAATTAATCCACTGAAATTAATGTGTAAAACTATTTTATATATGATTTAATTTACTATGATCTCAAAAATTGGTTATGACACTTACATTCATATACATCTTAAATATTTATTTTTAATGTGTCATCAGTCTTCTCGCGACTGTCAACCAAGCGTGTGCTCGAGACTACCTCTAAAAATTCTTGCAGTAATATTAAGCTATTGCTTCTTCTTTTATTACAACTATTGAAAAACAAACGCCAAAACCAAAACAAAAAAAAAAACAAAAAAGCAAAACAGGTTTTGTCTGCAATAACAAGTGTAATGAGCTGATAGCTCTATTATACTTATTGCATTGACAAGTGCTATGGATAACGACAACGCTATCGTACTCTCTGACGATCCGGCTGATAACAGTGACGAAAGAAACTGGCAAACAGTTGGACCTCATAAGAGAAAAAGAGACACCTCCTCAAACCTTTCACCATCACATGGGATCAATAAACGTCCAAATACTGAAAGCAGCAACAGGTATGCAGTGTTGGGTAATTCCACTGACGAACAGACAACAAATCCAGAGCTATCTGGCAACAAACGACCACCAATAATTTTGCCAAATGTTTCTAATGTTAAAAAAATGTGTGATGATTTTAATGAAGTCATTCCCAAAACTGATTTTTACTATAAGGCACTTCACGACGGTCAACTTAGAGTGTCAATTAAAAATACTGATTCATACCGTACTTTAATTAAACACTTAAAGAAGAAAAATATTTCATTTCACACATATCAACTAAAGCACGAAAGAGCGTATAGAATTGTTGCGAAAATCTTCATCATACAACCTCGCCAGAAGAGATAAAAGAAGAAATCGAAAAACATGGTCACAAAGTTAGGCAAGTTAGCAATATTCGTAGCAGAATAAGTAAAGCTCCTCTCTCAATGTTTTTTGTCGACTTAGAACCAAACAATAATAACAAAGACGTTTATAATATCACTAGCATAAACAATGCAATAGTAAAAATAGAGCCTCCTAAAAAAGTGAAAGAAATAATACAATGTTATCGCTGTCAGCAGTTTGGCCACACCAAGGCTTACTGTAATAAAACATTTAATTGTGTCAAATGCGGTTCGGATCATCCATCAGCGGAGTGCCAGAAGAGCTACAAAACTCCTGCTTTTTGTGTTAATTGCTCTCATAGTCATCCAGCAAATTACAAAGGCTGTGAAATTTATAAACAAATGTTAAGACGTTTAGGCGGGCAACAGCCAAGATCCATTACTAATAGGCAAAACATGCCAAATCATGCATTTACTCCTAATAATCCCTTTTTAAATATTCCAAATAATGACAACAACGCCAATCAAACATATGCTAATATTCTTAAAGGAAGTGAACCTCCAATCAGCTCTATCCAAAGAATAGAAAATCTTATAAATAAGCAAATCGAGCTAACAAATAATTTATTAAATATGATGACACTTCTTGTCAATAAACTATGCAAAAAAATTTACGCCTTGCAATATGGAATGCCAACGGTCTTTCCAGCCATACGAAAGTATGAACAATTGAATGGCTGTCAAACTAAATCAATCCAAGCGTCATGCATTAAAATAATCTGTCAAAACGCTCCAATAACACTCAGTGCCATATACTGTCCACCAAGATATAACCTTAAGTGTGTCGACTTTCAAAATTTCTTTCAAGGTCTAGGTGCAAAATTTATTTCTGGTGGGGACTACAATGCCAAACACCCTTGGTGGGGCTCCAGATTAATCAATCCAAAGGGCAGAGCGCTCTATGAATGTATCAACAGTAAGAAATACTCAGTATTATCTACAGGAAAGCCTACATACTGGCCAACAGATCCAAGGAGGATTCCAGATCTAATGGATTTCGCAGTGTATTCTGGTATACCACAGCCTCTACTTAATGCAATGCACTCGGATGATTTGAGTTCTGACCACTCCCCAATTATTATCGACTATAGTACTTTCCCAAGTATTGCTCAAAGCAAATATAAAGTAATAACTCCACAAACTGACATAAAATCTTTTCAATACTATATAGACAAAAATATAAACTTAAACATATCCATAAAATCAAGTAATGAATTAGACAATGTTGTTCATAACTTCACGAACATCATTCATGAAGCTGCTTATTTGTCTAAGCCGGATAAAAAACAAAGAAATTTCCACTCAGTGAAACTGCCAAATGAAGTTGCAGAAATGCTTAGAAATAAAAGAAGACTTCGAAAAATCTGGCACGCTAGTCGAAATCCCAACGACAAGCGAAACTTAAACAAAGCCACCAAAGACCTCAAAGAACATCTTGCTGACATAAAAAACCAGGCCTTTAAAGACTATGTGAAAAATCTAAATCCAACGAAATATGGTGAGCACCAGTTATGGAAAGCCACAAAATATCTTAAACGACCACCTATACGAAAAGTTCCTATCAAAGACCAAAACAATGTATGGCACCGAAATGACAGAAGCCAAGCCAAATCATTTTCTGAATATCTTTTTAATATATTTCAGCCTCATTCTTTAGCGAGTGCTTCTGAAGTTAATGAAATTACTGAATTTTTGGATGCTCCATGCCAAATGGCCCTTCCTATAAAGCATATACGACCTAATGAAGTCTTCAATGAAATTAAAAATCTGAAAAATTCAAAATCTCCCGGATATGACCAAATCGATGGTAAGACTATCAAACTTCTCACGAAAAAGAGTGTCGTACTGCTTACATTAATTTTTAATTCAATTCTTCGCCTAAACCACTTTCCGACTCCTTGGAAATGTGCAGAAATAATAATGATTAACAAACCTAACAAGCCTGAAAATGAATTGACGTCATACCGCCCAACTGGTTATATTCTCCAAAATGTTTGAAAAAATATTTTTACGTAGAATGTTACCAGTTATGGAATCGCTTAACATCGTACCAGAATATCAATTCGGGTTTAGACATAATCATGGCACGCCAGAACAATGTCATCGAATAATTAAAACAGTGCGCGATGGCCTTGAAACAAAAAGATACTGCTCATCTATATTCTTAGATATTCAACAAGCCTTTGATCGTGTTTGGCATACTGGCCTATTACACAAAATAAAGAAACTTCTTCCTCATCCCTACTATATGATCCTTAATTCGTATTTAAAAAACCGCACTTTTTATGTTAAAATTGGAGAGGAGATTTCAAATATACAAGTCATAAATACTGGAGTTCCTCAGGAAAGTGTGCTTGGTCCGGTACTTTATACTATCTACACGTCTGATATGCCGTCATCTAATGGTACTTTAATAGCAACATATGCAGATGATACGGTTGTTATTGCAACTCGTGAAACACCTTCTGTTGCCTCCGACTTTTTGCAAAGCCAAATTAATAAAATTGAAAGCTGGCTGCAGAAATGGAACATAAAAGTTAATACCGAAAAATCTGCACATATTACTTTCACAATGAGAAGAGAAGAATGTCCACCTATTAAAATCTACGGATTAACAGTTCCAAAAAAAGAAACTGTCAAATATCTTGGCTTACATCTGGAAAAGCGGCTCACATGGAAAAATCATATTCAGGCCAAAAGGCAATTACTTAATAAAAAAAAATAAAAAACTCTACTGGCTACTTGGACCAAAATCTGAGCTTACAATAGAAAGTAAAATTAGAATTTACAAATCCATCCTTAAGCCCATATGGACTTATGGGGTTCAAATTTGGGGAACAGCAAGCAATTCTAACATCGAAATACTGCAAAGGTATCAGTCTAAAACACTTAGACTAATAGTCAACGCACCATGGTTTATTTCAAATGAAGCAATCCATAAGGACCTAAGCATTCCGATGGTTAAGGACGAGATCTGAAGTATTAGCTCGAGATACTTAGAGAGGTTAAGCAACCATGTAAATCCACTAGCCATTTGTCTACTTGATGAGAGTGATGAAGTCAGGCGACTTAAGAGACACCATATTTTAGACTTGCCTTTTAGAAAATGATTGTAAATATGCATACATGTAAATAGTATATATTGTAATAGTTAAAAAATTAAGTTAAATTTAATTCAAATTAAATTTTGTAAATAATGTTGCTCTCAATGGAGATCAACTTTTGTATGTATTATTATTACAACAATTACAACATATTTGCTTATTGTCCTAGCTGATAGATTGCAAATAAAATTGATAGAGAAAAAAAAAATTTTTTTAATGTGTCTTAAAAACTTTATAATTTAAATAATTCTAGCTAATGAATGCAATTGTTTATGTTTTGTTTACAAATACTTTATTTCGAATACAATAATTAAAATTTTAAAACATTTTAAAAATATATGTTTTAGTTAATTAATTTTATGATCTATAAAATTATTACATGAATTAATTTGCGAGCTTTAGATCACGTAAGTTTTTAAAAAGTTAACAACAACAATATTAATTGCAAGGTGGCCGTAGCTTACTGGAAGAGTACGTGGCCCATAAGCTAAAGAACCGTGGTTCAAACCTCAGCTGAATACAAGGTTTTTTTCGTAACTAGGTATTAGGATCATTCGTAAATGTACAATATGTTTTAGTTATTTGTTTTAGTTCAAAGTGTTTCACCAAAAAAGTTTTTTCTGGAAATGCAAGTTTTTAGAAAAAAAAAATGGCAACACTGACTCACATTCACTAAAATTTTCCCGGTATTAACAACAAGCCGTTCAGTAAAAATTGCTAGTGAATTTGTGAGCAAGATTCAACGAAAATTCTTGGGGAAATAGCAATGTTAACGAATACGACTATTTCATTTATGTTTTGCAAATATTCAAAACAATGCAAATGCGATTAACTTACATAAAACATAAGAGGCCATCATTATTAAATTGCATTTGAAGAAAATTCGATAAGCATTTGCTAAGAATATATAAATAGTCAAAATCGATTAAAACTGACTATATTAGAATATTCGCAATGTAAATGTCAACCAATTTTTGAGATCATAGTAAATTACATCATATATAAAATAGTTTTACACATTAATTTTAGTGGATTAATTAAAGAAATGTTGAGATAAGTCTTTTTATTACAAAGAAAACTTGTTTATGCTGTTTTATCGATTCCTTTCATCGAATACAGAAAATATTGTTTCTAAAATCTGTACCCAATAGGAACAAACTAACTTGTTTTTAAAAACAACTAAAAAAAATAAACTAGTTTATGAACTACTTTGAATTATATTATATTATATTATACTTCAATTTTGAATAGTTTTTATTGCATTATATATGAAGTAATTGAAAAACTACTACAAAAAAAGAGGCTTAAAAACTACTTTGAATTATATTAAGGCGGCGACTACTCTGATTTTGGCATGTTTTTATTGCAAACTTTTATTAGATTACAAATTTATATATATTTAACCATGCTATTTCATCAAATGTTATTAACTTTAGACTTTCACTAATATGAATTTATGTAATTTTTTCAAAACAATAAAATAAATTATCTCTTAGATAAAAATTTAAAATTTGTATGCTTTTAAATTCATCTTCAGTAAAAGGAATATTAACTAGTTTTCAATTGATTTATTTTAAAGTAATTAAAAAAATAATTTAAATTTAACTAATTTAACAAGTAGTTGAAAATATATGCGGTTTTCAATTGATTTATTTTAAAGTAGTAAAAAAATAATTTAAATTCAACTAATTTAACAATTTGTTCAAAATATATGCAGACGAAAGTCAATTGACTTATTTAGCGGACATCACCATAAAAAATATATTAGTTCGTTCTATGGAAAAATGTCAGAATTTCAACTAGTTGTGGTTGACAAAAAACTACTTTTAAATTAGTTGATTTTTCTACAAGGTAGTTATGAACCCAAAATCAGAAATACATTTCATATCAAATTTTTTGTGAAATTTTTCAAAGGAAATATTGTTTGAGAAAAAATTAATAAAACTGCAAGTTTCGAACAGTCAAAAATGATGAAATGATGAAGAAATCTGAAAAATAAAATTATTTTTTCTACATATTTTTATAAAACTTTTTGATAATTTCTGATGATTGTTTGAAATTGGTGCAGTTCCAATCGTTTTTCCCTAAAGAAATCTTCAGTTTAAAGAATCCGACACAAGGTGGAAATTTCTAATTTATTTCTGATTTAAGTTTTATTTATATATATTTGTGAAATAATACGTTCTATATATACTGTTGCAACAGGAATTGTCAAAACAGAATAAAGTAGTTTTCTAAGTAATAGAATTGCTGTGGGAAATGGTAATTCCCATTGGATTTTTTAATTCAATGAGGGATTATTTAACTCTCATGCGATTTTTTTCGCCACACATAATTTTTATTTCCTAATATGTATATGAATAAATTTTACGGTTTTAATGATTTTCGCACTTGCAATCTGTTAAGTGGTGGTTCTCACTACAACTGATTTTGACACTTAAGTGTCAATACTTTGGATAGCTGAGTCAATTTGGACTCGTCAATTTCCTTTTAAATTTTTATTGTTTTTTTTTTTAAAAATCGCGAAAAATGGATATTTATAAAAAACCAGAAATTGTATGTTTTCAATATAAAAAAAATGAAGAAAACGTTAAAAACGTTAACAAGTCAATATATTACTTACTACCTTTACGCTGCAGAAACATATATTGATTTATAAACATTTTTAACGTTTTCTGCATTTTTGTTTTTGAATTAAGTATAAATTTGTAGTTTTTTTATAAATATCTATTTTTCGCGATTTTACTAACAAAACGTAGCATACGTCTCTGCAGCGCTCCAAAAACTCTTCCATTCGTCCAAAACATCAACTCAGCATTCACAAAAATTTTATACTACAATTTTGTGGTTCTGATCTTGGCATTCGATGGGTTTCACATGGCTAAACAATTGTTGTTAAGAAGTGTTTTAGTGAAATAATAACCATCAAGGAAATATGAACAAAATTGTTACATTAAATACTTGAAGTAACTTTTTATAAATATCAAAATAGAAAAAAATTGTTGTCTTTTCCTGCTGTTTTAAAAACGATATTTTTAGACAGGTTTTCGTTCAAAACTTTTCAGAATCCGAATTAAGAAAATTATCTTCGGTACCACCTCTGGTACACGAGATATAAAACCTTATAATCATTTTTTTGAAAAAGTTAAAAAATTGCATTCAATTAAACATTTCTCCAAAACATTAAAATGCATATGCGAAAAATATGCAAATTATTAATTCGTCAAATTTAAAGAAAACGTTAACACTGAAATCAATGTCACCAATATTTAGTCAATCGCTTTACTTAAGTTCTGTGCTATCTTGAGTGTACCTTTAGATTCGAATATCTTTCGCACGGGACACTCTGGGTAAAAACCAAGAGTGGCATCGTGTTTGCTAAAATATTGTTAGTAAAAGTTATTATTTACTTTTGCTTTAAGACATATATAGTTTTTCTTACAAAAATTAAAACATTTTGAGATCGTGATTTTTTACGGTTTTTCTCAAACAAACAAAAAAATTTGTCATTGCGGGAGAGAAAGAGATTTTTATTTTTTTCTAAAATTTTTTTTGGAGATCATGACCACCCTTTGCAGCTTTTGAGACCTCTTAGAATTTGTAATTCGAAAAAAATTGTAATTCGATACGCCCTACTGTACACAGCACTCATACCAAATTTCAAAGCTCAATGCTAATTTTTATTATTTATGGCCAAAACTTGTATGAAGTACTCCCATGTACTCAGTGCACTTATTTCAACGTACACACATCAGGGTTGATATTTTCGGTACAATTGCACTTTTTTGGTACAATTTTATATTTTTCCCACTACCATTTTACATCGAAAAAAATACATTTTTCGAAAAAATTTATCGTGTTCTGAATTTTAGTACTCTGTAAAATACATAAAAAATTATTTTAAGAAGTCAATTTTTTCCAATTTATATAAAACTGCTTAAGGAATTCTTTCAATTTCTCATTCGACGGCAAATGTTAAAAATTTTTTTTATTATGTTGACTTTATATGATTTAAATACAAATTCTAAATGTTTGATAGTTTAAATCATACTTGATTTTAAATACAAATTCTAGTTGTTTGATAGTTTAAAATCGTTTATTGAGCTTAAGGTCAAAGTTAGAACAATTAATTGATCTAACGAATTTTTCCAAAGAAACAACAACAACAACAAAGTTTTCAACATGAAAGGAAAAAAATCACTAGCATTTGATTTTATTGTACAATTTCTGCGCTGCTAAACGCGTCATCAGAAATCTTTGTGATTACCCGTGCAAGCGCGCGCTAACGCACTGCACCATCGGGGTGATGAGATTTTGAAGCGTCAATTTCTTATTTTTTCCTCAATTTCATAATGTCACATTTGTTGCTGTATTTCTGTTTTACTTTAGTTTCTATGCTTATGTTATTATATGTAGTCCAACAGCCTGCTGGAAGTCTGCACTAACAAAGCATGTTTACTGAAGTTGTTTTTTTTAGAATTTTTGCTGATTTTGTTTTCAGCTGTTTCCGTTTGGTCGAGCTCTACCATTTGATTAAAGTTTTTTCTAAATGACCTCTATATTTATCATGTTGACTTTATATGATTTAAATACAAATTCTAAATGTTTGATAGTTTAAATCATACTTGATTTTAAATACAAATTCTAGTTGTTTGATAGTTTAAAATCGTTTATTGAGCTTAAGGTCAAAGTTAGAACAATTAATTGTTCTAACGAATTTTTCCAAAGAAACAACAACAACAACAAAGTTTTCAATATGAAAGGAAAAAAATCACTAGCATTTGATTTTATTGTACAATTTCTGCGCTGCTAAGCGCGTCATCAGAAATCTTTGTGATTACCCGTGCAAGCGCGCGCTAACGCACTGCACCATCGGGGTGATGAGATTTTGAAGCGTCAATTTCTCATTTTTTCCTCAATTTCATAATGTCACATTTGTTGCTGTATTTCTGTTGTTGTTTCTTTGGAAAAATTCGTTAGAACAATTTATTGTTCTAACTTTGACCTTAAGCTCAATAAACGATTTTAAACTATCAAACAACTAGAATTTGTATTTAAAATCAAGTATGATTTAAACTATCAAACATTTAGAATTTGTATTTAAATCATATAAAGTCAACATGATAAATATAGAGGTCATTTAGAAAAAACTTTAATTTTTTTTATTTTCAAAGTTTAATAAAAACCAATTGCAGAAACAGACTGCAGATTGGCCACAATTTATTTAAGTTTATTTATTTAAGCAGGTTATTTTTTAAAATTTAGTCTCAATATTGATATCAGAAGTAATATATCAAATCAAAAAATTTAAAACATTTGACTGAAAGTGAAGAATTGCTTTACTAAAGATTCTCCCATTAGTTATTTTGTTTTGGATTGTGTCAGATTTCGGGTGAGTGGTTGATCTTGTTAGAATATATGTAACTAAATTTAACTCTAAACGCTCTACATAAACATGTATGTATGCTAATTACATAGCGAGGCCTTAAGCACTCTCAAATTAAATGCAATAAGTTAGTTCTCGTTAAGCCGGCCGTCAGTGAAGACGATTCTCAACACTACTTATATATATGGATTAATAAAGAACATTATAAACTAAAAATATGTTATTATTTCAACATGGTGGCAGAGAAAAGGTTTCCGAAAATTGGAAGAACGAGTTTTTTAAATAAATGAAAAAACTTTGGTTATGGAAGAAGGTGATTGCAAATTTAAAAAAGATGTGCTACAAAAAATATGTTATTTTGAAGAAGAAAAATAATTGGAGAAATTAAGAAAACAATTTGCAGAAATAACCGAGAACGTATTAATTTTGAAAAAGTTCGTGGATCGAAATCAAGATTACCAAGGAAAAATGGGAGATGAGTTAAAAATTCCCGTGTTCGATGGAAAAGATTACAGCACATGGAAGAAGAGGTTAGTTTTGTTTTTAAAACTAAAAAAATGTGACGAAGTGGCTGTACGTGAAAGAGGAACAAGCGATAATGAAACCACGTGGCGAGACAATGATTTAAAAGCAGTTAATTACATATATAGTTCGCTCTCAAACCGGCAACTGGAGTTCTTAAATGACGAAGAAACGGCATGCAGCATAATAAAGAAGTTGGATAAAATGTATTTAAGACAGTCAACAGCGCTGCAAATTTGTGTTAGAAACAAATTAGAAAAAATAAAGTTAAATGATTACAGTGATTGTAGCGACTGCTTTAGTGACTTCGAAAAATTAATTATTGAGCTGAAAAATGCCGGTGCTCAAGTTAGCGAAAAAGAAAAACTTAATTATTTACTGAGGATTTTACCGGACTCACTAAGTTATATTGGTGACTTGATAGATGTTTTAAAGGAAGAAGATCAAACAGTGGACTTCGTTAAGAATAAAATTAAAATGTTTGAAATCAAAAGCAATGAAGAAAATAGAGGTTCAACAACTCATGGAGATTCCAACGCTTTCAAAAGTGAAAGGAAACGAGAGAGAGTGTGCTATAAGTGTGGAAAGCCCGGACATTTAAAGTACGAGTGCCGGAGCACGTCAACGCAGAACAGCTCATGGAGAAGCACTAGCGGTGGAGGATCGCAGCGAGGAGGCGGGCACACTCAGTCTTACGCTCAGCAACCGCATCGAGGCAGAGGTGCGTGGAGTAAAACTCATCGTGGTCGTGGCAGCAATTGGCATCAGCAGCAGCAAAATGATAGGGAGCAGCAGCGTGGTGGAGCGCATTACACAGACAGTGGAAATTATGATAGAGGAATGTTTTGTACCGAAGTAGCTAACGTGAGTAGCGCGAACTACAACAACAAGGTTGAAGATAATATTTGCGAAAATAAGATTGAATGGGTGTTAGACAGTGGCTGCACCGATCATATTATTAATAATGATAGATATTATTTAAATTCAGTAAAGTTAACAGTGCCAATTGATGTTAAAATAGGCGATGGAAGAGTGTTAAAAGCCACTAAGATAGGTACTGTAGTAAATGATTTTGTTGTAAATAACGAAAAGTGTAAAATTGAAATACCAGATGTATTCTATGTAAAAGAAATGGATAAAAATTTAATAAGTTTTGGAAAAGTTACAAACCATAATAAAATTGTGTCAGAAGGGAATTCATCAAAAATTTTTGATAAAAATAATAAGTTAATTGCAGTGGCATTTAAAGTTAATAATTTGTATAAAATGACTAGTTTTATGCAAATTAAAGAATCTCATGTAACTAAATGCTTGAATAATGATATGTCATTAAAAGAAAAATATCATAGAATGTTAGGTCATGTAAACTTCAACTATTTGAATATCATATGTCAGAATAAATTGGTCGAAGGTATGCCAGAAAACTTGGGCAATGATTACTTAAAATGCGGCACATGTGTGCAAAATAAAATGCATAATTTGGCATTTGAAAATAGTAGACATAAAGCAAGAGACATTTTAGAAATCATACATACGGATTTAAATGGGCCACACATTACGGGATTTAAAGGGGAAAATTATTTCTTAACATTTATTGATGATTTCAGTAAAATAGCCAAAGTGTACACTATTAAATCTAAAACTGAAGTATATGATTGTTTTGTAGATTACATTAACAGACTCGAAAATTTAACTGGAAGAAAAATAAAAAAATTGAGATGCGACAATGGTAAGGAATACCTTAATAGAGATGTTAATCGTTTAGTAAGAGAAAAAGGAATTTATGTTGAACCTTGCCCACCGTACGTACATGAGTTAAACGGTACAGCTGAAAGGTACAACAGGTCAGTGATGGACACAGCAAGATGTTTGTTAGCTGACGCGAAAGTACAATATAAATTTTGGCCAGAGATAGTAAAAACAGCTGTTTATTTAAAAAACAGATCTTTAGCTAAGGGGTCGTCCATAAACTACGTTACTGATTTTCCGGTTTTTTTTACCCCCCCTCCCCCTGCGTTACTTTTCGTAGTGCTTTTCAAACCACCCCCCCCCCCTTCAGTAACGTGACATATGAAATTAATTCATTCGAATGATTATATATTTTGACTAGCTCTGACAATTTTCACTAGTATTAGTGACTAGTATGACTTTATACATTAAAGGAACAATTGGAAAAAAATCAATAATTAATATCATCTGTAAAAGCTATTCCATCTGCGATCCAAGATTCGATGCTCTCAATCACTGGGATAGAAGAAGCTGGTAGCTTTGTTGAGGATTCTTCAAAATAGAATTTTTCATCGGATTCTATGTCGACCCATTCAGGTGAATCCTCATTTCTAACGCAAAAAAATTCACCTGGTCTTTGACAGAGTACCCTTAAAGGCTGCACCCGAGCTGCACCAAGTTCTGTGTTTTGGTGTAAATGCTTTCTGAAAATTGATTTATTTAAATAGTATTTTTATTCCGATTTATTGTAAACGATGCAATACAAACTTATGGCAATTCATAGAAGTTTTAAAAACGAAATACAAGCCGCAGGTAGGACACGACCTTGAACCGATTTCTTCTTTCTGAGAAGACAGTACATGTCATAATACGTCAAAAAAACGTCAAAGCCTGTCGCAAAAGCAAAGACCCAAATTTTTCAGACGTGTGCTGAGATGGTGAAGGAATGCCAAAAGGTTTCTGTGTCGAGGGAAAAGGTGGTGGAAGAAATCGTTGAAACAAAAGTTAACCATCAATTAAGATGATCAAACATAAACATGTAAGGTTAAAATTTTTTTAAATGATTGTGTTATTAATTAGAGGTTTTTCGTCAATTTTTTGAATTTTTGGTAACGTTACAATATCTAAACACCTCCCCCCCCTACCGTTACTTTTCGTAGTGCATTTCAAAACCCCTCTCCCCCCCCTAAATTGGTAACGTAGTTTATGGACGACCCCTAATACAATACAAAAAAAGACTCCATATGAAATTATAATGGGTGAGAAACCTAACGTTAGCAACTTAAAATTATACGGGAGTAGAGTATTTGTAAGAGTTCCAGAAACTAAAAGGAAAAGTAAATGGGATAGAAAAGCTGATGTGGGTATATTGCTAGGCTATGAAACCGTTGGATATAGAGTTTTGATAAATAATAAAATAGTGATTGCTAGACATGTAGACGTTGTGGAAGAAAATTTAAATTTAGTAGGTTTTAAGGGTGATAATGATTATGATCAAAATTTTGAAAATGAAACCGACGAGTTCTGTGAAACTGTGGGTTTAAATGAAAGTTACCAAAATAAAAGTACTATTGCAAATAAGAGCAGTGAAAATTGTTTCGATAATCAGGAAAACTTAACAGAAGGCGAAAATGAAACGGCTGAATTAAGAAGGTCAAATAGGTCAAAGAAGAGACCAGAAGTTTATAAGCTAGAAAATTATGCCAAAAGTATTTATGTAAACTATGTATGTGCAGACAGCCTAGAAAATTATAACGAGGCTTTAAATAGTAGTGATTATAAAGATTGGCAAGAGGCAATGAATAAAGAGATTGCTAGTTTGAATAAAAATAAAACGTGGGAGCTGGTTAGAAAACCGAAAGATAAAAAAGTATTAGATTTAAAATGGGTTTTCACTAAAAAATCAGAAGATGCTTTTAAGGCTAGATTTGTTGTAAGAGGTTTTCAACAAAGGGAAATTATTGAAGACGTGTATTCACCTGTTGCTAGAATGCAAACTTTGAAGATTTTTTTGAACTATTGTGTACAAAATGATTTGATAATAAATCAAATGGATGTAGAATCAGCATTCTTAAATGGAGAAGTAATATCGGAAGTATATGTAAAGCAACCTCAGGGTTATGATGACGGGACTGATAGAGTTTGCAAACTGATTAAAGCTTTGTACGGATTGAGAGAAAGTCCGAGGGCTTGGTATGAGTGTCTGGATGATTAATAAGCTTAAGTTTTGTACGAAGTCAAAACGATTATTGTTTGTATTCAATTAAAGATGAAGTAGACAAAATTTATTTGATACTGTTTGTAGATGATGTGTTAATTTGCTGTAAAAATAAAGTAAAACTGAGCTATATAAAAAGTTTGTTAACGAAAAGGTTTCATATGAAAGATATGGGAGAAGTTAATACTTATTTAGGAATTAAGATTGATTATGATAATAAATAGAATTTTATGACTCTAGATCAAAAGAATTATATTGAATCGTTAGCTAAAAAGTACGGAATCGAAAATGCTAAATTATACTCTACCCTATGGAGCAAAACTTAAAATGTGAACCTGCACAGTCAGTATCAACTGAGATAAAATATAGAAATTTGATAGGAGCACTTTTGTATATAAGCTCGGCAACAAGACCAGATGTGAGCTATAGCGTTAATTATTTAAGTAGATTTCAAAACTGTTACGATCACACTCATTTTAAGTACGCTCTAAGAATTCTAAAATTCTTGGTTTTAACTAAAGATTTGATGTTAACTTTTGACAAAAATTTAAACACTGATGAACTTGATTGCTATGTAGATGCCGACTGGGCAGGAGATACGTCAGACAGAAAATCGACGACAGGTTATACTATTAGAATGAATGGTAATATCATCTATTGGAAATCTAGAAAACAGGGAAGTGTGACTAAATCATAAACAGCTGCAGAGTATGTAGCATTGTCGGAATCAGTCAGTGAATTAAAGTTAGTAAGGGATATACTAAAGGACTTTGGAATTGAACTTGAAAATCCGATAAGTGTGTATGAGGATAATTCAGGAGCGATTAATATAGCAAAATTTGGAAATTTAACAAAAAATTCTAAATATATAGAAACACACTTTCACTTTGTAAATGAAAGTTATTTAGAAGGTATTATTGATATAAAAAAATAGATTCGGAGGAAAATATTGCTGATATTTTCACCAAGTCATTAGGCAAAAATAAGTTCGAAAAATTGAGAACATTATTAAAATTAATTTGAAATTGTATGAATTAATTGTTATTCATTAAAAGTAAGCAAAATAGAAAGTAATAAGAATTTAAATTTAAGGAGGCATGTAAGAATATATGTAACTCAATTTAACTCTAAACGCTCTACATAAACATGTATGTATGCTAATTACATAGCGAGGCCTTAAGCACTCTCAAATTAAATGCAATAAGTTAGTTCTCGTTAAGCCGGCCGTCAGTGAAGACGATTCTCAACACTACTTATATATATGGATTAATAAAGAACATTATAAACTAAAAATATGTTATTATTTCAACAGATCTAAAAGCATCTGAGAAGAACTTGATTTGAAAAAATGCTAGTGGACTTTCTATATTAACCCATTAAGGCCCTATTCTCCTTCAGCTTGCTGTTTTTGGACCCTTTTTGAAAAAATTCTCATTTGAAAACGCAAAAAGATATTTGAATTTTGTTTTTTTTATTGAATTAGTAATGAATGAAAGAAAATAAAAAAATTTTTTTCGCCGCGATATAGGGGCTGTCCATAGATGATGGCACCGTCAAAGTTGGCCCTCAAAAAAAAAGGCATGGTGCTGGCGGCCACGATTCTGGCCCTCAGGAGCGTCTGAAAAAAAAAAAATATAGAGTTATGATCAGCATAGATGTAATTCTGGCCCGTAGTAAAATAAAAATTTTGCGATTTTTTTTTGACAAAATGGCGGCCACTTGAAATTGACAAATCGAATTTGGACCCATTTTTTTGTAGTTTAGTGTAAAAAAAAAATAGTAAAAAAAATTTTACTACGGGCCAGAATGCTGACAATTCTACGTCGATTAAACTTTGTTTCATCGAAATCGGTTCAGTAGAACTGGCGGAATCGTGGCCGCCAGCTCGAAAAACGTGGTTTCGAGATAAACGCGTTCAAAGTTTGAAGTTTATTTTTCGAAAAAAAAATTATTTTATCAAAATCGGTTCAGTAGAACCGGAGAAAAGTGGCTTGATAGTTGGAAAGACGTGATTTGGACAAAACAAAACTCACTCTTGTATGAAAGAAAAAAACTGTTTTTGGAATACTTACCCAAATTATTCAGCGATGCCAGGTCCATATAAACCACCTTCTTCTTCTTCAAAAAAGCTTTGATCTTTGGCTCTTTGAGCTCTGCGAGCAATTCTGCCCTCCTTTGATGCATCCACAGCGTAAGCTTCCGAGCGGTTGAGGCGAAGTTCATCACGTGATAACGCAAAATTGTAGGCTTGGTTTCCAATGGCGATTCCCATCAACCTCATAATTTTGAGTATTGGCTGAAAACCATCGTTGAAAATGGCGGTTGCCATGTAATTTGCGATCTCCACTGTCCGCGCTCCAGCGTGCATATGTTTTGGTGCAAAGGTCCAGGCGATACTGTTGAAACCTTCATTGCTGTTTTGAGTCTCAGACCCGAGGCATCTACTCAACAACTCGTCCGATGACAGCGCTTCGTAGACGGGTTTTATCGCTTCGGCGACCTTTGGGTTGAGCGGATCGTAATTATGTTTAAAGTCATCCACGTTACCCTGCGCCACGGCCTTTTGATACGTGCACCAGCTTGACTCACCGGTCGGGCAATTTTGGTGTTGGGGATTTTCGTCGGTAGATACTTTGTGAAAATACGTAGCCCAAACCGCCTTCTTCATCTTTTCTAGGGATTTCGGATGACGGCGAATCGCCAAACCGTAGTAGGTCGTCAGTTCACTTATAAGCTTATCTGTCAGCTTTCCAGCGCCCTTGCCACCTATACCTTTGTTCTCCTTTTTGAATTTGCGCAGCCTGGACCCCATTCTTTTTTGAACGTGGCCAACGCATTCTTTTTTTACCACAGTGGGGTCGCCATCGTCGGGGTCTTCGGTGAGAATTGCTTTGAAAGTTTTAGAATCGCCGTCGCCGATATATTTTTCATACTTGACGCCGTGTTTTTCCATTGATCTTGCAAACATCTCCTTAACCGCATCGACTTCCATTTTTCCTGCGCTGCCTTCATGATTTTTACGGCATTCCTCTTCTTGCAACTCCTTCCAAGCTTCGAAACCCTCTGGATGGATATTTTGCTGGGATTCCCAATATTTGCAGCTATTGCAAATAGCAGACTTGACCACAGAGTCAACAACTTTTTTGGTGTACTTGCCGATCAATGTCGTTATACCATAGAAAGATGCGAAGCCGCGTTTTTTCCACGTGCCATCGCCCGACACAGTCAATAGCGTTGGATCGCACCCTTCATTTTCTTCCATGGTAACTTCTTTTTCTTCACGAACGGCCTTGGAAATAACGAAATTATAAACGGCCTCTGCAGCTGAATGCAAATTTTGAAGGCTGCTGTAGAACAAATTGTTGCTCAGACCTACTCCTATGTCCATAATGCCACAAAACATATCTATGCCTTTGGGACCAATGCCCAAAAGTCTCATGGCAACAACCAAGCGGCGATTTATTTCATACGATTTGCCGGCGAAACGTGATGAAGGAATAAGTCTGGTTGGGCAAGCGCAGTTCACAGCGATTTTGAATGCAACTCCATTCGGCGATGCTTTTTTGAATTCCAATTTTTCGTTGCATGTGGCACAAATGACGAAAGTAGCAAGTGTTGTGAATACTGAATAGAAGTCCAAGATGCAATTCTCCAAATTGTTTTCGATGACAATATCCTCCGTGGGATTATTTTTGAATTTTTTGGCTGAAGTACTCGCAAACTCAGTGTCCTCTACTCTATCAAATTTATTTCCACGAAATTTGCGTTTTTTAATTCGACCGGCGCGAACATAGTTCACTTTGTTTACGGGTTTTTGACGTGTTTTATTACTTTTTTTATCCATTTTACCGCACAAAAATAAATTTTTTTCAAAACTGTACTTTTCCGCAAACCGTAAGCGCAAGCGTGCGTCCGCTATTCAACTCAATCGAAACTAAACTAAATGCGGCTTTGATTTCATATTCATTCATATGTTTCTGCAAATGTGTATTCAAACCTGTTTTTGCCTGTCCATTAACTATTCAACGGAATTCGGTGGTTAATTGATGCCTTTGCGTTCAAAAACTAAGCAACATAAAAACTACTCATTTTAGCGAAGACATGACCCCACAAAAATGGCCATATCTTCTAAAGTATTTCGAATTTCAAAAAACCCTTTTAGGGTTATATTCTTAAATGGCCAAGCTATAAAAAATGCAAAAAAAATCGAAAAAATTTTTTGCTGAAAGAGAATAGGGCCTTAATGACAACGTATGATATATCATACGCGATTAAAGCATTTTTCAAAATTCCTCAAAAAATCCTCAGCCACTGTTAAACTTTTGCTTCCAACAGTGTGAGAGAGCCAAAAATATGCTTTTTCCAAAAAAAAAAAAAAAAAAATTGACATAATAATCCTTTTTGTTTACTTGTTCGCGCCTGTTAATGCAGTATTAAAAACAAAAGTGAAAAATGTTATTCAGGTGAGTTATTTTGTTTTATAAACATCAGGAAAAAAGAAAATATAATTAAAAAAAGTACATTACGTTAAAGTTGAACGCCTACGCTACGAAATGTAAATTTTCCAATTGATCAGTTTTTTTATTCCTCTACTTAAAACCCCCTATGCGTTTGTGATCATACGCTTCGCCACACCCAAATCCTTTGAATTTTTTTTTTAAAACTTCCGAGTTTTACGTCTTAATAATACAAATTTATGCTGAAAATTGTAAAAGCTAATTTCAACGGTGTAAGGAACACAATTTTTACTAATTCTATCCTTACATATCTTATTTAGCCTTTTCTTTTAGTTTGACAAGTGTGTCAGGTATCCCTAAAAGCCATTAGAGATGGCCCCGTTGAAAGCCACCCTCAACAGCGCCAACATTTGGATGATGGTAAAAACTCGGTTAACCAGTCCAGTGCGCGTCTAGACGACCACACCACCACTGCAGCTAACGATATTATTTGCCACAGCAGCGGTTGGCTATAAGCTTCAAATAGTTTAACTTTGAACTAAACTACAAATTAAGATTAATTTACGATTAAATAAAAGACACTTAATAATGTACTGAACTTTAAAGGCGCAAAAAGTGCAAAGTTTAATTAAAAATAATTAATTTAAATGAATAATATTTACAATTAAATAAGCCCTAGTATTTATTAATTTATATAAGCTTCTTTACGGGAACGTCAAGTTCCAATATAATTAAAATTAATAAATAGAAACCAAAATATAATGAGACATAGTAGCGTTGATTTAATTAATCGTGGAGGTGGAAACAAAGGTAAATCATACGGCAGGTTGCTTGACATCAAGGGTAGGTCCATTGAGTTACTTGCCGTAATTTAAACCATCCACTTTCATCCTAGTAATTAGGTGGATCTAAATAAGATAATTAGTAAATAAATAAATAGTTGAATTAATTTAGAACGAATAAGAATATTTACTCTAAAATAGTGTAAGGAAAGGGAAAGGGTTTCATCGCTCCTGAATCACCATAGGCGTCCAATCGTTATTAAGAGCTTTTACACCAGTACAATATACGACCCCTTACCTGGGCACTTACCTCTCATCTAGCGGCTAAATAATTTCCTACTCTTTTTGGTTTCTTTTCATGAACATAAACGACATACGAACGCACCCCATACGATGGAGCCGGCTGCCTGCCTACCATGGCAATTAGCGTGCACAACGGCACGATCACATGATTTTAAGAGGAAATTCGGACAAACGCTGGAAGAAGAAGCATAGTGTGCCTGACGACGAGAAGTCTGTAAAAGGGAGAACTTCGATGAAACGGGAGCTTTTTCTAAACCCGCGTGGTAGCGACCGGTCGACGGTCTGAGCTCTTCAAGTAAAGTATAACGAAATAATAAGATAGCGAGCAGAGATTTAACTACGCTGCTAGCAGAGTACCAAGCAGAGGACTGGCAGCAAAGCCGACTGAGGACACAGCAGCAACAGCGATTGCGCCGTAGCAGCAGAGCAGGATAACGCCGACTGCACCACGACAGAAGGAGGAGACAGAACGTCAACCGCGCTACACCAGCGCTGCGGCAGAAGAGCCGAGGACAGCGTAAATATAAACGAAATTGTATTATTTAAATATTTTAGTGAATTGCTCAAAATATAAAGTGGAAAAAAATGTATTTATATAAATATTAAATTAAAGTGCTAGAAGTGAATAAACTTTAAGTAAAGAGAATACATAGATGACGCACACTTAGTGCGATTAAATAATATTGGGGGTTGGAATTAGTTTTAAAGGTTTTCTAAGAGATGGCGTAACTATCTATAGATCGCATCGGGCACACCTGTGACTATATTCATTTCAAAGCACATTGTCTAAGCTTCATTTTTTAGTATGTATCATTCCACTAAAGTGTAAACAACATATATTTTTTTTCTCTGTGAACATGTCGACTTTCGTTCCAACAAAACGCAATTTGCGGGAAGGTTTACTTTTGTGCTTCCATTTGAAGAAAAAAGCGGTTGAAGCACAACGCACGCTTACTGAGGCTTACGAGGACTATGCTCCATCGATTTCTACTTGTGAGTACTGGTTCCGTCGGTTTAAAAGTGGTGATTTTGATACGGAAGACAAAGAGCGTCCGGGCCAGCCGAAAAAGTTTGAAGATGAGGAATTGGAGGCTTTGCTCGATGAAGACCAGTGTCAAACCCTTCAAGAATTGTCAGAATCATTGGGAGTCGACTTATCAACGGTCGGCAAACGCTTGAAGGCCATGGGAATGATTCAAAAGCAAGGAAATTGGGTGCCGTACCAGTTGAAGCCGAGAGACGTTGAACGGCGATTTTGCATGTGCGAACAACTGCTTCAACGGCATAAAAGGAAGAGTTTTTTGCATCGTATTGTCACTGGCGATGAAAAGTGGATCCATTACGATAATCCTAAGCGAAAAAAATCGTGGGGACCACCCGGCCATGCATCAACATCGAGGGCCAAGCAGAATATTCATGGCGCCAAGCTTATGCTGTGTATTTGGTGGGATCAGAAGGGTGTCGTGTACTATGAGCTGATAAAACCTAACGAAACCATCACTGGGGAACGCTACCAACAACAATTGATGCAATTGAGCCGAGCATTAAAGGTTAAACGGCCGGAATATGCCAAAAGACACGACAAAGTGGTTTTTCAACATGACAACGCATGGCCACATGTTGCAAGAACCGTCAAGGAAACGTTGGAGGCGCTGAATTGGGATGTGCTACCCCACCCGCCTTATAACCCAGACATAGCCCCTTCCGACTACCACCTATTCAGATCGATGACGCATGGCTTGGCTGAGCAGCGCTTCACTTCTTACGAGGATACCAAAAAATGGGTCGATTCGTGGATTGCCTCAAAAGACGAATCGTTCTTCCGGCGCGGAATCCATATGCTGCCAGAAAGATGGGAAAATGTTGTAGCTAACGATGGACAATACTTTGAATAATATACATTGTACCGTTATTTCTAAATAAATGCTCAAAAACCGAAAAAAAACCTTTAAAATTAATTCCAACCCCCTAGCTACCTTCTATAGCAAAAGTAATCAATTAGAGATTTAAATAAAAATAGATGGTAAAAATAAGAGTTCATTTTGTGGAGAGCATGGTGTAGTGCTGCGTCCTGCCATTTTTAGGAGAATTTGATGTAACCAGTCATTCACTGACACGACCTACAAGGCACCGCCATTAGGAAGAGTAGGTAGTTGTGGAAAGATCGTTTGGTAAGCCTGAGGCCCGGGATGGCCATCCACTTGCTCAGTCAAGCCTCCTAGCTACACGCTGGGGATCACAAGTAAATAGGGTTTTTTCTAACTATTTAAAATGATAGCTGACCAGCACTGACAGACCACCCCTTAGTATACATAGGAAGCTTAGGGTACAGGTTTGGTGAAACCAGAAGCCAGGGACGACCAACCACGGCTAGCCAAACTTCTCGACGATAAACTAACGTGACTAGGAATTTAACCTGGTTAAACGTTAGCATACATCGATTGTAGACATAAGTGATTTATAGGGTCAATGCAATCAGGATAAGTAAAGATATATATTTGGCGAGCCAGGAGGCATGGGAAGGTCAGCCCCTTGCTCAGCCAAATAATAAAGCTAAAGAAATAATAGAAGTTTAACACCACGCGAAGCACCACCCAACTTCGTTAACGGTGGTAAGTGGAGGCCCGGGAAGGTCAGCCTCTGCTCGCCAACGAACGTAACCTTTTAACACCGTTCATCGCCGTGAGTTATTTAAATAGCCTAGGGAGTAGTCCAATCCGTTCGGTGAGCTTGTAGTCCGGGATGGCCAGCTCCTTGCTCAGCCGAACACCACAGCCAATCGCTGGACACAACGATGTAAAGCTAGCCACGCTAGTGTGTAGGTTTTCAGTAGACAAACCGCCGTCAGTGAAACAGGCAACAGGTCAACGTGCAGTTAGAGAACGAGGGCCAGATGTTAGTATTCGGCCGCATCATAAAAAGGACACCTAAGTATAGAAAAATATTAAAAGAAGCTTAATATAAAATTAATAAGCTAGGATTTGAATATGAGCAATCCAAATGTTGCATTTATATTTCTAAATTGTTGATATATATAAACAAATACTGAATTTATATTTCTAAAATATCGATATATATAACCAAATACTGCACTTACATTTTTAAATTATTGAATATATATAAATATAAAATGTTAGCCTAAGTATAAGAGAGTACACGAAATTGTAATAATAAAGTAATTTTAATCGGAGACAAGTGGTGTGTTGATTTGGTGTCTGATTACAGACAAGAAGAAAAATAATTGCACGGACCCTGGATCCGGCGAGCGCATCCTCGGCCAGAATTTAGGTCCTTGCAACGGATTCTGGTAGTGAGCATTAATGGGTTAAGGTAACGAAGGAAATTCGCACGTTTGTAGAATTTTTTGTTTTTAATTATAAAAAAAAACCTCAAAACTTTATGTTTATATAATTTTTTTATAGATTTCATTGATCTCATTTTATAAATATTATAAGACCATTCGTGTTCCTTTTTGCGATTATAAAAAACTTTGTGATTAATTAAAAATAAATAAAAACCATTGCATTTTTTAAAAGGTTTATGAACTGAATTGTTAAAAACCGATTCACTTTAATTTGAATAAAAACTAGCAAGGAATTATCTTAGACTGGGTCGAAGCTCAGAAACACCCACAGTATATTCTTAATTATGCATGTTTTTTAAGTTTGATGACGTCACTTCGTATAGATTACGGTTGTGGTGTTCATCCAATGTTGCGAAAACTAAAATGCAGAACACGGTTAAGATATGGAAGATTATGTGTTAAATATACTGTTAATACACACATTTTTGTAGAATTTTTAAAAGTGTAGCGTGTCGCTTCCTTGGGTTGCATCTAAGAACTCGGATGTGGTGCACATCTAGCTCTGCTCTTGCTAGCTTGTCGGGAAGTCAGGGATCTTACCGATCCTTTGATGCCTAGACACAACAACATTAAATTTATGTGCACTTTGATAGATTAAAGAAAACCAGAAACTAATCTAAATGTTGAAATGACCTTTAGCTTACTTGTTTAAGGTACCCTTGATGTTATAGGGACCTCTATTCTGTACCCACCCTACCATGCAATTAAAGGACGATTGTTAATTGCCCTAACAAATTACTAGATTGTATCTACACCGTGTTTAAATTTACCTTACCACATTGCTGATGAACCATAGACTAAAGATATAACTCACACCATTATAATATCGTTTATTTTAATTTATAATATATTTCATAGTTTATAAGGTAGAAAAGTAGTTTTCAAAACTCCGTATAAATTCATAACTTTCAGTTATTGTTTAAGATTATCATAATTTAAAGAAATAATAAGTAAATTTATAGAAAAGAATGCTTCATATTCCACTTAGTCAATCATTCAAAATTCATAACTTAAATTATTACTAAAATCGAGCTTATTGCTTCTTGCAAAAAACTTAACCTTAACGATATGCATGCTTAAAAAAAATAGAAAAGAAAACAAAACCGGTTTTGGTACAAAACGAAATTGCAACTTTTGCTGAATGAGAAATTAATATTAACAGAGAGTATGTATACAGATAGAGGTCTCAAAACTCTCAGACACATTTTGGAACTTAAATTACAGCAGAGAGTATGTATACAGACAGAGAGTATGTATACAGATAGAGGTCTCAAAACTCTCAGACACATTTTGGAACTTAAATTACAGTTCCCGTGCGTCCGGTGGAACTTTTGGAAATGAAATCTTCCTCTTTCATACGCTCCTATGGCTAAATGTCAGTACTGACACGGCAGCAACGCCGGCAGAGGAAGATTTCATTTCCAAAAGTTCCACCGGACGCACGGGAACTGTAATTTAAGTTCCAAAATGTGTCTGAAAGTTTTGAGACCTCTATCTGTATACATACTCTCTGGCATGATCCAATTTTAACAGATAAATAACTCTGACGCACCAATTTAGGTTGGACTGTTAAGCTTGCTTTTTTAAGTTTGGATACATACTTGAATTCAATACGAATTCATACTCGAAACGGCTTCGCATCAAGTAGGCTTGTGCAGTTCTCTGATTTATATCATTAAAAACGTATTGTTCAAAATAAAATAGTTTCGGAATAAAATTTCAATATATTTGCTTTTTAGTAAGGAAAAAAATAATACCACATTTAAATTACATGACTTTCACATAAACATTTTTTTTAATAGCCATTATTTGTGATATAACTTACATAGTAAATAATTAAATTACAAAAAACATGATTACGATTACAGTAATTTTAATTGTAATTTTCATTGATTACGATTACTAAAATTGTAATCAATAGATCTTTCTAGATCTTTCTAGATCTAGATCTTTCTATTTCAATTACAGTAATCGTAAATGTAATTTGCGTGTATACCGATTATTCTTATCGTAATAATACTTTTCTTACATTACAATTACAGTAATCGTAATCTGTAATTTTTAAAAATAATAATTACTGTAATTGTAATTGGAAAGTAATTGTTATCGCAAAATACCCAGCTCTGGTCATAACTAATGATAATAGAAAGTAGGAAGGTGCATTTTTCCTGCAATACCCTAAATATCCTAAAAAACTTATGTATTAGATTTATGTTGATTTTTTTTAATTAAAATAAATTTTGCCGAAAGTTTTCGTATAAAGTAACGTTATTAAATAAAAAAAACCTTTTGAGTCTACTTAATCTGAATGAAAACTTACATAGTTCTTTCCAAACACACCATTTTGTTTAGTCAGTGTGCATTGCTTAATAAGATGAATAACGTTTTTACATAGCAATAGGAAAGGGTCATGTGTGGACCATACAACATCATGTATTTTTGTTAGCTCCTTTTTATTAATTTTTCTAAATTTTTGTATTATAAATATTATTAAATTTTTTATATTAACTATTTTCTTCAACGGTAGCATTTTAGAAAGATTATAACTACAGTCATAACTACTACTAAGTCATTTAACTACAATAATGTCTCTTATCATTTAAAGTTGAAAGAAATATTAAAAACTGACCAAATAGTGAAAAAAGGATTTAAGCCATCAAATCTGAATAAAGTCAAAAATTCTTTACGATTTTTGATCATCCTGAAGGATTCCTCATATTTTTAATGAACCACACGTCTTCTCAAAACACACTAGCTCCATCCTAACAAAAAAGCAAACCAAAAGCTAACTATTTTTTCAGCAAATATAACATGAAAAGTAAGAAATGATCAGGGTAGCTTCTGAACATTTCGTGCATTAGTAACAAACAAAGTTTAAATTTTTGTATTGTGGCAATTTTTACATCAGTACAGCGTCCGCACTAAAATGCCATGAATGTGTTTGGTTATGGAATATAAAATACAGTGTTCTAAATTTTTTGGATAACTTTTAAGAATAATTTTCTCTCCAATTTTAAACACTAAACCATGATTAAGTCGGTTTGCTCAACGCCCCACTCTTCTTCATGAAAAACAAGTTAATATATAAACATGAACAATCTAAGTACATATGCGTCCTTGTACATGCCTATAAGTGTGTGCGAACTAGTTATACAATTGTAAAGTTGTTTCCCGCACATTATTTATCAAGTTACCGACTCCACATTTACACATATGTACTCGAAGATACTCACAATATTTCATATATCAAAGTATCTTTATCTCTGTGCTTGTTTAAACAAGCGCAGCAAAAAGGAGGTGGGGTTATGCGTGCCAGTTGTATGTAGCCTGAGGAGTAACCTTAGCCCTTGTTCATATGGGTCTGAGCTTTACTATCGTTCTTATTGTCAAAGTTTTAATTAATGCAGTCATCCGTAAAAAGTTCACATGGCGATTATTTAAATAAACACTACGCAAATGAAACTTTAATAAAGTTTTGAATTGCGATTTCTGCTTTTGTACCTTTAGAACTGGAATTGCAATTGGAATTGAGCCCTTAGAATTTTTAAGAAAATATATTAACCTATAATGAATTTGGTGCAATGTAGTTTAATGTAATATTAGTGGTATGCAAAAATGCAAACAAAGTGATTACTTTCGTTCCATATATGCTAAAGTAATAACATATTACTCTCTTGCATTCGCTGATGTTAAGTGCACAGTAATTTCATTGTCAAGACAGTACGAAAGTATTTTATGGGAAAATAAATAATTAGAATATCCTTCAAGAAATTATATTCTGTTCCGTTTAAGCAAGAAGGTAACTTTATTAAAATAGTAACAGTATGTTTCCTTCGGGTTGTGGTTGCGTGCCGCAAAATAAAAAATCTCTAATTTCCTTTACTATTGCATCATTTCTTGAAAACAACTAGTTTTTGTGGACTATAACTTTTAAGTATTCTACACCTGGTATTCATACATTCAGGATGTAGAATGTGGTGCGGTTAAGAGACCCCCGTCAGGAACGAATTTCCTTACACTTTTTTTTCAACTCCGAGTGTAATCTATACTATTATATAAAAGGAGACTCACTTATGTCTATTCGTTAGCTCAGAGCTTGAGAACGGCAGGCGCTATTTCAATAATTATTTTTCTATTGGGCAACTATGGTACCCAAAGCCGTAGATAGGTATTTCATAAGGGGGGGGGGTTTAATTAAGCAAAAAAAATTTTGTTGAAGCGAAGCTTTTTACACCTCGTTTTGTGATTTGCTGGAGTGAAATCTCAAAAACGACACTTTTTCCATACACCTTTTTCTCAGAATTTTTGTTGTTTTTTGCTTGTGTCTATTACAACAAGAAGATATAAAATAAAATATATTTCTTCGTAAGGCAAAGCAAGTGAGAATCGAAATCGGACTGTTTCGAACGACAGTTCTACACACTAGCCACTGGTCCAAAACTCCTTGCTACATTTTTCGTGTTTTATTCGTTCCGGTTAAACCAAAAAGGTTCAAAATAACACGCAGAACACTAACAAAAAGATGAACTTGCTTGGTAGCCGGTTCATCTCGTTGAACTATTTTTTCGCTACGACTCTATAGATGTCGCTTTTTGTTTTAGTTTGTGGCAGCACTCGCAAGCAGGGTTGCCACTTGTAAAAAAATTTATTTACCAAAATTTGATCAAAAAGTTACCAAAATTAAATAACAATTAGTTAAATAAACAAACATTTTTTTAAAGTAAGAAAATCAATAAAATTGTAATTTTTGTTAATAAAAAACATTTATACGACATTAAAATACTTGAAATTAATAAAAAGAAATAGTGGTAAAATAAATTTAGTTCATATTTTTAAGTATTAAATTTTTCTTGTTTAAAATTTCTTATTTTTAATAAATAAAAATCACAAAAGAGGTAAAATTCATAAACTCATATACTCATAAAAATCAAACGTGTATCTTTTTTATTTGAATTAAATAAAAAATAAAAACATATATAGAAAAAGTGCAACTTTTTTCTTGTTAAAAATTTTTTTATTATATAAATATAAAAATTACAAAGAAGTATTAAATTCAGGTAAACGTAATTTTTTTGTCACAAAACAAAACAAAAAATTATAAATTAATGGTATAAAAATGAGATCCTTATCCTTTTTATTTAAAATAAGTAGGAACTAAAAAAATATACCGCATTCATTGGCAATGAATACTGATTTTAAGAAAGTAAATGAATAAATACAAAGATATGGCATTTAATGCTTTACAAAAATTATCGGTTTCCACAAATTTAAATTTTAATAATTTTGTAATAACTAAAAATCAGAAACTACACAGGTCGTTTGTTTTATAGTATATCAATTCTATTTACGTGCACTGATTTTAAATATAAGGAAGCTTTTTCACCATCACTTCAAGTTAAGGAGTTATGAAAAAATATGATAAACAGTTCTTTTTCAATAACTGCTCCTAAGTGCAAACTATTGCAAAGTATTTAAAGTTTTTGCCGATATCTTTTTACGTTTTATGAAACATATTGTGAAAGAAACGAAAATTGTATTTAAATTATTCAAAGCAGTTTTAAGCGGCTGGAAAACCCTAATTTTTCAGTAAGTTACTTTAGAAATTTTTCCTATCAATTTTTCATGTAATCAATTTTCGTTATATCAAAATATATCCGGAATTAACCACAATATCTGCAAAGGTCAAATGAATGCTTAAACTTAAAAAACAATGATTCAGACAATTCACGGTAGCAAATATGTTAATTATGAAAAAGTTTTCATAATCAAAACAAAAGATGAAAAAGAATTTGTTTACAAAAATGGTTAGACCTAATCAGCCCTATTATGAATAACTTTTCAAGCGGAATCGAAAAAGAGAGTTTTCATTTTTAAGATTAACCTCAAGAGCATTCAGGAAACTTAGCAAGGAAAAAAACATTCAGGAAAAAATTACTTAAAGATGTCCAAAATTTTCTAGAGCTTTATCTTAAAAATTAAAACTCCCTTTACCGATTCCGCGTGAAAAATTATGCATTATAGGGCTGAATATTTCCTAATCAAAGCTGTCAAATACGATCGAAATCGACTGATGCAGTTTAAAGAAATTATTCTGTTAGAACATAACAGGTTTCTACATTTTTGCCTATAACTCCTAAACTAGAGCTGATGGCGAAAAAAAATCTCAATTTTAAATCTAAAAATCTTCTTCTAGTGAACACTCATAATGAGACTTGTCTCTCATTTCGCAGAGTTCTTTTGAAATCATTATGCTATTTATTGTATTAAAACCCAACTTATTTCGTAGCTTCGTTTTTATAAGAGACTTCTTTGTTAACGTTAAATTTCAAGATTGAAATATTTTGACTTTTCCTTTTGACATGATCTTGCAAATAAACTGATTATTTTGAAGTTTTTGGAAAGGAAAAAAGTTACCAAAACTATAAAAAATTAACAAATTACCAAGTCAAAAATTTTCTACCAAATTTGGTAATTAATTACCAAACTGGCAACCCTGCTCGCAAGTAAGACTTTTGTTTGCAACTCTGCTTAGTCACCAATGCTGGCAAAACAAATATCTGTGCTGTTTAGTCATATCATCGTCGACAATACCTCAAGTGGTCAGAAGCAGTAATTGTATTGTTTTGCAATCAGCTGTTTGGTCATATCATTTGTCGACAATGCCCCAAACGATCAGAGGCAAAATTTACAAAAGTTTAACTAATGTGATCTATTCGTTCACTGTTTAAACCAGAACGAATAAAACGCGGCTAATAATGTAATGTAATGTAATATAATAGAATTTACTTGTGGGAATATCAACGGGTGTTTTTTTAAAAAAACCATTAAATTATGAAATTTATAAAACTGCGAATTAGCTTCTCTTCTCTCGTATGTCCAACGACGCATCTGTTTTTTCCAATAAGATGTTTATAAAGATTTGCATTACAAAAGATCTAGTTTTATATAAGAATTTGTAAAACAAATAATTCCCTCACACACGGACGCCCATGGTGAAACTAGAGTTTTTTAAAAAATTGGCTTTTGTAATCGCTAATAACTTAAATTATGAAGATTCTTAAATTAAATTTCTAACTGTTCACAGTTTAAGACAATGCAAACAAATTTAACGAATTTATCATTTAAATAAATAATGTCACTAAGCTCATAGTCATAAAAAAAGGCATAATAATTTGTATTATCAATCTTAAAAAACGATTATCCTCACCAGGAATTGATCGCGTACCTCTCCGGTTGTAAGTCGGCCGCTTAGCTCGCTAGGCTATCAAAGGAACTTTAAAACATGAGTTCATTGTTCAACCGGTTTAGGCTTCAGCGATTCGTTTAACTTGTGTTCAACATTCGTTGAATATGCGTTCCACATTCGTTGAATATGCGTTCCACATTCGTTGAATATGCGTTCAACATTCGTTAAAGTTTTTATAGAAAAGAAAAATTACCTAGCGTTTGATTATCTCCCTCGAGTCGAGATGATCTATTACGTTCTTCGGGTGAGACTTTCGGTTTCTTAAATAGTATGTCCAACGTGCTTTGCTTTAAGCGCTTCATTGTTTAAAACTTTTGAAATATCGATGTGGAACTTGATAGAAATATTGATTAATTTCACTTGATTTTTCGACAGAATAATTTGCAGCCAGCAAAATGTAATTTTACGTCACGTTAATAAATTAACGAACAATAAAGCTTTTTATTATCATTTGAGTTTCATAGCCAGATTCAGAATAATTTCGTTCAATTTGCATTCATTCGTTTTACAAACTTAAGTGTTTTAGTAATATATAAGTAAAAAAAGTAAAACATTTTTATATTATATTTAACTTAATAACTGCAAACCAGACTGAGCATATACAATTTTCTATTTATCTTCATATTATGACAATATTAAATAATACGGAATACTGTGTTTTTATTTAATATATACAAAAATTCTGGATTGCTAAGGGGGGTTTGAACCCCCTGAACCCCCCTTATCTACGGTGTGATGGTACCCATTTGAGTTAAGCTATATAAATGTGAAAATTATTATTTAAATAATTAATTAAAATCATAAGAGCGTAACCATACAATTTCTTTATTCTTATTCTCAGCTAGAACATTTTTTCTCTTTTTAAGCTCTATTTGAGCATCATACAAAGCAAAGCTGACAAGATAGAGAAATTTGTTGTGTTGAAACATTTGTTTTTTCTTATTCGATACGAACCACAAAAGCTCTCTTTTCAAGCTCTTTTTGAGCAAGATAAAAAGAAGTCAACAAGGTCCGCAAAAAAGAAGCAGGAAAATGGATTATGTGCGGTACCAATGCTGCCACCTTTTAGAATGTAAAAATACCGCCAGTTTTATAAAAACACCGGAAAAAATTAGCTAGAGCAATTTTCCAGTTTAAAGTACTTTAAACGAAACACATATTAAATTTTAAAATAATAGAGGTTTACAAATAAGGGTCAACTTTTGGACAGAAGAAGATGAATGTCCGCAATCCGTCTCAGGTCAAGTTTTGTAGATATAGCCAAAAATATGGAAAACGGTTATTTTTCTGTTAGTCGGACTTTTCTGTATTTGAAGTATCTGTCAAACCATCAATGGCATTGGCAAAAAGTAAAATGTTTACAAAAATTTCAAAGGCTGTCCATCCAACAAAAAATAAGTTTTTGGAATTGAATGAAAAGATAAAAAAAGCAACATGGTAGGTTAGGTTAGGTCATGAGGAGAAGCACGAGTTTGGATGCGGATTTGTAGTTGGCAAGAGACTACGGCCCCACGTCCTGCGATTCACACCTGTGAACGAACGACTTGCCATAATCCGCATCAAGGTTAGATTTTTCAATATAAGCCTAATATGTGCGCACGCTCCGACAGAAGACAAGGACGATGAGATCAAGGAAATTTTTTATGAGCGCCTTGAAAATACTTACGAGCGCTGCCCCTGTCACGACGTAAAAATCGTGCTTGGTGACTTCAACGCTGAGGTGGGCAAGGAAAATATATTTGGTCCAAAAGTCGGAAAGTTCAGCCTCCACGACAACACCTCCGATAACGGAATGAGGCTGATTGACTTCGCCGTAGCGCGAAACATGGTCGATTATATAAATATAAAAATTACAAAGAAGTATTAAATTCAGGTAAACGTAATTTTTTTGTCACAAAACAAAACAAAAAATTATAAATTAATGGTATAAAAATGAGATCCTTATCCTTTTTATTTAAAATAAGTAGGAACTAAAAAAATATACCGCATTCATTGGCAATGAATATTGATTTTAAGAAAGTAAATGAATAAATACAAAGATATGGCATTTAATGCTTTACACAAATTATCGGTTTCCACAAATTTAAATTTTAATAATTTTGTAATAACTAAAAATCAGAAACTACACAGGTCGTTTGTTTTATAGTATATCAATTCTATTTACGTGCACTGATTTTAAATATAAGGAAGCTTTTTCACCATCACTTCAAGTTAAGGAGTTATGAAAAAATATGATAAACAGTTCTTTTTTCAATAACTGCTCCTAAGTGCAAACTATTGCAAAGTATTTAAAGTTTTTGCCGATATCTTTTTACGTTTTATGAAACATATTGTGAAAGAAACGAAAATTGTATTTAAATTATTCAAAGCAGTTTTAAGCGGCTGGAAAACCCTAATTTTTCAGTAAGTTACTTTAGAAATTTTTCCTATCAATTTTTCATGTAATCAATTTTCGTTATATCAAAATATATCCGGAATTAACCACAATATCTGCAAAGGTCAAATGAATGCTTAAACTTAAAAAACAATGATTCAGACAATTCACGGTAGCAAATATGTTAATTATGAAAAAGTTTTCATAATCAAAACAAAAGATGAAAAAGAATTTGTTTACAAAAATGGTTAGACCTAATCAGCCCTATTATGAATAACTTTTCAAGCGGAATCGAAAAAGAGAGTTTTCATTTTTAAGATTAACCTCAAGAGCATTCAGGAAACTTAGCAAGGAAAAAAACATTCAGGAAAAAATGACTTAAAGATGTCCAAAATTTTCTAGAGCTTTATCTTAAAAATTAAAACTCCCTTTACCGATTCCGCGTGAAAAATTATGCATTATAGGGCTGAATATTTCCTAATCAAAGCTGTCAAATACGATCGAAATCGACTGATGCAGTTTAAAGAAATTATTCTGTTAGAACATAACAGGTTTCTACATTTTTGCCTATAACTCCTAAACTAGAGCTGATGGCGAAAAAAAATCTCAATTTTAAATCTAAAAATCTTCTTCTAGTGAACACTCATAATGAGACTTGTCTCTCATTTCGCAGAGTTCTTTTGAAATCATTATGCTATTTATTGTATTAAAACCCAACTTATTTCGTAGCTTCGTTTTTATAAGAGACTTCTTTGTTAACGTTAAATTTCAAGATTGAAATATTTTGACTTTTCCTTTTGACATGATCTTGCAAATAAACTGATTATTTTGAAGTTTTTGGAAAGGAAAAAAGTTACCAAAACTATAAAAAATTAACAAATTACCAAGTCAAAAATTTTCTACCAAATTTGGTAATTAATTACCAAACTGGCAACCCTGCTCGCAAGTAAGACTTTTGTTTGCAACTCTGCTTAGTCACCAATGCTGGCAAAACAAATATCTGTGCTGTTTAGTCATATCATCGTCGACAATACCTCAAGTGGTCAGAAGCAGTAATTGTATTGTTTTGCAATCAGCTGTTTGGTCATATCATTTGTCGACAATGCCCCAAACGATCAGAGGCAAAATTTACAAAAGTTTAACTAATGTGATCTATTCGTTCACTGTTTAAACCAGAACGAATAAAACGCGGCTAATAATGTAATGTAATGTAATATAATAGAATTTACTTGTGGGAATATCAACGGGTGTTTTTTTAAAAAAACCATTAAATTATGAAATTTATAAAACTGCGAATTAGCTTCTCTTCTCTCGTATGTCCAACGACGCATCTGTTTTTTCCAATAAGATGTTTATAAAGATTTGCATTACAAAAGATCTAGTTTTATATAAGAATTTGTAAAACAAATAATTCCCTCACACACGGACGCCCATGGTGAAACTAGAGTTTTTTAAAAAATTGGCTTTTGTAATCGCTAATAACTTAAATTATGAAGATTCTTAAATTAAATTTCTAACTGTTCACAGTTTAAGACAATGCAAACAAATTTAACGAATTTATCATTTAAATAAATAATGTCACTAAGCTCATAGTCATAAAAAAAGGCATAATAATTTGTATTATCAATCTTAAAAAACGATTATCCTCACCAGGAATTGATCGCGTACCTCTCCGGTTGTAAGTCGGCCGCTTAGCTCGCTAGGCTATCAAAGGAACTTTAAAACATGAGTTCATTGTTCAACCGGTTTAGGCTTCAGCGATTCGTTTAACTTGTGTTCAACATTCGTTGAATATGCGTTCCACATTCGTTGAATATGCGTTCCACATTCGTTGAATATGCGTTCAACATTCGTTAAAGTTTTTATAGAAAAGAAAAATTACCTAGCGTTTGATTATCTCCCTCGAGTCGAGATGATCTATTACGTTCTTCGGGTGAGACTTTCGGTTTCTTAAATAGTATGTCCAACGTGCTTTGCTTTAAGCGCTTCATTGTTTAAAACTTTTGAAATATCGATGTGGAACTTGATAGAAATATTGATTAATTTCACTTGATTTTTCGACAGAATAATTTGCAGCCAGCAAAATGTAATTTTACGTCACGTTAATAAATTAACGAACAATAAAGCTTTTTATTATCATTTGAGTTTCATAGCCAGATTCAGAATAATTTCGTTCAATTTGCATTCATTCGTTTTACAAACTTAAGTGTTTTAGTAATATATAAGTAAAAAAAGTAAAACATTTTTATATTATATTTAACTTAATAACTGCAAACCAGACTGAGCATATACAATTTTCTATTTATCTTCATATTATGACAATATTAAATAATACGGAATACTGTGTTTTTATTTAATATATACAAAAATTCTGGATTGCTAAGGGGGGTTTGAACCCCCTGAACCCCCCTTATCTACGGTGTGATGGTACCCATTTGAGTTAAGCTATATAAATGTGAAAATTATTATTTAAATAATTAATTAAAATCATAAGAGCGTAACCATACAATTTCTTTATTCTTATTCTCAGCTAGAACATTTTTTCTCTTTTTAAGCTCTATTTGAGCATCATACAAAGCAAAGCTGACAAGATAGAGAAATTTGTTGTGTTGAAACATTTGTTTTTTCTTATTCGATACGAACCACAAAAGCTCTCTTTTCAAGCTCTTTTTGAGCAAGATAAAAAGAAGTCAACAAGGTCCGCAAAAAAGAAGCAGGAAAATGGATTATGTGCGGTACCAATGCTGCCACCTTTTAGAATGTAAAAATACCGCCAGTTTTATAAAAACACCGGAAAAAATTAGCTAGAGCAATTTTCCAGTTTAAAGTACTTTAAACGAAACACATATTAAATTTTAAAATAATAGAGGTTTACAAATAAGGGTCAACTTTTGGACAGAAGAAGATGAATGTCCGCAATCCGTTTCAGGTCAAGTTTTGTAGATATAGCCAAAAATATGGAAAACGGTTATTTTTCTGTTAGTCGGACTATATCCTTTTAACGTATTTGAAATGATATTTGAAGTATCTGTCAAACCATCAATGGCATTGGCAAAAAGTAAAATGTTTACAAAAATTTCAAAGGCTGTCCATCCAACAAAAAATAAGTTTTTGGAATTGAATGAAAAGATAAAAAAAGCAACATGGTAGGTTAGGTTAGGTCATGAGGAGAAGCACGAGTTTGGATGCGGATTTGTAGTTGGCAAGAGACTACGGCCCCACGTCCTGCGATTCACACCTGTGAACGAACGACTTGCCATAATCCGCATCAAGGTTAGATTTTTCAATATAAGCCTAATATGTGCGCACGCTCCGACAGAAGACAAGGACGATGAGATCAAGGAAATTTTTTATGAGCGCCTTGAAAATACTTACGAGCGCTGCCCCTGTCACGACGTAAAAATCGTGCTTGGTGACTTCAACGCTGAGGTGGGCAAGGAAAATATATTTGGTCCAAAAGTCGGAAAGTTCAGCCTCCACGACAACACCTCCGATAACGGAATGAGGCTGATTGACTTCGCCGTAGCGCGAAACATGGTCGATTATATAAATATAAAAATTACAAAGAAGTATTAAATTCAGGTAAACGTAATTTTTTTGTCACAAAACAAAACAAAAAATTATAAATTAATGGTATAAAAATGAGATCCTTATCCTTTTTATTTAAAATAAGTAGGAACTAAAAAAATATACCGCATTCATTGGCAATGAATATTGATTTTAAGAAAGTAAATGAATAAATACAAAGATATGGCATTTAATGCTTTACAAAAATTATCGGTTTCCACAAATTTAAATTTTAATAATTTTGTAATAACTAAAAATCAGAAACTACACAGGTCGTTTGTTTTATAGTATATCAATTCTATTTACGTGCACTGATTTTAAATATAAGGAAGCTTTTTCACCATCACTTCAAGTTAAGGAGTTATGAAAAAATATGATAAACAGTACTTTTTTCAATAACTGCTCCTAAGTGCAAACTATTGCAAAGTATTTAAAGTTTTTGCCGATATCTTTTTACGTTTTATGAAACATATTGTGAAAGAAACGAAAATTGTATTTAAATTATTCAAAGCAGTTTTAAGCGGCTGGAAAACCCTAATTTTTCAATAAGTTACTTTAGAAATTTTTCCTATCAATTTTTCATGTAATCAATTTTCGTTATATCAAAATATATCCGGAATTAACCACAATATCTGCAAAGGTCAAATGAATGCTTAAACTTAAAAAACAATGATTCAGACAATTCACGGTAGCAAATATGTTAATTATGAAAAAGTTTTCATAATCAAAACAAAAGATGAAAAAGAATTTGTTTACAAAAATGGTTAGACCTAATCAGCCCTATTATGAATAACTTTTCAAGCGGAATCGAAAAAGAGAGTTTTCATTTTTAAGATTAACCTCAAGAGCATTCAGGAAACTTAGCAAGGAAAAAAACATTCAGGAAAAAATGACTTAAAGATGTCCAAAATTTTCTAGAGCTTTATCTTAAAAATTAAAACTCCCTTTACCGATTCCGCGTGAAAAATTATGCATTATAGGGCTGAATATTTCCTAATCAAAGCTGTCAAATACGATCGAAATCGACTGATGCAGTTTAAAGAAATTATTCTGTTAGAACATAACAGGTTTCTACATTTTTGCCTATAACTCCTAAACTAGAGCTGATGGCGAAAAAAAATCTCAATTTTAAATCTAAAAATCTTCTTCTAGTGAACACTCATAATGAGACTTGTCTCTCATTTCGCAGAGTTCTTTTGAAATCATTATGCTATTTATTGTATTAAAACCCAACTTATTTCGTAGCTTCGTTTTTATAAGAGACTTCTTTGTTAACGTTAAATTTCAAGATTGAAATATTTTGACTTTTCCTTTTGACATGATCTTGCAAATAAACTGATTATTTTGAAGTTTTTGGAAAGGAAAAAAGTTACCAAAACTATAAAAAATTAACAAATTACCAAGTCAAAAATTTTCTACCAAATTTGGTAATTAATTACCAAACTGGCAACCCTGCTCGCAAGTAAGACTTTTGTTTGCAACTCTGCTTAGTCACCAATGCTGGCAAAACAAATATCTGTGCTGTTTAGTCATATCATCGTCGACAATACCTCAAGTGGTCAGAAGCAGTAATTGTATTGTTTTGCAATCAGCTGTTTGGTCATATCATTTGTCGACAATGCCCCAAACGATCAGAGGCAAAATTTACAAAAGTTTAACTAATGTGATCTATTCGTTCACTGTTTAAACCAGAACGAATAAAACGCGGCTAATAATGTAATGTAATGTAATATAATAGAATTTACTTGTGGGAATATCAACGGGTGTTTTTTTAAAAAAACCATTAAATTATGAAATTTATAAAACTGCGAATTAGCTTCTCTTCTCTCGTATGTCCAACGACGCATCTGTTTTTTCCAATAAGATGTTTATAAAGATTTGCATTACAAAAGATCTAGTTTTATATAAGAATTTGTAAAACAAATAATTCCCTCACACACGGACGCCCATGGTGAAACTAGAGTTTTTTAAAAAATTGGCTTTTGTAATCGCTAATAACTTAAATTATGAAGATTCTTAAATTAAATTTCTAACTGTTCACAGTTTAAGACAATGCAAACAAATTTAACGAATTTATCATTTAAATAAATAATGTCACTAAGCTCATAGTCATAAAAAAAGGCATAATAATTTGTATTATCAATCTTAAAAAACGATTATCCTCACCAGGAATTGATCGCGTACCTCTCCGGTTGTAAGTCGGCCGCTTAGCTCGCTAGGCTATCAAAGGAACTTTAAAACATGAGTTCATTGTTCAACCGGTTTAGGCTTCAGCGATTCGTTTAACTTGTGTTCAACATTCGTTGAATATGCGTTCCACATTCGTTGAATATGCGTTCCACATTCGTTGAATATGCGTTCAACATTCGTTAAAGTTTTTATAGAAAAGAAAAATTACCTAGCGTTTGATTATCTCCCTCGAGTCGAGATGATCTATTACGTTCTTCGGGTGAGACTTTCGGTTTCTTAAATAGTATGTCCAACGTGCTTTGCTTTAAGCGCTTCATTGTTTAAAACTTTTGAAATATCGATGTGGAACTTGATAGAAATATTGATTAATTTCACTTGATTTTTCGACAGAATAATTTGCAGCCAGCAAAATGTAATTTTACGTCACGTTAATAAATTAACGAACAATAAAGCTTTTTATTATCATTTGAGTTTCATAGCCAGATTCAGAATAATTTCGTTCAATTTGCATTCATTCGTTTTACAAACTTAAGTGTTTTAGTAATATATAAGTAAAAAAAGTAAAACATTTTTATATTATATTTAACTTAATAACTGCAAACCAGACTGAGCATATACAATTTTCTATTTATCTTCATATTATGACAATATTAAATAATACGGAATACTGTGTTTTTATTTAATATATACAAAAATTCTGGATTGCTAAGGGGGGTTTGAACCCCCTGAACCCCCCTTATCTACGGTGTGATGGTACCCATTTGAGTTAAGCTATATAAATGTGAAAATTATTATTTAAATAATTAATTAAAATCATAAGAGCGTAACCATACAATTTCTTTATTCTTATTCTCAGCTAGAAAATTTTTTCTCTTTTTAAGCTCTATTTGAGCATCATACAAAGCAAAGCTGACAAGATAGAGAAATTTGTTGTGTTGAAACATTTGTTTTTTCTTATTCGATACGAACCACAAAAGCTCTCTTTTCAAGCTCTTTTTGAAGTCAACAAAAAAAGAAGTCAACAAGGTCCGCAAAAAAGAAGCAGGAAAATGGATTATGTGCGGTACCAATGCTGCCACCTTTTAGAATGTAAAAATACCGCCAGTTTTATAAAAACACCGGAAAAAATTAGCTAGAGCAATTTTCCAGTTTAAAGTACTTTAAACGAAACACATATTAAATTTTAAAATAATAGAGGTTTACAAATAAGGGTCAACTTTTGGACAGAAGAAGATGAATGTCCGCAATCCGTTTCAGGTCAAGTTTTGTAGATATAGCCAAAAATATGGAAAACGGTTATTTTTCTGTTAGTCGGACTATATCCTTTTAACGTATTTGAAATGATATTTGAAGTATCTGTCAAACCATCAATGGCATTGGCAAAAAGTAAAATGTTTACAAAAATTTCAAAGGCTGTCCATCCAACAAAAAAGAAGTTTTTGGAATTGAATGAAAAGATAAAAAAAGCAACATGGTAGGTTAGGTTAGGTCATGAGGAGAAGCACGAGTTTGGATGCGGATTTGTAGTTGGCAAGAGACTACGGCCCCACGTCCTGCGATTCACACCTGTGAACGAACGACTTGCCATAATCCGCATCAAGGTTAGATTTTTCAATATAAGCCTAATATGTGCGCACGCTCCGACAGAAGACAAGGACGATGAGATCAAGGAAATTTTTTATGAGCGCCTTGAAAATACTTACGAGCGCTGCCCCTGTCACGACGTAAAAATCGTGCTTGGTGACTTCAACGCTGAGGTGGGCAAGGAAAATATATTTGGTCCAAAAGTCGGAAAGTTCAGCCTCCACGACAACACCTCCGATAACGGAATGAGGCTGATTGACTTCGCCGTAGCGCGAAACATGGTCGTAAGTAGCACTAGATTCAAGCATCTCAATATTCATTAAGCCACCTGGATACCCCCTGATCAAAAAACCAAGAATCAAATTGATCACGTTTTGATCGACGGAAAGCACTCTTCCGCACGAACGACCAGGTACGACCAGGAGTGTCGCGACGCCACTGCAGAGAAAGACGCTGATACAAAGAAAAGAGGAGGGAAGAGAGACATATTTTCAGGCGGAAAAAAAGAGAGGCAGAAAAGCGCGAGCCAGAGAAGATTGAGGTGTATGGTGACAGGAATGATGGTTTTAAAACCGGGGCCTCTTCCTTCAAGGATGAAAACGGGAATCTAGTGACAGATGTCCAGAGTACACTGACGTTATGGAGGGAATACTTCTCTAAGCTTTTAAATGGCGACGCTGACAACAATCCCGCCATTAGAGATGATATTCCGTAAACCCCAATTTTGGATGACAGCGTCGAGGTTCTGCTGCCCGACTATGATGAAGTTCTGACAGCTATAGCTCGGCTTAAAAATAGCAAAACAGCGGGAGCTGATGGCTTACCTGCTGAGCTGTTTAAGAACGGAGGCGAAGCTCTACTTCAATGCATTCACGAGCTTCTATGCAGAATATGGTCGGAAGAATGCATTCCGAACGATTGGAATCTCAGTGTGCTCTGCCCAAGGCGAGAAAGGCGATCACAAGAAAGGCGATCCCACTATCTGTGGCAATTACCGTGGGATAAGCCTTCTTAATAACGCATATAAAGTCCTGTCGAGCGTTTTATGTGAAAGATTGAAGCCCATTGTAAACGAACTGATCGGACCTTATCAGTGTGGCTTCAGACCTGGAAAGTCCACCATCGACCAGATTTTCACGCTACGACAAATCTTGGAGATGACTCAAGAAAAACAAGTCGACACCCACCATCTTTTTGTCGACTACAAAGCCGCCTTCGACAGCCCAATAAGGAAGCACCTTTACTCCACCATATATGAATTTGATATTCCTGCAAAACTAATACGACTTTGCAGGATGACACTGAGCAACACCAGCAGCGCAGCTAAAATAGGGAAGGACCTCTCCCCACCATTTATTACCAAACGAGGTTTCAGACAAGGTGATTCCTTATCGTGCGACTTTTTCAACCTAATGATGAAAAAGATCATCCGAGCTGCTGATCTGAGACGTAGTGGCACAATATTCTACAAGAGTGTTATGCTGCTTGCGTATGCTGATGACATCGATATCATTGGCCACAATACGCGCGAAGTCAGTGCAGCATTTCCAGATTAGAAAGAGAGTCAAGTTGAATGGGTCTGTCAGTGAATGCAGATAAGACGAAATACTTAGTGTCAACAAACAAACAGTCCCAGCGTCTTGGAACCCACGTTACCGTTGACAATACCTCATTCGAGGTTGTGATGAACTTCGTTTTTTCTGGGATCCAGCATTAACTCAACCAACGACATCAGCACTGAGATCAAGCGAAGAATAACTCTTGCCAACAGGTGTTACTTTGGGCTCAGTAGGCAATTGAGAAGCAGAGCCCTCTCTCGACGAACGAAAATCACGCTCTATAAATCGCTCATCATGCCCGTCCTACTTTACGCATCACAAACTTGGACGCTGAGCAGTTTAGATGAAAAGACTTTAGGAGCATTCGAGAGAAAGATTCTTCGTAAGATCTACGGACCAATCTGGTTCAATGGCGAGTACCGAATACGGTAGAATGATGAACTATGAGCTGTTCGCTGACATCGACATAGTCAAGCGCATTAAAATCGAGCGGCTTCGCTGGCTTGGTCATGTTCAGCGTATGAAAGACGATGCTCCAGTGAAGAAAACATTCGATACGGTACCCAGCGGCGGTCAATGCAGAAGAGGACGACCGCATCTTCGTTGGAAAGACCAAGTAGAGGACAACCTGACGAAGCTTGGAATTTCCAACTGGCGCCAGCAAGCGAAAGACAGAAATGGCTGGCGCAAATTCTTAGATGAGGCCAAGACCGACATACGGTTGTAGCGCCAACTAAGTAAGTAGTAGTAAGGTTAGGTTAGGTTAATCCGGATGCCTTCGTGAAGGCTCACATAGACCAATTCTGGTCCTTTGTTGTACCGGTAGCAAACAAAAGGAACCTTTGTGTTTAATTGAAGTCTTTAAAGATTTGCGTTGAATTCGCAAACCTTAGGAGGGATTCCAGAGATACTTTAGTCACATCTTTAAGCGACGGGAACGTCGATGAGCCTAGGTATTTTAGTCTCGAACTAAGTAGGGCATGTGCATAGTAGGTGCTCCAGGGTCTCCACTGTGCCCGGTTCCTTGTACTTTCTGCAGTTGTCATCTGCCAAGCTTCCCCGCGTGGGCTGCCGTCATGCAATGACCAGTGAGCGTGCCACTAGTGTCCTACAATCTTTGCCCGGATATGCCAAGATGAACAGAGTTCGTTTTTCGCATTGTGCATTGCACATGATTTTCGAGATGCCGTATCTCTCCATCTACGATTCGCTGCTTGTGTGGCTTTTCTTTCGAGGTTCCCGTACAACTCTTGTAGCGGAGTAAGTACATGTCTGCAAGTTCTGATTCCAGCCCAGCGCCTTCCTTTGCTAAACCATCTGCCATCTCGTTTCCCTCAATGCCCTGGTGGCTAGGGACCCAGAAGATGCGCACTCTCTTCGAAGGGCATAGTGCATCTAGTGCATCTCTGCCAGCCATGACACTTTTGGACTTGATGCTAGTGGAGCGCATGGATTTGATCGCCGCTTGACTGTCAACGAAAATGTTTAAGTAAGAGTGTTGTGTGTCCATGCTGAGGGCTATCTCAGCAGCCTTCCTTATGGCAAATATTTCCGCCTGGATAATACTGCAGTGTTTCGGCAGTTTATATGGCTGCCTTTTATTAGGCTCTGCCTAATACACAGCCGCACCTACCTCCGTAGGCATTTTGGAGCCGTCTGTAAATATGTTGACCGCCTGCTGTGCTTGTTCTTTACCTTTGCACCAGTCATTTGGTCCCAGAAGAGTTTGTTCTTTGGAATTGACTATCGTGCGAGGTACCATGTAGTCCGTGCTACTAAGTATATCCTTTCCGATTGTACAATGTGCTGAGTTTTCTCCAAGTGCCTGAGGAATGCTGATTTGTTCACAGCCAGCCATCACACAATAATTCCATAGAGTAAAATAGGACGCACTACCGTTACATAGATCCACTGCATCAGAAAAGGTGAGAGACCCCAGGTTCTGCCTAGCATCTTCTTGGATGTGTATAGCGCAATGGTGGATTTCTTCATCCTTTCTTCTACGTTGGGTTTCCATGACAGCTTGCTGTCCAGGACGACTCCTAGATATTTTGTGTGAGTTTTCGGTATGAGACGTATATCGTTCAATTTTGGTGGTATTTACTGTGGTATCTTGTACCTTTTCGTGAACAGAACTAGATCCGTTTTCTCTGCGTTAATACTAAGACTGACTGAATTTGACCATCTAAGTACATCTTTAAGTGTGCTCTCCATTATGGAGCTTACTGTTGATAGACATTTCCCTATATAACTATGCTTATGTCGTCTGCATAGGCAGTTATCCTCAGGGCTCTACCTGCGAACTTTTCGAGTAGTTCATTAACTACAATATTCCATAGTAGTGGCTAGAGGACCCTTCCTTGGGGTGTCCCACTGCGAGCTTCCCTTACCATGGATTTAGTGCCCCACTCAGCCCGCACCTTTCTGCAGCTTAGCAACTTGTCTAACCATATGTTTATTGCCGGTGGTGCTTCTATTGCACGTAATCCACTAAGGATTGCTGTGGTTGATACATTGTTGAATGCACCTGAGATGTCTAGAAACGCCCCGAGTGCCTATTCCTTGTGGTGGAGTTTTTCTAGGGTTACTACTAGGGAATGTAGTGCCGTTTCAACCGATTTCCCTTTCGTGTATGCGTGTTGGTTGGTTGATAACTAGACTGAATTGTTTCTTCGATGCAAATCAATCAGTTTTTCGAGCGTTTTGAGTACAAAGGAGGTCACATACACTCTTCATTTACAAATTTTTTTAGTTCAATTACAAAATTTTAATTTTTGTTGCTCAAAAAAAAAATTGTATAAAATAAAAAACTTCAGTTTATCTTGCAATCAACTATAAGCATCAAATCTCTAAATTGAATAAATTTTTCTTTACTCAATGGTTTAGTAAAAATATCCGCAATTTGCATATTTGAAGGAACATAATTAAGTTCAAACATTTTTTGCTCAAATCTTTCACGAATAAATTTGTATTTTACGTCTATATGCTTTGTGCGCTGGTGAAATTTGGGATTTTTCACTAATCATATGGCTCCTTGATTGTCCATGTTCAATGCAGTTTCTAGCTTTCGATTAGGTAGTAAGTCGGTTAACAATTGTTGAATTCAAATAATCTCTTTCACTGCATGGCAACCAGCCACGAACTCAAATTCAGTAGTCGACAATGAAACACACGTTCGCCTTTGTGATGACCATGCAATGCAAGATGAACCCAGCAAAATTACAAAACCGCTAGTTGATCGTCGTGTATTTTTTTCACCTGCATAGTGGGAGTCACTAAAACAATCCAGAAAAGAAATGTTATTATGTGGGAAATAAAGACCCTACCCTTTTGTGCCTTGCAGATACTTCATTATCCGCTTCACCATATTTATGTGAGCCAGAGAAGGTTTGTCGAGATAACGGCTGACATAGCTAACAGCAAATGTTATATCTGGTCGAGTAGCTAACATAAGATAAATTACACAACCAACTGCTTGTCTGTAAGGATATTTGTCTGCATAAGTCTCGACCACAGAAGTAATTCCAGTCGCAGACAAGTCGCATGGTGTACTAACAGGCGATGCCTCAGCCATGTTGAAAGTATTAAGAATTTTTTTAATATATCCATGCTGATTTAAATGAATACTACCATCACTATTCCGTCGAATTTCCAATCCCAGAAAATGTTTTGCTTCGAAGATTTTGACATCGAACTTTTGTTTTAAAAAATTCAATAACTTGTCGATGTGTTTTTCATCATTTGCAGCTATTAATCCATCATCGATATAAATTGCTAGTAGCAACCTCCTTTCAACTGTTTTGTTCACAAAAACACAATGATCTGCTCCACTCGCTTGCAATTCAAAATCAGTTTAAAATTGGGTAAAACTTTTGTTCCAGCAGCGCGAAGATTGCTTTAAGCCATATAGGCTCTTTTGCATCTTACAAACTTTAAATGAATTATCTGAATATCCCTCAGGCTGCTTCACGTATATGTTTTCCTCTATCGTCCCATTCAAAAATGCAGTTTTTACGTCGAATTGTTTAAGTTTGAGTTTCTCTGATGCAGCAATATTCAAAATGGTTCTTATAGAGGTAAATTCGATTCCATATTCTTGGCTAAATCCACGAGCAACTAGCCTTGCTTTATATCGCTTATCTTCGTTCTCACCCACGATACACCGACTTCGTCGAAATTGCTTTGCTGCCTTTTGGAAGATCAACTAAACACCATGTTTTGTTTTTAATCAATGACTGCATCTCTTCGTCCATGGCTTTTTTCCACTTAGCCGCTAGCCCACTAGTTGTTGCTTCCAAATAACTTGAAGGAACACCACAATTCATAACATAAGCATGACCTTCAGCTACTGCTATGTTTAATGACTTTGTACGTTTTCTACAGATATCTGCAGCTGCACCTGCTGTTATCGAGTTATCTGCCTGCAGATTTTTTGTTTTGCTACGAAGCCTGCTACTAATACAGCTTTCGTCATCGGATTGTACGTGTTCTTCAATCGTTGTGGCTACTATGTCAACCTGTTCCGTAGTTCCTTCAAAAGTTTCGTAGTCATTTACTTCGACTTGTGCATTTGAAATTATTTCTTGCCTCATTTTCTTTGGAACACTATCATTAACGTGAAAAGGAATAAGCGCAAATGATTCTTCAGATGGTGTACTAGCAGAATTATTTTCATTCATATTAAAAACGACGTCTCTCGATAACTCTACCTTTCTTGTATCAGTTATGTAAACGCGCCAATCTTTAACTCCTTCAACGTAGCCAACGAATACTCCTTTCTGGGATTTGCAATCCCACTTTAACCTCTTTTGCAGTACCAAAAACTTGCAGCATATCAATGTTACCTTTTTTGCCGAACCATAATTCAAACGGCGTTTTCCCTTTTTGTGGACTGAAGCTGGTTTTGTTGAGAACATAGACAGCTGTATTTACAGCTTCGGCCGAAAATTTTACATCTAAATTTTTGGCGTGCAGCATCGTTCTTGCCAGCTCCACAACGGTTCGCATTTCCCTTTCAGCGCGACCATTTTGCTCTGGATTATAAGTGCCTGTTTTCTGATGAGCAAAAGCATTATTTCTCAGCAACTCTTCGACTTGTCTGTTTACAAATTCTAAGCCGTTATCTGAACGAATGATTTTAATTTTTCGGCCTGTTTCAGTTTGCACATTTTTTATATACTTCGCTATTAAATCACAAACTTCACTTTTTTTCTTTAATAAAAAACACTGTTCTGTAATGCGAGTAGTCATCTTTCATCAACAAAAAATACCTTGCGGTACCAATTGAAGGTTTTTGCATGGGGCCGCATAAATCCATGTGAATAAGATCTGCAACTTTGGTTGCTCTATTCTGGCTGACTGGAAAAGGTGACCTATGCTGCTTTCCAAATAAGCATGTTTCACAAAAGAAACTATCAGTGTCAACAAAAGGTATTTCGTTTTGTCTTAAAAATTTTTTACAATGAGCTATGTTTTGATGTGCCATTTTACAATGCCACTCATAAATTGACAATACTTCTTTTGTTGCAGAGTAAGTAAAATTTTTTGGCGAGACAGGCAAAATAACTTTAGTCAATAACTTAAAGAGCTTATCTTGGCGAACTCCCACTAGCACAGTATTGCCATTTCTAAAAAACTCACAGCGACAAGAATCTGATTGCATCTGCAAACCTTTGTCCAAAGCGCAGCTTACTGAAAACAGGTTTAGCTTTAACTCTGGCACAAAGAGTACGCCAGCCAAATGGTTCTCTTCCCACATGTCGTTGTTGTATGTAGCAATGTTTATGTCACCTTGACCGTAAACACATATATTGTCTCCATTACCGAGTCGTATTATCATTGGTGTTGTAAATTTTTCGTATGAAGTGAACCACTCTCGCTTGTTGGTCATATGATCACTTGCACCTGAATTGACAAACCATTCTTGTTCTTTATCAATGCTACTTGCTATCGATGTCTCACATATAAATGCATTACCTCTTTTTTCATTTTCTCTTTTGTTGATTTTAAAACTTGGCTCATTATTTCTATTAAGCTTTGTGGGACAATCGCGCTTCCAGTAACCCGGTTTTTTTACATATGAAGCATTTTCCAGGCTTTACATATTTCTTAGATCGCATGTTAGGAGATATATTTTGTTTGGTAAAAAGTGCATCAGTACCTTTATCATTCGACATAATTCTGGCCTCTTCCATGACAAGTCTGGCCGTCAAGTTTTCCAAAGTTTGTTGTTTAACATCAGTGGACTCCCAAGCACTATAAAAGTGTGCGCAAAACTTGGAGGTAGCGTCATCAGAACTTTTGTAATTACCATTGATGTCGAAACTTTTTCACCTACGTCGCTTAGTTGCGAGACTAGAGACTCTAGCTTTGAAATATGCATAGCAATATCATCACTCGGATCTTTGTAAAAACTGTAGAATTTTTGTTGTAACATATGAACATTCACACTAGATTTAAATTCGTAGACACTTTCTAACTTTTTCCACATTTCTCTAGCTGTCTTACAGTTTAAAATGTGCATCATAGCTTGCTTACCAACAGTCATAACAATAATTTTTTGAGCTTTACTATCACCTTGATTAAATTCTTCCCTTTGTATCCTTGCACTCTGCGTAGCACCAGCAGCATCGCCAGCAGCACTTACATCAGCAGCGACAGTAGCTTTTGACTCCTGTGAAGTCCCAGCAACAACCGACACACCTGAAACGTCATCAGCAGCATCTTGAATGTATTGCAGCAAGCCTCCTGCATTAAGCAACACGTTGACTTGAAACCGCCCCATATTCCATTGATCTGCATTATGTAGTTTCTCAATTTTTGCGTATTCCGCATCCGTATTGTAGGGAAGAATTCGAAAAAATCGAAACAATAACTTTATCAAGCGTGTAATAAAAAACTTAACAAAAATTTTGCGACTGTACTGTTGTGTCTGGGCCCATAACCTGTTAAAACCTACGAAAAAATAGAAGAGCTAAGCCGATCGGATGTTCAAGTACAACTAATTTAATAGCATATAGAAATAATATTACAGTGCCAAAAAAAAGCCTATTCAATGAGCTAATATTGAAGTAAATACATAAATGCAAATACACTCAGCAACAGTGGGATATAAAGCATAATGTTCAGATAAATGTATTTAACATTTTTAAATCAATTAGGGTATTCACAAGGTATCCTAAAGTTATTTGTCTTAAGTTGATAACATGAAAATATACAACTAGTGTGAACAACCCCTCATAACTTATCGTGTAATTTCAACTTTCAATCAGCTGATACGGAACAATCGAAAATAAATATTTTTTATCACAATGCCGAAAGAAAGAGAAAAAGTTAAAATAATAGCTGGTTTGTGCGAAAAGCATGTTTTGGACGTTATATTGGCTGACTCAAGTAAATAAAAAAATTGATTTTGTGTATTTCTAAACTTAATCGGAAGTCTTTTTCAGGCGACGAAGATAAAGAAGAAAGTAGTGAACTTCTTCTGATGAAGATGGTCAGTTGGTGAGCAACCGCAGAAGTATCCACTTTGGAGTTCCGAAATCTGACAAGTGGCAGCAGAACGTGTTAAAAAACTTGACGACGATAGATTCAACCAATTGATTCGCGTACGACCAGAGGAGTTTACATATATATTGGAGTTGATAAGAGACGATGATGTCTTTAAGGCAAATTCAAGAGCACCACAGCTTCCGATAGACTTGCAGCTCAAAATTGTGCTTTACCGATTAGGCTCCTCTGGTGATGGACTTTCAATTCGGAAGGTAGCTTCTCTTTTCGGTGTGGGTGATGGAGGCACCATTCAAAATGTGACAAAACGTGTTTTCAAAGCTGTGTTGAATTTAAAAGAAAAATTTTTATTTTGGCTTAGTTCATGGGAAAGATTGCAAATAGTTTCCGCAACAAAAACAGAAATGCCTGGATGCATAGGATACATTGATGGGTCCGAAATAAAACTAGCTGAAGCACCCGCCAAAAAACATGAGCTGTTTTTTTCCCGGAAACGTCAATATGCCATTAAAATACAAGCTGTATGCGACTACGAATTGCAGATAAGACAAATAACAAAAGGTTATCCAGGCAGTGTCCATGATGCAAAAATTTTGTTAAATTCTCCACTAGCAAAACATCCTGAACGCTTCCTGTCTCCACATCAGTGGATAGCTGGAGACAGCGCTTATCCACTTAAAGCCTTTTTGATCACACCATTTCGGCCAAATAGCTCTGACCATACTCAAGATGATAGAAACATTTTTAACAAACACTATTCTAGATACCGCGTCCGGATTGAGAATTGCTTTGGTATTTTATAAGAAAAATTCGGCAGCTTAAAGGAAGTTAAATTTAGAATGATGACTTATAAGAATAAGAAGGAATGCAACAACTGGGTAATGGTGTGCTGCATTTTACATAACGTTTTGATAAGTTACCACAACGTAAACAACACTGAAATTGTAATACCAGAAAGCAACACTAGGGCTGGTTTACTTCATTTCATACAGAACCATAGAAATATTTAAAGCCTTTACATATGTATATTTGTACTTCAAAGTATTTATTAAAAACAAAAAACAATATTATAAATAAAAAAAATGAAAACTCCAAAAAAAGTAAAACAAGAAAAAATTCACAGCATTTTTGCATTAACTTATACATATCGTACTCCATCTTCAAAATAGGCACAGCTCAATATTTACCAATTTTTGCTTTTTAATGTAAAACTATTCGTAGTGATAACATTCATCAACTATCAAAATTTCGCACTGATCTTTTTTCTCTTTAATTATAAAAAAATCGTCTTGTCTCCTTGTTTTGTATAAATTCCTTTGAGAAACAAACTGGTTTTTTTCTTATCCTGAAAATTTTGAAATTTTGAGTTGTCTCTGTTTTGAAGATAGAGTGCGATATGTCAATTATAAGATAAGTATAAGATAAGTTATATAAAGGTTAGTATAAAGTAAGTAAATCAGGATAAGTCAATTATATTTGCTTTTCAGCTCCTCCATTGCCAGCCTCTTCTTCATTTCGAGCTCCATAAATTTTAGCTTTTCATTGCTCTGAGCCTCTTTTTCTTTTAATTGAAATTCCCTTTCTTTTAAAGCTAGTTCCTTCTCTTTTAAATTTAATTCTTGCTGTTGTATTTGTATGTCTTGATCCACTTTTTGTTTTTTTATTTTTAGCATTTCCGACTGCATTTGTATTATGTCGGAAAGTGCGATTCGAGAGTAGATACCTTTACGGCTGCTAGAAGCGGCATTTTCGTTTTCTGTAAAATTTGTTGATGACATCGTGGTTTCATCAAGTTCTTCAATCTCCGTAGAGTCCAAAATCTCAATATAGGGAAGGGTGTCCAAACTTTCTTCAATAACAGCAGTATCCACTAGTCTGCTTCCAAAAATATCTTCCAGTTCGTAAAAAAATCCGCACATTTTAAGTAAGGTGGCTTAAATACAAGTGCCAAAATTTAAGAGGAAATATTGATGTATTGAAATCTTACTTTTAATAGTATCCCCATCCATACTGCCAGCACCAGTTGATCCTTACCAAGCTTTGGCTCTGTTATAGTTTTTTTGCATGTTTCGAACTTTTGCGCGTGCCAGCTTCCAATCAATGTCGACTCTGTAAAATCGCCTGTAAAATGATTGAGCTACAGGTTTCTGAAATAAATGACATTAGTTTGTTTAAAGATATAACTACTAAAAATGCAAACCTCAAAATCTCTATTCACCATTATAAATTCAATAAGAGCCTTCTCTTCTGAAACTTTCCATTTTCTCGAGGGATTGCAGCGCACACGCTTCGCTTTGGGCTTAAAGTAAAATGTTTTATAAATATATACATAAGTATATGTATGATATAAGCATTAGATCTTACCTGTTTATTTTCAATAAAATCCATTGAAAATGAGTAGAAAAAGATGTAAGTAATCCAACAATCAACTTTGTGCAAAATATAAATTGTTAACAAAAACAGCTGATTCAATACGACAACATAGCTTTCACGGTTGTAAAGTTTTAGTACTTTTTTATATGGAAGGCAGCAACAACATTCTTAAGCTAGTGTAAAATCTTAGGATATTATGATAGTATGACATAATAGCACACCTTGTGAATACCCTAATTATAATACTTAAAGAAGTTATAATCATGTCATGTCCGGCAACCCGAATAAGATTTTTATTATTAAACAAGTATTTAAGAATAAATAAGTAATAATAAAAAAATATTAAAGATATTACAACAAAGAGAAATAATTATAAAGTTTAGCTTTGAATTGCACAGGATTATTAAGAGTTTTAATATTAGTAGGTAGACAGTTCCACAGACGAAAAGAAGTAATATAGAATTGAAGCTCTGAAATGAGATGAGGATGCCTTAATTGTATTAATTGAGTAGATCTATTAGATCTGGAAAAGCGTAGTCGGTCATGAAAATATTTAGGTTCTTTGTAAACAATTATTTTCTATAAAAACACAAGTGTTTTGAATTTTAATAGATTGTCGAAAGTCACATTGAAAATTTGTCTAGAAAACATGGAAATGTGATCAGGTTGCCTTGTTCCGAAAATATAACGTGCGATGTTATTATAAATAACGTCAAGTTTATTTCTGCTTAACGAGCCCCAATTAGCGTATAATTCACAACCATTAAGTAAAGTAGGAATTAAATATGTTTTTGCTAAGAGACCTCTAATTCTGTGAGGAGTGAAATATTGTGTAACCCAAAGTGTACGAAGCATGCCGTAAATTTTACCAACGGTGCAGTTTATGTGATTGTTCCAAGACAAGTGTCTATTGAAAATAACACCAAGGTTTTTCGCGGTTTCGACAAAACCAATGTTCGATCCATTTAGAGTCAGTGAAGGTATAAGAGTTTGATTAAGTTTCTTTTTACAAATGACAATGCATTTGGATTTTTTTGGATTTAAACACAATCCGTTTTTAAGAGCCCAGTCGTTTATTTTGCCGAGGTCTTCATTGATGTTTTTGGCATAGTAATTCATAGAGTCTAAGTCGCAACTTGCATATACAGTCATGTGAAAATAAAAAGGGACTCCTGAATTACATGCAAGGTGCAACAGATATAGCATTAATTCCCTCGGGTTCCTGCTGATAAAGCGAGTATAAAACTTTATGGAGTTTCCTCTTACATTGTAAAACTTTCAATATACAGGGTGTTTTACGGTTTTGGTACGTGTTTAGTATTATTGATCTAGAATCTTAACTACTCATCATAAAATAAAAAATAATATTTTGTATTTTTGAAAAAATATCAAATTTTTCATAAGTATATCAATCACTTTCGTGTCATGTGCTGTAGCGGAGCAAAAATTTTGAGATTATCTAACGAAATATCAACAAATTTTCTATCTTTTGTTTCAGCGGAGCTGTTATTTTCCAATGTTATAATTTAAAAAAATACTGTTGATTAAGTGTATTTTTACATGAAAAAAATACATTTTAAATTTGGACGATTACAGCTCCGCTAAAACAAAATATACAAAATTTATTGATATTTCGTTGAATAATCTCAAAATTTTAGTTTTTTCGCTGCAGCACATGACACGAAAGTGGTTGATATATTGATGGAAAAGTTGATATTTTTTCTAAAATACAAAATATTATTTTTTATTTTTTGGTGAGTAGTTTAGGTTCTCGATCAATAATACTAAACACGTACCAAAACCGTAAATCACCCTGTATCTTGAAAGTTTTACAACGTGGTAGAAAACTCCATAAAGTGTTATACTCGCCTTATCAAGAACAATCACCAACCGAGGGAATTAACGCTATATCTGGGGCACCTTGTACATAATTCATGCAGCTTTAAATATAAAAATATAAGTGTCCCTATTTATTTTCACATGACTGTAGTTGAACGTCGTCAGCGTACATGTGCAATTTACAAAAGTTCAAAACTTTGGGCAGGTCGTTAACATAAATAGTAAACAATAATGGTCCTAAAAGAGAGCCTTTTGGGACACCTCTAGTAACTGAGATAAAATTAGACGTTACATTATTCACAAATACCGCTTGAGACCGATCTCGTACATATGACGAAACTTAATTAGACGCAGGCATCGAAAAATTATACATATTTACTAACTTAGAAGACAAGATATCGTGGTTAACTGCGTCGAAAGCTTTCGAGTGGTCAATAAGGGTTAAAAAAGTTACGTTGCCGGCATCAAAATACAGTCTTATGCCTTCGGTTACATCTATCAGTGCCGTTATACAACTTTGTTTCGGCCTGTAGCCAGATTGTCGGTCGGTTAAAAGACCGTTATCGCAGAAATGCTTGTTTAATTGCTTGCACATCAAGTCTTCGAAAACTTTAGAAATAAATGGTAAAATTGCAATTGGCCTATCATCGATTTTGCTAATATTGAATTGAAAATAAAACTAAATATTGGTAAGAGTCTTGGTAGCAAAGCTTTTATAAAAATTGGGTGAATTTCATGAAAATCAACAGTATTTAATTTAATGGCCAAAAAACTTTTTAACACATCGAATTGGTCTACACAGCTAAAACTAAAGCTACCCAGTAGTTTCCGGCATCATTGACGAACTTTTCGTGATGATTTCTTAAAGGAAGTTTCCGCATGAGCTGCTGGACTTAAACAAATTCATACAAAATATAATGCATATATAATGCAATAAGTAGCAGTGTCAGCGCCTAACTTTCTCCACTCTATTACGAAAAATTCAAGATATTCATTATTGTTTTAATTCGTCGAATCGTTTAGAGGCTAAACTGTAGAGTTCGCAAACTATAGATGACACTATCGATACTATCGGTAATTTCACACTATCGTGACTATCGATAGTTTTGAACTGACTGTTTTGACTATTGATTGTTTTCGAAAGTATTTTAATATTCATTGACACCACTGTTTATGTGTCATTGCCATTGCTGTCGAATTCGTTTGGTTTTGGCAATTTGGTATAATTTTTTTCTGTCTTGTAAAGTGAAAGCTCTGGTGATGTTATAAATGCATGAGCATTGTGTTGATTTGGAAGATGGGTGATAGTTAATTAGAGGTTGAAAAGATGGAGTAGTTTCGGTGAATATTTGTTTAAAATTTGCACAGCTCAAAACTGACGGGAAACACGCTCACAGGGAGACTATTCCACAACTTTACCGAACAACTAAAGAACTAATTATCCCTACAACGTGAGGTTCTGTGTGGCAATGATAAACGAATGGGCTTGGACAGCTGTCCGAGTAGACCGCGTGGCGTCAGGCCATTACGAAACCAACATTACGTCGATTTCCAATAGAGTTGAGAGAGGATGAAATATTTTTATCCCCTATGAAATATATCGCATGACGTTGAATTCGGTCTAGAAGCATGATTCGATTTTAATTCTACTGTATCTGTCTACTTTTCGTTAACTAAACTTCCTCAATATTTCGATATTGGGTTCGTGCATGATAAATCCCGACGTTTTGGTATTGCGTCTTGCACGAATTTGGAACATTTATATGAAATTTTCGTCAATGAAATGTATGGCCAAATCAGCATGTTTCGTCAAGGATCAAGAAAAATCGTACATGATTCATTTGGGATTTCTTTAAGACTTGAACTACTGGGTAATATCACAGTTATCATCACGGATGGAATTTTCATATATATTGGTTATTATCACAGGCAAAGGAATATTAACGAAACTGCGGTTTAGCACGTCAACATTTATTGCACTTGATGAAATTGTTTTCTTATTGACAGCAATGTCGCGAATCACACACCTAGTCTGCTTACTGTCAACAGCATTGCTGAATTTGTTTTCATAAAATTTGGTTTTAGCAGTTAATAGCCCAAGTAACTTTGTTTCTTTTTTTGCTTAAATTGATTATGGAGTTCAGAAGTTTTGAACCGCTTCCAGCGATTGTAAGCAGAGTTTCGTTGTTCAATTAGTAGTTTTATAGTAGCGTTAAACCAAGGGCGACCACTTTCCTAGTTTTAATTGGCACAAATTTATCGTACAAGTAACTTAAACAACTTTTCAGTATCGCAACTTGCTCGTCGATAGAAAAGGTATAATATCTTATAATCGAATCAATGAAATTAACGTCAGATTCTATATTATAATTCGTCGGGTTAGTATAATTAATATTTTTAAGGTCCCTAAAGCTTAAACTAGTCGGCTTATTGCACAATTGAAAATCATATGTTAAGAAAATTAAGTCATGTATAGAAAATATTGCACAAGAAAGTTGATTATAAAATAAAAGTTTTGATATTTCGTTTAAAAAAAAAGGTCAAGTAGAGTATTTGCGGTACTAGAAAAATGTGTAGGTTCAGTCATGTTAGCAGAGTATAAGCCTAAGGAAATCACCTCATTAATAAAATTATCTTCAGACAAAAGGTTACTATTGAAGTCACCAGCTATTAAAATATTCGTATAAGACAAGGACAAATACTGAACAGATTCCATAAATTAGGACATGTCGATATAACGATTGGGCCTATAAACAGAACCAACAAGTAATTTTTCAGTGCCAGACATAACATCAACAAACAAATATTCAATAGAACTGCCTATATCGGATTTACAATTTAATTTACATTTAATTTCGTTCTTTACATAAATAGCAGTACCCCCGGCATGACTTAGGCGATCAGCTCGGAATATTTTATAACCGTTAACTTTAAACAATTCATCCAGCATATTTGGCACGAACCACGTTTCCGAGACATATATAACGTGAACATCAGAGTTTTCAAAGATATATCTAAATTCATCAATTTTCTTTACAAGACTTTGTGCATTAATGTGACAGACTTTTAAACCTTTTTTTGTTTGTTTACATAACACGCGAATTAAAGCATATGTGTTGTCAGTGGAACTACTATTTACGCTTTTTAAACAATTCATGATCAATAATATATATATCACCCCGTGCAATTTTTATAGAGTTCTTTGTTATAATATATAAACAATTTAAATAGAAATGTGAGATATACTCGTACATACAAGTTAATAAAAAAATATTTAAAACAATAAACAGAAAAAGACAAAAATTAAACATTTAAAAAAAACATATAATTATGGTCAGCCTGAAGCATATGGTCAGCCTAATATACACATTATGCAGTATGCTTAGATTGTGGAGAGAGCTGACGTGAGTTATTGTGCCCCCCAACAGAACGAAAAAAACAAGTACCATTTGAGTTCATGTTGTTGTTGTGCTCAGCTGTCGCTGGATACGTGATGCGTCTTGCAGCTTCGGATTCAGTAAGCTTTACATAAACAAGACCACGGAGAGTAAAAGCTGCCGTTAGTTTTTGTCTCTTCTTTAGCCTTACAGCCGCCTGAAGTAAATCATAATTAGCTTTAGTAAAACTCTCGTTCACATAGATTCAAACATCTGAATTCATCCCGGCGTGATGCAAACGCAGAGAACATCGATTAGCTTTTTTAAATTTAGCCACAAATCTCGAAACAAAATTTTTATCATATGGAGTCGCAAGTTTAACTATTAAATGCCATCAGTAATGTTTCTGTTAGCATGAACGCGAAAAATACTTTTTATGTTTGGTGGTGTGATGGAAATACCGTTACATATATTATGAAAAACAGACATTAAATTTTCTCCAAAAACATAAGGAATACTGTAAAGAACACAATTTTTATAAATTCTATCCCTACATGTTCTATTGAGATTCTTTCCTTTTAGTTTCACAACTGGGTCAGATACCCACAGTAAACCATGCAAGATGGCCCTGTTGAAAGGCATTTTCAGCCGCGCCACCATCCGGATGGGGTAACCGCTAGGGACAATAGCATTATTTAAGTATTGTGTATCCACTAATTAATTTTTCAATTAATGAAGTAATTATAATTAAGACAAATAAGTATTAAGCAATGAAATGAATTCTTAGATTTAAAAAAATATTTTAAAAATCATTTAAAGAAATAAAGTAAGTTAATGAATAATAACTACCATAATTTAAATGAATCATTATTTATCGAGAAACCAGTCTACCTACAATGGATGATGAGTGCGAGCTACCCATCGGAGTTTGAGTTGCTCATGTCATCACTTTCGGTAGAAAGCGAATAGTTGAGTCGGGGCACGGATAAGGATAGTTACGTCGGGCTAGCTAGCATCGTCACTTCCAAGTCACTTAGGCACCGAATCATTTGTTGGGTAAAATATTCCACCCCTTACTTGGGCACATACCTCACACCTAGCCGCGATAAATTGCCTACTGGGGTGATACAGTATTAAAACTCATTTATTTCTTTTCATTTCATGTACATGTGCACGTCCACACATACCCTATGGGATGGAGCCGGCTGATACCTGGTGAAGAGCATACAGAACGGAACAATCATCCGATTTTGAGGGGAAATGCGCACAAGCACGAGAAGAAGAGTATAGCGTGCCTGCCGTCACAAGTTATAAAAGGGAGAACAAATACAATTCGAGAGCTTTTTCTGAACCCGCGTAGTAGCGACCAGTCGCATCTGGCGCCAATAGTGCAAAGTCAATCGGAAGGCAACGATACAGCATAACAGCGCAGCGACCGAACTAGAGTAACAGAGGAATAGCAGAACCAGCGACTGCGCAGTAACAGCACCAACGGATAACGCCGACTGCACAGGAGCAGAGGACGGAAGACGGAGCGCCAGCAGCACGACGGCGGCGCAGCAAAGGACACTCGCAGCGAACGTAAATATATGGTGTCTCATGAATAAAGTGGTTTCTTCTTTATTTTATAGTAGTTTTTGATATATAAAAATTAATTGAATTTCGCATAAAGTATAATACAGTTTCTCTTAATGCTATCAAAATAAAATAAAGTCATGATAAGTAGCTTGATAATATTATATAAAGTAAAATAACAGTTACGATATTAAAGTAAGAAAAGATGCTTAACTTACATTTTCTTTCTCTTTGTCTAAATAAAAAAATGTATTTAAAGTAGGTTTTTTGTCGAATGTTGAGTTCCGTGGAGTAGGGAAGGATGCGCACAGTCACATCAAGCGTTAGGGATTTTCGAAGCGTAGGTACTCCTTAAAGATACTTCAACTCAGCCTTCAAGTAGGGAATGGCCAGCCTCTTGGCCCACCAAACCTCCGAGTTACACGCTTGAGATCCTGATACGATAGGCTGAGAAGGTAAGTGGACAACAAGTTGATTTAAGATAGCAGCATGTTAATGTTAATGTTAATGTTGTGTGGTGGAGATGCGTACTGCGACCTAAATGAGATCTATTGTACCTCCTTCTCAAAGCTCCGCTGGGTTTGCGGATTACAGAATTTCATCCAGCCCTATTTCTCTAATGAATTTGAGAATGTTCTTAGGTTCAAGGGATGAAACCTGCTCTAGACTCAGCTCATAATTCCCCAGTGCTAGTTTACGTCTGCGAGCCACGGCGTCGCAGTTTGTAAGTAGGTGTATTGGAGTCTCCTCTGCTTCTTCACAGAAACGGCAGTTACTATCGGTCTCTATGCCCAATTTCATCAGGTGGTATTTGAGTTTACAGTGTCCTGTAAGGAACCCCGTTAGAATCCTAAGATTCGGTTTGCCTAAGCTTATGCACAATTTTGCTCTCCGAGTGTTAAAATCTCTGAGGAGCAATTTGGATTGTCTTAGCTTTGGGAGGCTTTTCCAAAGGTTTGATCGTTTATGCCTCTCCTCCCTTCTTAGTTCTTCTTTTATAGAGTGTGTGCCCAATCCGCAGAATGGTTCTGGCCCTATAAATTTTGTGGCTGCACCCTGTCGTGCTAGTCCATCGGCTTCTTCGTTACCCTGTATTCCTTTGTGTCCTGGGACCCAAAGTATAGTAACAGTGTTATTCTTGCCTAGTTCGTTGAGTTTTGTTAGGCATTCCCATGTTATTCTCGATGATATCTCACAGGAAACTAATGCTTTGATTGCTGCTTGGCTGTCTGACATCACAACTATATCCTGACCTTTGTATTTACGGTCCAGATTGAATTGTGCACACAGCTGTATTGCTAGGATCTCCGCTTGGAAGATACTGGGTGTTGTCCCCATAGGTTCAAAGTGCTTGGTTCTTGGCCCGTACACCCCTGCGCCTATACCTTCCAATGTCTTGGACCCATCTGTATACCATACTATACTGTGTGGTTTCTTGACCTGCGATATCATCTCGCTGTCCCACTCTTTCTTGGTACTAAGCTTAATTCCGAAGTGTTTTTCGAAGTTATACCTTTTTACTATATCGTCTCTTGGTAGATCGATGTAGGGAGTGTGCTTTGCAATATCCTCCTTCTCTCTACTGCTGATAGTTTTACCTGAACCTGTCCCCTCTTTTGCAATGCACAACAGAGTTCGCTTGGCTACTCCCTCTATGACAAGGTGTAAGGGTGTTAGGTCCAGAATTACTTCTAGTGCTGCTGTAGGGCATGTTCTCATGGCCCCTGTGATGCATACACAGGCCAGTCTCTGCACCCTTGTTAGCATATTCCTCATTGTGGTTAGCTTGGTTCTCTCAGCCCATGCTATTGCACCATAGGTGAGGATGGGTCTCACCATCATGGTATACATCCAGCGGAGAATTGTTGGGTTACAACCCCAGCTTTTCCCCGCCAGGCTCCTACATACCATGAGTGCTCGCGTTGCTTTGTTTATAGTTACCTCTGCATGTCTTCTCCAGAGAAGCTTTGAATCTAGTGTAAGTCCCAGATACTTTACTTCTCCTTTGAAGGGAATTTCAGTGCCATCCATTCTCATTGTTCGGAGGTTTGGCAGGCTTCTTTTGTTAGTGAAAGGTACTATGGTGGTTTTCGCTGGGTTGATACTTAATCCCACTGTGTTGCACCACTCCTTTGTTACTGACAGTCCTCTCTGTATCAGGTTACAGAGTGTATCCTCGAACTTCCCTCTCGCTATTAAGGCGATGTCGTCTGCGTAACCCTGACATTTTATGCCATTCTCGGTTAGCATCGTTAATAATTCGTCCACAACAAGACTCCACAGCAGTGGAGAAAGGACTCCGCCTTGTGGGCAGCCTTTTGTTGTTTTGATTCTTATAGTGGTGTTGCCCACTTTTGTTTCTGCAGTTCTAGTGCTAAGCATTTGGCATATCCATCTGCTGAGCGTATCATTTACTCCTTTTTTGTGTAAAGACTTCTTCACAGCCTCGTGAGAAGTATTATCAAAGGCTCCCTCTATGTCTAGAAAGGCGCAGAGTACGGTTTCTTTGTTTTTGAAAGCTGACTGGATGTTGCTAGCCAACTGGTATAGAGCAGATTCTGTAGACCTGCCTGCCCTATACGCGTGTTGACAGGGGTGCATTGGTGCCTTCTCCAGAATCTCAGTTCTTATATAGTTATCTATTACCTTTTCCATTGTTTTAAGTACAAATGAGGTAAGGCTAATGGGTCTAAACGACTTTGGTAGCGTGTAGTCTATTTTCCCTACTTTTGGTATGAAGGTGACTATCGCCCTTCTCCATTTCCTTGGGATATAGCCCAGCGCAAGGCTGCTTCTAGTTATTTTGACTAGGTGAGGCAATATAGTTTCTGCACCTTTTTGTAGAAGTGCAGGAAAGATGCCGTCTACACCTGCTGATTTGAATGGTTGAAAGGTTCTGCGTGCCCAATCTAGACGAGCCTTAGTACAAATGCTCGTTGCAAGTTTCCATTCTTCTTGATTTGGAGTGATCTGCCTGTCTGCTGTCTCATACTCAGTTACCGGTGTACTGCCCGGGAAATGAGTTTCTAGAAGGTGACTGGCTCGTTGCTCTTCTCTAAGCGTATAGCTTCCGTCTGGCAATAGAAGTGACATTTTTGTCTCCACTCTGCCTTTAGCCATTGCTTTGTGTATCCTGGCTGCTGCTGGCGTGGAAGAAATGTCTTCACAGAAGGTTCTAAAGCTCTGTCTTTTGGCTTTCCTGATTTCTTTATTATACTCCGTCAGAGTCGCCGTGTAGTTGTGCCATTCTCCGTTGCGCTTTGCGGCATTAAAGCTGCATCGCACCTTCTTCCGGAGTCTGGTCAGCTCAGCGCTCCACCAAGGAGTATGTTTTGTTCTTGCCTTGTGCCCTGTTGGACAGCTAGATTCGTAGGCATTATATACTGCATTGTTTACTTGCTCTACATAGCATTCAAGTTCTAGGATGTTACTAATTCTACTCCTAGCTTTTACGTTCTGTAGGTTTTCTTTCAGGTTGTTGGTGTATGTGTCCCAACTGGTATTTCTTGGGTTTCTTTTGGGTTCTGTCTCTTGACATTTCGCCCCAAATCTAAACTCTATTATTCTATGGTCAGACATTGAAGGTTCCATTGATACCCTCCATTCCCTAATCATATCCCCCACATCTGGGCTTCCTATGGTGAGATCTAAGACCTCTTCTCTAGCCCTAGTTACAAAGGTAGGTGTTACCCCCACATTGAAGAAGTCTAGATTACTACTTAAAAGAAATTCTAAAAGGTACTCACCTCTGGTGTTGACGTTGGTGCTTCCCCAAATTGTGTGGTGCGCGTTGGCGTCACAGCCGATGATTAGTGGAAGGTGCTCTTTCCTGCAATGCTCCACGAGTCTTTTTATCTCCGCTGGGGGAATGTTGACATCGTCCCCAGGAAAGTAAGCGGATGCGATCACTATGGCGCGGTGCTTGCCATCAGTTTCGATGTGAGTCTCGATAACTGAAAGGTCCCGCGTCATAAATTCTGAAAGACAAATATAATTAATATTTTTCTGCATTAGAATACATGCTCTGGGATTGATTGTTCTCTGGTCCCAAGTTACCTGACCCTCTTTGCAGTAGAGGCCACTTACTTTTCCCCTGTAGCACCAGGGTTCTTGGATCAGCACGAAGCCCAGTTGTTCTGTGGTAAACCTCCGAGCAATAACTGCCGAAGCAGCTTTTGCATGGTGGAGGTTTACTTGGGCAAATTTCGTGCTGGTTACTGTGCCGATCGTCATAGCACTGGACTGCTGCCCCGGTCTTCTTCAGGCAGCGTTGCTACTACCTCAGTCGGAGGTTCGCTTTTACAACCTTCAATCGTGAGAGCGGCGAGGTTCATGCCCTCTGCTTGATCTTCGATTGAAGGTGTTGCGGTGATGACCGAGACGGAGGCGAACTTCTCCGTAACAACTTCACCAGTTGGTTGTATTGGTGGCGTTGCGTCTTTTCCTTCATTTGGAGTCGCAGATGTGGCTTCTGTGGACGATACCACTGTTGACGTTACAGCTGTGGGCGCTGCAGCTGTGGATGTTGCTGCTTTGACCGGTTTGGTTGGTGGCGATTTTGTGCCCAACACCGGAATGGTTCCAAAGCGGAAGCTGATAGTGGAGCCCCTTGACTTGATAGTCTCAAGTGACTCCCTATCTATCGAGAACGTGAGCATATGCCCACTTCCCTCATCCTTGGAGCTCAATATCTTCCAATACTTAGTATTGAGACCATCGTTCTGGGCGGCAATTAGTCCCATCGATCTATTGATCTCCGTGCTTGAACTTCTTGGCAAGAACATTCTAACGGTATGCCCTTTTGGGACCTCCTCCCCTAGGCAAGCCATAAGTTCTAGCCCTTTCCATTGCTCGAGCTTTGGTGCTGCTGCTCGCAGCCATTCTGCTGTTGAGGGATTCGAACAGTCGACCAGTAACATGCCCGGACGAAAGTGAATTCCCTCAAACTGTAGCTTGGTGGACCAGCCCTTCACTACTTCGCTCAATATGGCTTCTTCTAGCTCCGATAGCTCATCCGGACTTAGCATTTGCCGGGGGTATTCTTTGGGCAGAACCGCTATTTGTATGCCCTTAGTTATGCTTGCATAGCTTTTTCTATTTTTCTGAGGTTCTGGCTCGGGTACCTTAGCCCCTGGCACTGACCTACTGTTGCTTCCAGGAGCTATTCTGGCCTTCTTGCTCTCTGGACGTTGAGGAGGCATTATCTCGCTGCAGCTCCTCTTCGTTGCCTCTGGTACCGGTGCTTTACCCCGATGCTCTACCGCTCTTTCATGAGCTACTTCGGGTGCCATGCCCTGTTCCAGATAGCGCAGATACCATCTTACGCCTGCTCCACTAAGGCCGACTCTTAGTGGGTCGTCTAGCCCTCCTGGCTCCCCGCGCTGAGGGAGGTGGACACGGCGACGTCTACTGTGGAAGGGCTTGTGTTTTTGCCCTTCTTCTGATTCCCTTTTCTGTGCCGCATCCTTGGATGTTGACGCAGTTTCCGAGATTGGGATACTTTTTGGAGCCGACGTCGTATCATCCCGGTGTTCTTCCGGGGGAATTTTTACAGGATGTGATCTCCTGGGGCTCGCAGTTTTTCTTTGGTGGCTGGTACTAGGCCTTTGACCGCTGTGGATGGTATGCTCCACTCGATCTTTGCCGTACGGGTGCCTCCTCATCTGTGTGCTGCAGTGTCTGTGATCATTATGGATTCTATGCTCCACCTGATCATTGCTGCGTACAGTCCTATTGACTTGTGTTCTGGCTGGCGGAGGAGGATTTCTCCTAGGTTTGGTGCCTTGCCGTTGACCTTCCTCTTGGAATCTCTGTTCCATGAGGTCTGCTGCTCTGCTTGCGGTGACTCCCCGCAAGTCTTCCTGTTTGTTGTGTTTTGTTTTTTTTGTGCTCATATTTAAGATTCGACCGGTAGCTCGTGTCCGAGGACAAAAGCGTCGCAGTCTATGTTTTATGGCTGGGAAAGGGTGGTCAACCATGCCAGAGCCCGCATACCATGGTAAGGCCACAGTTACTTCATGAGGCGGCCTGTTATCATGAAGGCTCCGTTCCAATACAGTCGGTATACCCCCTGACTGCAAACCATCCAATGGGCACGGTGCGCATGACACCCTGGATTAGGGGGGAGTAACTTTTAGTTGTCGCTTCACAAAAGATGCAGGCTCTGCTGAGCTGTAGGGTTATGCCCTACAGGGAGGAACTACTCCAACCGGCAGTATTGTGTCATTGCAACTTAAGCCCCTACATCGCGTCAAGATTGTTACTCGGAGTAGGGGAAGATAGCAGCATAGGTCAGGGATTGATCGCTTGGTTAGCCGTGGCTGGTCATCCCTGGCCTCCGGTTTCACCAATCGTCCCTGAGATAGCAGCATAGGTCAGGGACGATTGGTGAAACCGGAGGCCAGGGATGACCAGCCACGGCTAACCAAGCGCATCAAGAAAAGCGAACGTGACGGACGACATGACGGGTAGGTACGAGATACCTCAGACTAGAGCTTGAGATAGAGAATCAGGGCAACGCCGCGAACGATAGGGCACATTTGGTGAGCTTGGAGGCCAGGGAAGGCCAGCCCCTTGCTCAGCCGAATACCCCAGCTAATTGCCAACTAGCGCGTCAAGAGCTTATACCACACACGGTTCCGATTCGGTCTCTGTGGCGGTGGTAAGTGGAGACTAGGGATGGCCAGTCTCTATTTGCCAACGACACCGAACCTGTTATGCCATGTGTCGTCGTGGGTTTTTCGTCCGTTCAAAATTTCATTCGGTGAACTTGGAGCCCGGGATGGCCAGCTCCCTGTTCAGCCGAACCTCCCCGACCAACCACTGGGTGCACTGAAAAAGACTATCGAAACCGAGAAGTATCCCCAGGGCCAAAAGGCCACACCCTAAAAACGCGCCTTACCTTTGACCACGGAACTCAACCGACCTTAATAATTATTTAGAATTTGTTTAAGCATAAAGTGAAATAACATAAAAATGGTTAAAGATTGAAAGCAAATTTATTTCAATATGAATTAAAATAACCCAAAAGGGTAAACATTGAAAGGAACACGTATTTAAGTATAAATTAAAACAACATAAAAGTTAAATATTGATGTTGAGTTAAATATGGAAGTTAAATAAGAAATTCTATTGAAATCTAAATTAAAATCACGTAAAATACTTCACTATTAGGGTTGAATGATAATTTAAGTTTTCATAAGATATCTAAACATTTAAGTGAATCAATGTATAGGTTAAGATGTTAGTTTAAGAAACCTTTATAAGAGCACACGAAAATCAGAAAACAACAAATAAACTTGTGAATGAGAGACAAATGGTTTGTATTGATTCGGTGTCTGATTACAGACTCAAATAAATAATTGTGCGGACCCTGGATCCGGCGAGCTCATCCTCGGCTGGAAATTTAGGTCCTTACAATACAGCTAAATTTTCCTGTTTAGCAAGTTGCGCTTTCAAAATGCTCAGTTCAGTCCTAATGGTTTCCATATCCGAGAGATCAGTCTCGATTTTTGATCAAAAAACTTTTTGAAATTTTAACATCAGATTACACTGTATTACACACATTTGCATTTCTTAAAACTTAATTGCAATAAAGCTTCTCACGTATGATGAAGTATGGTCGACTGTGTCTTTTTCACGAGTTTTACTGATTAAGAATATGCACGAAAAAGATTGGTCGCAATCGAATACGTGTTAAGCCGTTTTCATATTATGCGTATTTGTCACGATTGCGACACCGCTCTAAAGTTTTTTTTTTGTGAATGCAACTGAAAAATACTGAATTTTGCATGTATTTAAATACATTTATTTATTTAATGTATTAAATCATTTAAAAACATGCGAAATTCAGTATTTTTCAGCCGAGCTTGCGAAAAAATACGTGAGAGCGTAATGCAAATATAAATTGGGGCGGTAATTTTATACGGCGAAAAAGAGAAGAGAAGTAGAAAAAAGTATAAAGAAAAAAATTGATAAGTTTTCAAAAAAATATTTGGTTTGGCAGGCCATATGCCAATGTGGCTTAAAGAGCAATTTTTCTGTGAACGGTAACTGTTATCCAAAAGATATATGTATGTTGAAGAGTGCTTACAAAAATATTTGTTGCCGCTTATAAAAGTACACCGCGGTTTAAATTAAATTAAAATATTTTCTTTTTTTCAATAAGTACAAATAATAAAGTTTATTTAAAGGTACAAATGTCTTTTATTCGTTGATAAATAAATTTACTTTTACGATTAATAAGCGACAAATATTTATCGTGCACATTTTTTTGACAACAGAAACCATCCATACCATATCACAGAGATGAACTCCAGTGATTTTTTACCCGTACTACGGCGAAGCAAAAGGTGCGGTATATGTGTTTGCCCTGTATGTGTGTATGAATGTACGTGCGTATGTATGTTCATCTATTCCACTCTCATTTCTTAACTGCTTACAATAATTTAACAAATGAGGCATCGGAAGCGTTTTAATCGACTGATGGTTAAAGGCTATGTGACGTCACATTAAATTTTATAAAGCGCCCTCTAGAGGACATAAAGTCATGAACTAAAAAAAAATTGTTTCTGACATAAACAAATATAGTATGGTTAGAAGCATTTTAATCGTACGCTGAAGAAAATTTATGTGGCGTCACATAAAATTAAATATGGCGTTCTCTAGAGGACAAAAAGTCAACTAAACCCCTAACTTTTGAACTACTTATCATAATTTGACAAATGAGGTATCGTTTTAAGCGTTATGATCTTTTGCTGGTTATAAATTATGTGACGTCACATAAAATTGAATATAACGCTCTCTAGAGGACGGAAAGTAAAATAAACCTCGAACTACTTATCATAATTTGACAAATTAATATAAAATTGAATATGGCGCCCAACAGACGACAGAAAGTAAAATAAACCCCTAACTTCTGAAATACTTGTATTAATTTGACAAATGCTGTATCTTAGGAAGTGTTTTGATCGTCCACTGGACACAGACTATATGACGTCACATAAACCTGAATATGGCGTTTTCTAAGGGCGCGTTTATAGTGACAGCTGGTTGCTGGGCCGGACCGAGCTGGGAACGCGTTCTGCCAAAAGCAGCTGGAAGTGCGTATAGTGCGCGCTTGTCGCTGGTGACTTGTTTCAGCTGGTTTTTGACTATTTTGGGTTTGTTTGTATATATTAGTTTTTTTTTTGTTTAGTTTTGCAACCGAAGCATCAAAAAAGCCACATGATTTCGTTCATTCACTTTGCTTACCTCAAACCAACAAGTGCAGAGACGAAAATGCGAAAAACGCTGCTGAAATGCGCTTCCTGCAACTGCAAGTCGTTTCAAGTCACTTGAGGTACCAGCTTGTTTCGACTTTTTTCGCAAGTGTTTTTTTATTTTATTTATTTTATTTTATTTATTTAAAAGAAACAAGCATGAGTACACTAAGAGCAAACTCTTTTATAGTACAATATAAGTTAATAATAAAAGGAAATAATAACAACTCTTTTATAGTACAATATAAGTTAATAATAAAAGGAAATAATAACAACTCAAAAAATTAATTAAAAAAAAATTATATACACAATTTTTGAAACAACAAGTAACTTAAAGTAATTTATGCCATAATTAAATTAAAAGATTTTGCTAGAGAGTAAAGAAAAGTAAGAGTGGAAAAAGGAATACAAAAGTAAAAGAAAAGGAGTAAAGAAGAAGTAATCTAATGAGCAGAAAAGAAGGAAAAGACTGATTGCCTAAAAGCTACTCTCCCACTGGTCTCCCTAAGCCTACGTGGTAGAGCATTCCACAACCTAATGGCGTTGATGAAGAACAGGTGGGACGTGTTTAGGGAATAATGCCTCGGAACTATCATTTTCTGCTGGTTTTTGTTGCCTTCTTGTTGTGTTTTTATTTCAAATTTTTTTTCACAAAAAAGAAGATCGTAGAAAGAACGCACATTAAAAAAATGTTTATCAGCTGCTGGCCCAAGATTTTTTGATGGTATGACTCAGCGAAAACGCACTTCAAGCCGCATGAAGCCACTTGATCATCCAACTGGTTTTAACTTTTTAACTTTTTTCTTTAGGTTTTGATTCTGTTGTATTATTTTTGATATTGCAACAAAGCAATACAAAACTAATCTAAACAAAGTTGCTGTATCTTGTTGCTGCTATTTTTGTTTGTGTACTTTTGTGCTTAAAATCAAATGGAAAGGAAGAGCGCACATAAGAAAATTTGATAATCTTCGATTCTCTGTTTTAGATGAAACGCACTTGCAGCCGCTAATCGACGAATTGCTTCTCCGGCTGGTTTAGCTTTTTTCACTATTTCTCTTTTTGTTTTCTGTGTGCAACAGTTGATAGAAATTTATCTTCGTTGCTTCTTTAAAGTTCTGTTTCTGTGTGTATTTTTTGCGATCAAGAAAATACAGCATAACAACTGAGCGCAATTTCGTGTTCTTGTATGCTTATTACTTTTCTTGTTGGTCTTCTTTGTTGCTATCGTGTGGTTCTTTGTTTTTTTGAATGAATGAATTCAAGGAAATAAATACACAATCGATCGCGACGCTGGCAGTCAAGTGTGCTGCAATTTGTTGTTTTTTCGTGTATCAATATTTTTCCGAGGAATTTAGTTTGCTACCAACTTTGTAGGAAAAATCCCTTTTTATTCGTTTGTTCATTTTACACACTTGCTTTGCAAGCAACAGCAAAAACAACAAAAAAATTGTTTTCTTTGTTTCTTTTTCCATTTCATGTTATTTAGCGAAAGTAATAAGCAAGCAACGTGTAAAATGAATTAAAACACAAGCAAACCGTGCGAGCGAGCAAGAAAGCAACAATCGGGAAGATGGAAACCAGCGCACAAGTCACTTGAAGTTGCAAGCTCGGCTGGTACTGTACGCACTTTGAGTTTGTTTCATATGATTGTATGTGCAGCGTTTTCCAGCTTTCCTTCTCGGTTCGGTCCGGTCCAGCAACAAGTCGCCACTATAAATGAGCCCTAAGACAGAAAGTCAACTAAGCCCCTAACTTCTAAACTACTTATCATAAATTGACAAATGATGTTTCGTTGGAAGTGTTTTGATCGTCCGCTTGTTATAGGCTATGTTACGTCGCATTAAATTGAATATGGTTACCTCTATAGGACATTAAGTCATAAACTGAAAAAAAATTTAGTGGCATAATAAACATCTTTGTTAATAATTTGATCATTACCATGTGCATCTTCTGAGCATCACTATGAAAATAAAATATATTATGTGTAAGTTGTTTATTTATTAGACAAAAAAATTTAATAGTTTGTACATAACAATTTCAGAATAGAATATTTTCTTGTTTCATAGTTTTTAGAGCGTGCTTTTTAGTAGGCGGGTATTAGTTTTTTTAACTAATTTATTTTTAATATCTAATCGTCAGCAGAGACTTTAAACTACAGTTATGTTCCATTTACCAAAGTTTCTGAGCTCACTTTTAAGAATGTGGCATATTCGATGTACGCTACAAGTTCAACCTTGGTTCTTAAGTGAGGAAAAATGTTTCGATACAAAAAAACAAGACACTCGCCACACTTCGAATCCAAAATTTCCTTTTCTATTAATAAAGAAACATATGTGCCAGCATTGACAAAGGCAAAGAAAATTATTTAAGGAGTATGTTTAAGTGGGTGTCTTCCATACAGAACTGGGCGGTTAGGACTACAATTACTTCATGATTACTATTGCAGTAATCTTTTTAACAAAAACATATTAAGATTAAAGTAATCCTTCATCGAGTGAGCTAAGATTAAGATTGCAGTAATCGTAATTTTGAAAATGTAGAAATTACGATTGCTGTAATCGTAATTTTGAAAAAGTCGAAATTACGGTTACTGTTATCGTAACCTTAGCTTATTAGTCGAAGGATTAATTTAATTGTAGTCCTGTTTTTTCTATAACAAAGATTACTACAATCGTAATCGTAAAGTAATCATAATATTCATTTTGCTAATATTAGAGATATTTAATATATTCTTATTAATGGTAGACTTTAGTTGTAAATAATTCTTTCTTATTGCAATAAATTGCATTAAGTTACAAAGGTTTTCACTAACATTGAATAAAAATAATCCTTTTTTGCAGCAATCGTAATCTAAGATCGTTCGGTGTACGAATTGTCGCAATCCTAATTTTACAAACTTTGAAATTAGGATTAAAGTAATCCTAACCCTTACCGCAATCAATTACACATTAATCCTTATCGCCCAGCTCTATGGAAGTTCCATAGACGTAGATTTTTATAAAACACATTTAATGGCCTTACTTTGTAAAATGCACGCAATCACCATTTCCATATGAATTAGAAGAAAACTCTCTCTATCACTGAAATTTACCTATAAAATATATTGCCAGATAAAAAATCTAACGCAAGTGATTGCATTCTTTTTACAAAATAAGGCCATTTAATTAGATGAACTCATTTTAAAAAATAAAAGTGGGTTTTTTTAGTTCCAGAAAGTTTTATTACCTGTTACACACTAAAAAATAATTGTTTTTTATATTATTAAAATTTATTCCAAATTTTATTTTAAGTACATTGCAATAAAGAAATTAATAATTTTTGTATAGTTTATACGTTCATTTAACAATTTTGTAATCGTATAAAAAATTTTTATATATGAGTAATTATTCGAAAAGTGTTATATTCAACTTCAAAAAGGTTTCATTCAAAAGCTACAAGTTAAGTGAGGAGAGAGCTAGTCAGCTAGTTACTCCGGCCTCAAGGGCCGGTTGTAATTAACCTCTATAAGTTATAGTTCATTCTTAATCGTTTAGGTCGTAAGGAACAAAGCGATGTCCTCGTGTAAACTATTCGCTATTTGGTGCGTTCTAGGTACAATGCACCTAAGTAGCGATTTCGGGTCCTAATTGGACCGTTACAGTGACACAAAATGTGCTCGGCTGTTTTTTCATCTTCGTTACATAATCTACACAGATCTTCCTGGACTATACCCATGGTTGATAAGTGCTTATTAACCTTGCAATGTCCAGTTAGGAAACCTGTGACATGTCTGATAGATGTTCCACTTAAAGTAAGGAATTGTTTCGTAATTCGGAACGAATGTTTTTGCCGTAAACTTCATTACGAAGTAAAGAAGTGCCTCTATGTTCAGCACATTTAAATGTTATGGCGCGTTATGCCCCATAGTAGCCCGCAGAATGGTTCTGGGCCTATAAATGTTTTTGTTCCTAGTGGGACTATTTACATACTCTCTTCAGCTTGGAAGACTGAGCTACCTAACCCCATGTTAGCATATATAGATTTTCCCTGCCTTGAGCCAAAAACGCCAGCTCCCACGCCTTCATTTGTCTTTGAGCCATCAGTATACCAGGCTTGAAAGTCACCGGTAAATTGTGGTGTTTCTGTTTCCCATGTGGTCCAGTTTGGGAAGTAGACTTGGAAGTTTTTGCAGAAGTTGCAGAATACTATACTATACTATACTATACTATACTACACTCTACTATACTATACTATACTATACTATACTATACTATACTATACTATACTATACTATACTATACTATACTATACTATACTATACTATACTATACTATACTATACTATACTATACTATACTATACTATACTATACTATACTATACTATACTATACTATACTATACTATACTATACTATACTATACTATACTATACTATACTATACTATACTATACTATACTATACTATACTATACTATACTATACTATACTATACTATACTATACTATACTATACTATACTATACTATACTATACTATACTATACTATACTATACTATACTATACTATACTATACTATACTATACTATACTATACTATACTATACTATACTATACTATACTATACTATACTATACTATACTATACTATACTATACTATACTATACTATACTATACTATACTATACTATACTATACTATACTATACTATACTATACTATACTATACTATACTATACTATACTATACTATACTATACTATACTATACTATACTATACTATACTATACTATACTATACTATACTATACTATACTATACTATACTATACTATACTATACTATACTATACTATACTATACTGTACTATACTATACTATACTATACTATACTCTTTTTTTGTTGGACGTAGTGATAGCGCGCTATCATCTAGTGGCCCCACGATACTCCACCAGCTCCACCCCGGAACCGCGTCAGCATTTCATCAGGACGGGGGTTTGATTTCGTAAGATTCCTACGTCCTCCTTAAGCAAGGAGGTTCGGAACTACTAAAGTTTCTCTCCTTTAATATTTTATTTATGTGTCTTTCACACAAAGTCCATGCATGTTCAGATTTTAGCATTTCGTTCAACAGATTCTCTTCAGTTAATGTAACACCTAGCATATCATTTAAAGCTCGTCTCTCCTCCAACCACTTTTCACATTCGAAAAGTATGTGCTTTGCATCTTCTTCTAGCGCTGCGCATGAATCACAGCTGCTTATTTCTTTTAGTTTAAATCTATGCAGGTATTTGTTAAAACTACCATGGTTTGTCATAGCCTGAGTCAGAAAATATCCAATGTTTCCATGTCATCTTTCCAGCCAGACTTTTATATTGGGGATAAGGCTATATGTCCAGCTCCCGTTCATGTTTTGATTCCAACGTTCTTGCCATTTAGTCACTACATTGTCCCTGGCATTAATTTTTATTTCTGAAATTTTTTTCTTTCGCTCTTGTGAGTTAGTGTTCGCCCAACTTATAAGTTTAGTTTGGGTATATATTTCTTCTCTTTCCAGTATTAATAAGTCTATTGGTGGCAGACCTGCAAGCACTAATGCCGCACTTGTGGACACTGTACGGTACGCTGATATAATACGGAGAGCACTAACTCTCTGTGCTTTCTGTAGTTCCCTCATATTATTCTTCAGATTCAGTGCCCTGACAAAGGTTGGAGCAGCATAAAGAAGCTGGGAGTGTACTACGCTGTTTATTAATTTTCTCATCTGCGGCCTTGGGCCACCACAGTTTGGCATTATTCTGGCCAATGATGCTGCCGTTCGCAAAGCTTTGTCACGAATATTTACTACGTGCTGTCCAAAGCTAAGTTTGTCATCTAATTGCACACCCAAATAGCATAAGCTTCGTTTAAAGGGTATCTCTCTATCTTGTAGACGTATTTTCGGTATTTTGAAGACCCTACGATCTGTCACTAGAATTGCTTCCGTTTTTGGAACTGCAAGTTTCAAACCGTTTCTTCGCAGCCATCTGTTACAACGACATAAGCTATCGTTTACAACTATCTCGATTAATTCGGCAGTTCGCTGGTTTACTACCAGAGCAATATCATCAGCGTAACCTATTAGTTTTGCACCTTCTTGTAATTCCAAATTCAGTAGACCATCGTACATTACATTCCACAGGAATGGTCCTAATACTGAGCCCTGAGGTACACCTGCTGTTATTTGGTACTCTTTTATACCACTTTCCGTCTCATAGATTAAAATTCTGTTATCCAGATAGTCTGATACTATGTTAAAGAGATAGTTATCTAAACGTCGGTTTCTGAAAGCTTGTAGTACTACTTTCCACTTTACTGTGCCACTTAAAGGCATTTTTAACATCTAGTGTTATTATTGAGCAGTATTTTCCTGTTGTTTTGGCCTGTATAGCTTTATTGCATACTGCGCTAATGGCATCAACTGTACTCTTTCCTTTGCGGAAGCCATGTTGCATAGGGGATAGTCCGCCAAGGTCATCTATGCGCTCTTCCAAACGTTTTAGCAGTACGTACTCTAATAGTTTTCCTAGTGAATCCAACATACAGAGTGGTCTATAGGAACTAGGCTCATTTAATGGTTTATTTCCCTTTCGTAACAAAACTAACTTTTGTATTTTCCATTTAGCTGGAAAGATTCCGTTTATTAGACATGAATTGAAGACTTCAAGTAAAAGATCTGGCCATATCTCACATACTACTTTTATGACCTCATTTGGTATACCATCTGGTCCTGGACTCTTACCTATTTTTAGTTTACTACATGCATGTGTAATGTCATCTACGTTCAGAGGGATGAAACCTTCGACTTGATAATTTGGTTCTCTTCTTAGCCCATCTTCATCGAATGGAAATAGTGTTTCTACTATTGTTGTTGCCCACACTGGTTCTTTAATGCCGGGTATAGGTTTAATTCCACCAAGCTTTTTCATCACAATTTTGTACGGTTTGCCCCATGGGTCGGAATCTATTTCTTTACATAGCTCTGTCCAGCATCTTTTCTTACTCTCTTTTATGGCTGTTCTTAAGGTTTTACGTGCCGTTTTATACTCAACCGTTAAGAGCTGGTTATCATGGTTTCGTGTTGACGCTCGACGCGCTGCAAGGCATTTCGCCCTCAACTCACGTATTTTAGCATTCCACCAGTATACTGGGCGCTTGTTATTGTATTTTTGAGCTCTTGGCATTGCGACATTACACGCTTTTGTGAGTATCTTCGTCAGCGACTCTGCGGCATTTTCTACATTTATATTTTCGGATTGGTTATCCATATTTCTATCCTTAGCCCGAGTAATATAATCGGACAATTTTTTGTCATCAAGTTTTCTGACGTTCCATCTTGGGAAATTTGCATCTTCTACACTTATATTTGGACGTTCATCTATATTAAATGAGATATACTGGTGGTCACTTAAGGTGAGATCTTCCAGCACTATCCAATTCATGTTTTCATTGTAGAGGTTTGTCGTTCCAAAGGTGATGTCGATAATACTACCACCTGTACCTCTCCGAAAGGTAAGTTTGTCTCCGATATTAAATATCGTAAGACCAAGACTAGCAACCATTTCACACACTGTAGTACCCTTCTTATCCATTTTTTTGGAGTTCCATTCTGTAGATTTACTATTGAAGTCTCCTCCAATGATCACTTTATATTTTGAGGACCTGATAGAAACATCAAGTATGTTAAGGGCTTCTGCAAACAAATTAATGTCTATATTTGGTGAAAAGTAGCAACTATATACCCTAATTTTGCCCACTGTGACATATACGAAGCCAGCGTTGCTTTCATCAACTTCGCTTATTATTAATCTTCTGTTTCTTACCATGATGGCTGTGCAATGGTTTTTGTCTTCGTACCAAACTTGAGATGGTGGGTTTCTGTACGGTTCGCTTATTAAAAGTATGTCTGCATTAATCTCTGTCGCCTTCTGTATCATCAGGTCTTGCGCTTCTCTACCCCGTCCTAGATTGATCTGTAGAAATTTCGTGATCATTTCCTTGCTTTATTTCTTATGTTGATTGCACACGCTGTACTACCAATATAATGCTGAGAATTTATTGAGCCACTTTCATGGCATAGTATGCATCTCGTTTCCGCTTTGCATTCTTTAGCTTTGTGTCCCGGATTACAGCATTTTCTGCATAGATTGCTTCTATCTGTACCTTTACACTGGCTCGAAATATGACCCTGTTCTAGGCACCTGAAACATTTCTGAACTCTAATCTTACTCCTCAGCCTACACATAACCCATCCTACTCTGACTTGCCTCGTACGGAGTAGTGGAGCTGCTAAGTGCTCAGGTAGTTGAACGAGCGCCTGTTTGGTTCCTCCAAACGATGTTCTAAGATTTAATATTTTGAACGTTGTGGGTTCTTCTACTTTTGTTGCCTTCATAAGAGCATTAACAAGTTCATCTTTATCTGTTGACTCATCCATGTCTCTGATATCAAGAATATGATTTTTGGTAACCGCTCTAATCATGACATCTTCACCAAGCGTGTTACCTATAGCGTTTCTGAGCTTTTCGGCTTGGCCTTCGCCTTTTTTTAGTTGAACGAGTAAGTCTCCAGCTTTTGTCCTTCTGATACCCCTTATCTCCACACCGATATCAGTGGGATTTATTTGTTGCTTCATCTTTTTTATAACATCTGCGTATGACTCAGACGTGTTGGATTTAATTGTTATTGCCTCTCCTTGGATTCGCATTTCACGGCGTTTGTTACTTTTATTATCTTTTTTCTTCCTTGCTTTTCGGTGGCTCACTAGCTCCCAATCATTTGCCACAGCCGGAGTCTCTGGAATATTTATTTCAGCCTAGGTCTGCAGTGCTTTGACTGTAGCAGGTGTTTTCGGTACTTTTCGTTTCCTCTCTTGGGCAGGAGAAATAGGGTCAACTTGAGTGGCTTTAGATAGCACTTGCTTACGCTCGTCGCATGACAAAACTATACTATACTATACTATACTATACTATACTATACTATACTATACTATACTATACTATACTATACTATACTATACTATACTATACTATACTATACTATACTATACTATACTATACTATACTATACTATACTATACTATACTATACTATACTATACTATACTATACTATACTATACTATACTATACTATACTATACTATACTATACTATACTATACTATACTATACTATACTATACTATACTATACTATACTATACTATACTATACTATACTATACTATACTATACTATACTATACTATACTATACTATACTATACTATACTATACTATACTATACTATACTATACTATACTATACTATACTATACTATACTATACTATACTATACTATACTATACTATACTATACTATACTATACTATACTATACTATACTATACTATACTATACTATACTATATTCAAAGTTTCGCAGGAGATAGGTAACTATTCTGTTTCAGTCTGGGTCCTACGATTTTCTTTATTTTTCTTGCTAGTACGGAAGTGTGTAATAAAAAATTAAATAAAAAATTATCTCATTTATTATTATAGTAAACTTCAATTAAATATTTTAAACTTCAATATTCAAATAAAACTTTTTTGTATACCCCGCAAGGGTATCCTCAGAATAGGATAACGGGAGTAACGACCCCGCGGACCCTAGTTGTGGCAGGTTTGGAGGGCGTACTAAAGTGGTGCATGTGCCCAAAGAAGTCCTGTGACAGGGCGAGTGGATACCGCCCTTAACTAGGTATCCAACCACAAGGGTACCTTCGAGAGAAGAGTAATTAAGAGAGTGACGTCTCTGTGGTTTCCCTAGTCAATACCCGCCGAAAGGCATTAGGATCAAGCCCAGTACGGTTCTAATTATGGCATTGCTGGATACTGTTTTGGATTTGAAGCACCCTGGGCTGACAACTGTGGCAGTCTATGACCTCAGTAAGTGGAAGTGAAATTTCAACGAAATGGCTTATAGGTTAATGTCACAGTTGCCCTCCGTCTCGTTAAAACGTAGCGAGTCTCGGAGTACGTTCAATGTTTGTCACCATTGAGTTGGTGGTGTAGGTTCAGATGGATATTTCCTGATTAGTACGGATTCGGCACTGGCATAATACCTCATAAGGATCTTATGTCAACCCTCGCATGGCCTCCCTGCTTGCATAGATAACCATGGGATCAAAACGTAACTACACTTCAAACGGCGATAGCGGCTTCGAGTTGAGACCCAATTGAAATGGAGAGTAACAACAACAAAACACAACAAGAAAAAAAAACTAACCCATAACAAGGAAAACGGAGATGAAGACTTGTACATGAGGAACGGTGATGAAAATGTCTTAAAAAATCCCTTTGTGAAAAGCTCGGTGATAGTAAGATCATCACAAGCAAAGGGGTCAGAAAAACCACCTGGTAAAAATGTGTGTACCATAAGAGATTACACGAGCACACCTGTGAATACTCGTATAGCAGATAGCTTAGAAGGCGAAAAAAGACATCAAAGTCAGCTCAGAATTTCAGAAGAAAAAGCGTTTATTGAGTTAGGCAATAAACTTAGCGCAGCAAATGGCATTGTCTCCGGCGCAAAGAATATACACAAGACGTTACGCGATAATCTTAACTGTGCTTTCGCACTGTACCAGCAACTAAAAGAGTACAGGGAAGCGATAGGTAGTAACCCAGTTTTGTCATGCGACGAGCGTAAGCAAGTGCTATCTAAATCCACTCAAGTTGACCCTATTTCTCCTGCCCAAGAGAGGAAACGAAAAGTACCGAAAACACCTGCAACAGTCAAAGCACTGCAGACCCAGGCTAAAATAAATATTCCAGAGACTCCGGCTGTGGCAAATGATTGGGAGCTAGTGAGCCACCGAAAAGCAAGGAAGAAAAAAGATAATCAAAGTAACAAACGCCGTGAAATGCGAATCCAAGGAGAGGCAATAACAATTAAATCCAACACGTCTGAGTCATACGCAGATGTTATAAAAAAGATGAAGCAACAAATAAATCCCACTGATATCGGTGTGGAGATAAGGGGTATCAGAACGACAAAAGCTGGAGACTTACTCGTTCAACTAAAAAAAGGCGAAGGCCAAGCCGAAAAGCTCAGAAACGCTATAGGTAACACGCTTGGTGAAGATGTCATGATTAGAGCGGTTACCAAAAATCATATTCTTGATATCAGAGACATGGATGAGTCAACAGATAAAGATGAACTTGTTAATGCTCTTATGAAGGCAACAAAAGTAGAAGAACCCACAACGTTCAAAATATTAAATTTTAGAACATCGTTTGGAGGAACCAAACAGGCGCACGTTCAACTACCTGAGCACTTAGCAGCTCCACTACTCCGTACGAGGCAAGACAGAGTAGGATGGGTTATGTGTGGGCTGAGGAGTAAGATTAGAGTTCAGAAATGTTTCAGGTGCCTAGAACAGGACCATATTTCGAGCCAGTGTAAAGGTACAGATAGAAGCAATCTATGCAGAAAATGCTGTAATCCGGGACACAAAGCTAAAGAATGCAAAGCGGAAACGAGATGCATACTATGCCATGAAAGTGGCTCAATAAATTCTCAGCATTATATTGGTAGTACAGCGTGTGCAATCAACATAAGAAATAAAGCAAGGAAATGATCACGAAATTTCTACAGATCAATCTAGGACGGGGTAGAGAAGCGCAAGACCTGATGATACAGAAGGCGACAGAGATTAATGCAGACATACTTTTAATAAGCGAACCGTACAGAAACCCACCATCTCAAGTTTGGTACGAAGACAAAAACCATTGCGCAGCCATCATGGTAAGAAACAGAAGATTAATAATAAGCGAAGTTGATGAAAGCAACGCTGGCTTCGTATATGTCACAGTGGGCAAAATTAGGGTATATAGTTGCTACTTTTCACCAAATATAGACTTTAGTTTGTTTGCAGAAGCCCTTAACGTACTTGATGTTTCTATCAGGTCCTCAAAATATAAAGTGATCATTGGAGGAGACTTCAATATTAACTATACAGAATGGAACTCCAATAAACTGGATAAAAAGGGTACTACAGTGTGTGAAATGATTGCTAGTCTTGGTCTTACGATATTATTATCGGAGACAAACTTACCTCTCGGAGAGGTACAGGTGGTAGTATTATCGACATCACCTTTAGAACGACAAACCTCTACAATGAAAACATGAATTGGAAAGTGCTGGAAGATCTCACCTAAAGTGACCACCAGTATATCTCATTTAATATAGATGAACGTCCAAACATGAGTGTAGAAGATGTAAATTTCCCAAGATGGAACGTCAGAAAACTTGATGACAAAAAATTGTCCGATTATATTACTCTGGCAAAAGATAGAAATATGGATAACCAATCCGAAAATATAAATGTAGAAAATACCGCAGAGTCGCTGACGAAGATACTCACAAAAGCGTGTAATGTCGCGATGCCAAGAGCTCAAAAATACAACAACAAGCGTCCAGTATACTGGTGGAATGCTAAAATACGTGAGTTGAGGGCGAAATGTCTCGCAGCACGTAGAGCGTCAACACGAAACCATGATAATCGGCTCTTAACGGTTGAGTATAAAAAGGCACGTAAGACCTTAAGAACAGCCATAAAAGAGAGTAAGAAAAGATGCTGGACAGAGCTATGTAACGAAATAGATTCCGACCCATGGGGCAAACCGTACAAAATTGTGATGAAAAAGCTTGGTAGCATTAAACCTATACCCGGCATTAAAGAACCAGTGTGGGCAACAACAATAGTAGAAACACTATTTCCATTCGATGAAGATGGGCTAAAAAGAGAACCAAATTATCAAGTCGAAGGTTTCATCCCTCTGAACGTAGATGACATTACACATGCATGTAGTAAACTAAAAATAGGTAAGAGCCCAGGACCAGATGGTATACCAAATGAGGTCATAAAAGTAGTATGTGAGATATGGCCAGATCTTTTACTTGAAGTCTTCAATTCATGTCTAATAAACGGAATCTTTCCAGCTAAATGGAAAATACAAAAGTTAGTTTTGTTACGAAAGGGAAATAAACCATTAAATGAGCCTAGTTCCTATAGACCACTCTGTATGTTGGATTCACTAGGAAAATTATTAGAGTACGTAATGCTAAAACGTTTGGAAGAGCGCATAGATGACCTTGGCGGACTATCCCCTATGCAACATGGCTTCCGCAAAGGGAAGAGTACAGTTGATGCCATTAGCGCAGTATGCAATAAAGCTATACAGGCCAAAACAACAGGAAAATACTGCTCAATAATAACACTAGATGTTAAAAATGCTTTTAACACAGTAAAGTGGAAAGTAGTACTACAAGCTTTCAGAAACCGACGTTTAGATAACTATCTCTTTAACATAGTATCAGACTATCTGGATAACAGAATTTTAATCTATGAGACGGAAAATGGTATAAAAGAGCACCAAATAACAGCAGGTGTACCTCAGGGCTCAGTATTAGGACCATTCCTGTGGAATGTAATGTACGATGGTCTACTGAATTTGGAATTACAAGAAGGTGCAAAACTAATAGGTTACGCTGATGATATTGCTCTGGTAGTAAACCAGCGAACTGCCGAATTAATCGAGATTGTGGTAAACGATAGCTTATGTCGTTGTAACAGATGGCTGCGAAGAAACGGTTTGAAACTTGCAGTTCCAAAAACGGAAGCAATTCTAGTGACAGATCGTAGGGTCTTCAAAATACCGAAAATACGTCTACAAGATAGAGAGATACCCTTTAAACGAAGCTTATGCTATTTGGGTGTGCAATTAGATGACAAACTTAGCTTTGGACAGCACGTAGTAAATATTCGTGACAAAGCTTTGCGAACGGCAGCATCATTGGCCAGAATAATGCCAAACTGTGGTGGCCCAAGGCCGCAGATGAGAACATTAATAAACAGCGTAGTACACTCCCAGCTTCTTTATGCTGCTCCAACCTTTGTCAGGGCACTGAATCTGAAGAATAATATGAGGGAACTACAGAAAGCACAGAGAGTTAGTGCTCTCCGTATTATATCAGCGTACCGTACAGTGTCCACAAGTGCGGCTTTAGTGCTTGCAGGTCTGCCACCAATAGACTTATTAATACTGGAAAGAGAAGAAATATATACCCAAACTAAACTTATAAGTTGGGCGAACACTAATACATAAGAGCGAAAGAAAAAAATTTCAGAAATAAAAATTAATGCCAGGGACAATGTAGTGACTAAATGGCAAGAACGTTGGAATCAAAACATGAACGGGAGCTGGACATATAGCCTTATCCCCAATATAAAAGTCTGGCTGGAAAGACGACATAGAAACATGGGATATTTTCTGACTCAGGCTATGACAAACCATGGTAGTTTTAACAAATACCTGCATAGATTTAAACTTAAAGAAATAAGCAGCTGTGATTCATGCGCAGCGCTAGAAGAAGATGCAAAGCACATACTTTTCGAATGTGAAAAGTGGTTGGAGGAGAGACGAGCTTTAAATGATATGCTAGGTGTTACATTAACTGAAGAGAATCTGTTGAACGAAATGCTAAAAATCTGAACATGCATGGACTTTGTGTGAAAGACACATAAATAAAATATTAAAGGAGAGAAACTTCAGTAGTTCCGAACCTCCTTGCTTAAGGAGGACGTAGGAATCTAACGAAATCAAACCCCCGTCCTGATGAAATGCTGACGCGGTTCCGGGGTGGAGCTGGTGGAGTATCGTGGGGCCACTAGATGATAGCGCGCTATCACTACGTCCAACAAAAAAAAAAAAAAAAGTATAGTATAGTATAGTATAGTATAGTATAGTATAGTATAGTATAGTATAGTATAGTATAGTATAGTATAGTATAGTATAGTATAGTATAGTATAGTATAGTATAGTATAGTATAGTATAGTATAGTATAGTATAGTATAGTATAGTATAGTATAGTATAGTATAGTATAGTATAGTATAGTATAGTATAGTATAGTATAGTATAGTATAGTATAGTATAGTATAGTATAGTATAGTATAGTATAGTATAGTATAGTATAGTATAGTATAGTATAGTATAGTATAGTATAGTATAGTATAGTATAGTATAGTATAGTATAGTATAGTATAGTATAGTATAGTATAGTATAGTATAGTATAGTATAGTATAGTATAGTATAGTATAGTATAGTATAGTATAGTATAGTATAGTATAGTATAGTATAGTATAGTATAGTATAGTATAGTATAGTATAGTATAGTATAGTATAGTATAGTATAGTATAGTATAGTATAGTATAGTATAGTATAGTATAGTATAGTATAGTATAGTATAGTATAGTATAGTATAGTATAGTATAGTATAGTATAGTATAGTATAGTATAGTATAGTATAGTATAGTATAGTATAGTATAGTATAGTATAGTATAGTATAGTATAGTATAGTATAGTATAGTATAGTATAGTATAGTATAGTATAGTATAGTATAGTATAGTATAGTATAGTATAGTATAGTATAGTATAGTATAGTATAGTATAGTATAGTATAGTATAGTATAGTATAGTATATACTTTAAAAACGTATATACGTAAAATTTTACATAAAATAAGTATATATAATGTTTATTTAACGTAATAAAAGTGTTAACCAGTTATATATAATTGAATCGGAAAAGTTCGGTGGTGCAAACAGTTATGAACAATTAATAAATCAAAAGACTTATGTTATCTACTTTGAATCACTAGTAACTGAGATTAGCTAATTTAGCTGAAACTACAGTTTTGCTTTTTTTCCCGCGCTAACGTTGCACTCATATAAAAACTCGAACATTAAAAGTACAAATTAATCGCATAAACAACAATTTACCGTAGTTCTACTTTGCTAGCAACGAACCTTACTAGCTCTTTGCTTCAGCATAATATGCATGAGATCATACTAACTTGCTGCTTTAATTGGACTCTTTATTCAAACTCTTCGTCGTTATTGTTCTTCACCACTGTTCTACTAAACAAGAAAATGTCACCGTCCCCCCGTCTGACGCGCCAACAACTTATTCAGCATTCTAATCGAATTAATAACAACAGTGAGTGTACGCCCAAGTCAGAGGGTATTGCTTCAATTACTCAGTCACTTCGCGCTCAGTTCCAGGAATTAGAAGAGCGGCTAAGCAAAAATCTGAAATCTGAGTTTCGACAATTGGAAGAGCGCCTTATACTTAATTATGATAACTCGATCAAGCTACTGTCTGCTGAAATTGGGAGTATAGAATCAAAGTTAGTTGCTAAAATCGATTCTGAAGTCTCTGTACTAAAAACTAATGCTAATGATTTTGAGAGTAAAATAATCTTGCTCGATAATCAACTTCGTACAGTAAGTTCTCGGTGTGAAGAGCTAGAGAAGAAGTTAAGCACCGTGCTCTTAAGCAACAACAACTCAAGCAACATTGTTGCTGATAATTTAGCAGATGCTGTGTTGTTTGGTGTACCGTTTTCAAGTGACGAAAATCTTAAGGGAATTTTTAATAGAATTTGTCATTCTATTGAGTATCATCCACCGCAGCTAAGAGACATTTTTCGAGTTAAGCCGAATCTGCAGAATCCTAACTCTTCAATTATTATAAAATTTTTCTCGCCTTACGATCGCAATCGTACTCTTAAAGCTTTTGGAGCATATCGGAGGCGAACCAAAGCAGCAGTTAATCTGCGGTCTGCAGGGTTCGAATTGGATAATAATGTGTATATACATGAAAGCCTATCTAAGGAAAATCGTAAAATTTTACAAGTGGCTATATCATTCAAACGCCAGAAACTGATTTTCAATGCATTTACATTTCGTGGCTCTATACATATTAGGTTGGAAAAGCATTCTGAAGGCATTTGCATTAGCAGTGTGGAGGATCTTCATAATGCAGTCCACGGTGCAACTGCGTAATCGATTGGCAGCCAATTTACTATCTATCTTTATTTTATTTTTATTTATATATTTATTATTTTCATTCTTCTATTTTCTTTTTATATTTGTTGTAAAGATGTTTGATAATTTTATTCTTGTTTTCATTATGTTGACTATAATTAAAGCTTTTCGTTATTCGTCTGATGGTTGTGTCTGTTTCTCGCATGTTATCTAGTCCATCTAATGGCGTTGATGTTAATCACAAAATGCTAATCAACATTTTATGTAAACAGCGTAACGGCCTCTCTGTTGTTCATTTTAATGCCAGAAGCTTAAACTCTTTAAAGCTTGATTACGTTAAAAATGTTTTTGAAAATTCTACTGTCGACGTTTTATGTGTTTCCGAAACCTGGTTTAATCCTGACATTCCTGATAGTGTTTTAAATATTTATTTATTTATTTATTTACTTGATTGCTAAACCTTAACAGGTTTTATAGCAAATTTAAAATTATAAAATAAGATATTTAATACAATTCAAAAATATAAAGTATGATTTTGAATGAAATAATGTATTATTAACAAACTAAAAAGTTTTAGTAAATTGCTTAAAGTATATAATTTTATTAAAGTATAAAAAATAATAGAAAAAAAGTTAAGTCAAAATCGATAAAATCAGACAGCATAGCAGGGTTGCGTTTTCAAGACAAACAAGGTCAAGTTAGCAACAATTTTTGTATACGGCGGAGTCGTGTGACAAACAAGGTCTCATACCCAATAAAACACCACTCCAATAGGTATATATATAATATATATCGTTCTGTCTCCCTGAAGCCGGTGAAATCCTGGCTTGACAGGGTGGTTACTCGACAAACTAGGTCAACTTCACCAAACCAATTTTCATAAAATAAAGAAAACCAGTTGCGAACGCAGGCACCAAGACAAACTAGGTCTTATCGGCTACTCATATTAATATATTACAAATCGATCTAACGTAGTGTTTCAAGAGGTAAAAAGACACCAAGACACCACGGTACCGTCAACAAATGTTGTCACAACCATCTTGAAGATATGAGGCAATTGAAGATCTCAGGTTTAGGTCCATTCAGATTATTTAGATATATTATACACCAAAATTTTCCATTTTACGCTTAGGTCCATTTAGATTGTTATATTAATGTGTTTACAAATCACCAGATGCATCAGATATATGTTTGAAAGAACTTTACATAATCAACGACGGTACTGCAGGTAATCTATAATTTTATGTTTGATTGAGTCCATGGATTCACTTAAGGATATAACATCAGATACAAAATTAAAATCACCGCAAGCGCTTCTAAGAGGTTCATTTTGCAAATAATTAGTTCTACAAAAGTTCATGTGGAGTAACTCAAAAGATCTTCTAGGACGAAGAGGAATATTAAAATATATTTTACTCAATAAATATGGACTGTTTACATAGCCATGTAAAAGTTTTATAATCCAACAAGCATTTGTCATAATTCTCCGATTTTTTAAAGACGGAAGATTTAAGAGTTGTAACCGATATTCATAAGGTGGTAAGTGAAAATCAGTATTACAATAAAGATAGCTTAAGCAAAACAAAAGAAATTGTTTCTGCACTGATTCAATGTCGTCTATGTAACAACCGTATCGTGGGCACCAAACAACTGAAGCGTATTCTAAGATAGGCCGCACTAGGGAAGTGAATAAGGTTTTCGTTATGAAAGGATCATTAAACTCTTTTGCCCAACGTTTAATAAATCCTAAAGTACTATTTGCTCTATTTATTATTTTATTTACATGAATATTAAAGCGTAGTTTAATATCCACTGTAACTCCAAGATCATTGAAAATATCTAAGGACTCCAATGGATAACCACAAATTTTGAAGGTACATTTAATTGGTGCTTTGCGCGAGAAAGACATATGCTTGCATTTCTTCATGTTGAGGTTCATACGGTTCGTTTTGCACCAGTTATGAAGATGATCTATGTCGGCTTGCAAAAATACAGCGTCATTATCATTTTTAAAAGAAAGGAAGAGTTTGACGTCGTCAGCAAACATTAAGATGCTGGAATGCATTATGACAGATGGCAAATCGTTTATAAAAAGTAGAAACAGAAGAGGCCCAAGATGACTTCCTTGAGGTACTCCTGAAGTAACAGGAAACTCGTGTGATTTCTTGAGCTTAAAAAGAACAGATTGTGTTCTATTGCTTAAGTAAGATTCAATCCACTTTACCAACGGTATAGGAAATCCAACAAGATGTAATTTTAAGATCAGTAGTTTGTGATTTACAACGTCAAAAGCTTTGCTAAAATCCGTGTAAATGACATCAGTCTGCATGCCTTTTCCAAAGTTTTCTATAGTTTTTGATGTAAATTCGAGAAGGTTAGTAACAGTGGATTTTCCAGAAAGGAATCCATGTTGGAAAGGAGACATTAAAGATTTAACGCTCTGCGATAGTCGTGATGTAACAATTGCCTCTAAAAGTTTAGGCAAAGCGCTCAATTTTGCGATGCCACGGTAGTTATCAATTAAAGACCTATTTCCGGATTTATGCAGCGGAATGATAAATGAATGCTTCCAGGCTGCAGGAAAATAGCAGGATTTTAATGATTAAGTAAATAGTAAAGAGATTGGAGTTACTAATTCTTCACAGCAGTATTTTAATATACACGAAGGTATGTTATCAGGACCACTTTTATATGATGTTTTAATATTTTTTAAAAATGATAAGACTGTGTTTGTGTCAATTATTGGGAAATATATATCCCCAGATTGAATATTGAAAGGATAACTTAAATAATCATAGGACGATGATGAATAAGTCGACTTGAAAAAGTCAGCAAAAAGATTGCAAATACTATTATCATTATCAGACTCAACCGAATTATACTTCATAAAAAAAGGATAGGAATCAATCTTGCGTTTTGTGTTAACAAAGTTCCAGAAGGATTTAGCATCAGATTTGATGTTTAATTTTACTTTTGTTAAGTAGGTATTATAGGATTGTTTGCATAACTGTTGATAACTGTATTTAATCGAGGTATAGCATCCAAAATCACATATGTTATGTGTTTTTTGATATTTTTTATAGTATTTAGATTTCAAATTCCTCATTTTTCTTAATTCATTTGTATACCATACCGGACCCGATGTCAAGGAGGCTTTCCTTTGCGGAACAGCTTTAAGAAAACAATCATTGAGCGTTCTATTAAACGCATATACCGCATCATCAAGACTCTGAGAAGATAAACTATTTGTATTAATATTTAGAATAGAATTCCAGTTTATATTAGACAAGTTATTCTTCAAAATCACGTAGTTTGTTTTTTTAAAGTTAAACTCAATAGGTGGTTGAGAATCAGAATACTGCGCAGATGGTTTTGGAAAATTTAAAATAATTTCTAATGTTGGATGATGAGAATCTTCGGGTGTAACCAGAGGATCTGATTTAGACACAGAAGCGATATTGCTGTCATCAAAAAACACCAGATCAAGCAAACGATTATTTTTGTTAAAAATGCAGTTAAGTTGGAATAGCCCTTGGATTGAGAGCTCGTTTAAAAAGTAATTATCGGATGAACTTTCAGACGAAGGTAAAAATATTTCAGGAATATCAGAACAGCAGTTCCAAGAAACGTTTGGCAGGTTAAAATCTCCAGTTATTAAAATATGATAATTTGATTGCAGTTTTGAGCAAACTTTACTAATAGAAGCCAAATGTTTGCTATAAACTTCTAAGGTAGAAAGGGGAGGAATATATGAGCATGTAATAAAAAGGCTCAAGGAACCAAACTTAACATGAACACAACAGAATTCAATGTCCAAGGATTCTGGAATTAATAACTCTTCAGAGAAATGTGTCGCTTTGACTGCAATCAACACACCCCCACCTTTAGAGCAAATACCAGGAATGGAGTTTCTATATTTGCGGTATATGTTAAATTTGTTGCACAGAATTTCAGTATTTAGAGTGTTAGGTTTCAGCCAAGTCTCACTAAAAGCTATTATATTAAGGGAAGGTTGTGACTCAAAATTAATAAATTATTTAGTTTTGTGTTAATGCCACGAACGTTTTGGTAAAGGATAAGGAACTGAAAGCAACAATCTAGTTTTTTTGATTCTTGTTAAAAACCGAAAAAGTAGCCAAGGAAGTTGTAGGCCGAGGTCTAGAAATAAATTCATGCACCATCGTATTGTCAGGCCAAAACTTTTGATCCAATACCTTGTGAAAAAGATCACCAGGCAAAGATATTTTAAAAGAGGACGTAATTCGCTCGTATGAAAAATTGAATTTGTAAACAGAGATATTTTTATTTACAACATTCAGCTTAGAGTTTATATAGAACAACACGTCTTCACCGGATGTATCAGCTGCAAAACGAGAAACAAATATAGATTTTGCAGGCTCAATAATCACAAGTTCTTTATGAACAGGGGCTTTGATACTGCTGTTCGATACTTGTGTCGGTATCGGTCCTGTAGAAACCGGAGTAATCTGAGAAGGTGCAGCGACCACATTTGAGGAAATACAAGTTTCAGCGTAAGTTTTTTTTGTGGCAGAAACGCGAGGAGAATCAGCATTTTCCTCTATGATTGGTATTGCTTCAACAGAAAGAGAAATCTGATCAGCTGACGCAGCGACCTTAGTTGGTGCGATATTATCAGTCATTTGATCAGTATTGACAGCACCAATTGATTGATCTTCAATCTGTATGTTCACATTAGGGAAAACAGTTAAAGTAGAAGGTAGAACAGTATTATTATTGGGTGACGGCATGGCTATATCAGTAGTTTTAGCTGAACTACGAAGATTTTTGTTTGAACGTTTACGTTTTGGAGAATTGTAAGCTTCCTCCATAATTTTAAACTTTTTAAACAAATCTTCGTATTCACTCAGTCTATCTTGTGCTACCTTTAGATCCTTAGCCACCTCCAAAAAACCTTTCCGAGATTGTCTAATAAGTTTAAAGATCTCAACGTTTGTAAACCTGCAATCTTCACATGACCAACGAAGTCCCTTACTTTCGTTGAGTGCATCGAAGATCCTCGCAGTCAACGCTGCACATTTGATGTGAAAAAATGAATCACACAACCAGCAAGTAACCAGCCGGTCTGATTCACCCTTTACAGCGCAGTTTCGGAAATTGCAGATCATTTTCAGTTTAATAGTAAGTTTTGCAATATAGATGAAAGTAAAAGGAGAAAAATGAACTTAAATGCTTTTAGTGAAAAACAGTTTATTTTGTTTAAAGACACTGTACTGTAGAAACTTTGCAGCCCTGATTTTATAGAACCAACGAATTGAAAAGTTTTATAAGCACTAGAGTTTTTGCAGTAGCGTGAAAACAGCTGTAAAAGTAAATACAATAATTTGCTCTATAGAAACCTGTCTGCGCTAAAAACAAAACAGGAAGAAGGAAAGAAGCAAATTCTAAACAAATATACATATATATATATATATATATTTATATTGAAAATTAAATTAAATATCAAGTATTTTAAAAGGATGTAATCCACGTTATCACGCTTCAAGATGTATGAGCACGCCGATCAAAGCTGTTAATTTCTATTTATTTATATTAATTTTGAACGTTTGGTTAAAGATATCTTTAAAAGTAAGAGCTCGCAAAAACACGTCTAATCGGTAAGAAGATAACGAATGAATTATGAATCATTCCAACCTATAAGCTTTTTAGAAATGACAGCATTGATAATAAGGTAGGTGGAGTTGCTGTGTATTGTAAATCATGTCTTTGTTCAAAACTTGTAAACAAATCTTGTGGGTCTGATGTTGAATTTTTAAATGTTGAGATTTGTAATAATAATAATGTTAAACTATTGATTTCTTGCGTTTACAATCCTAATGGATGTTACAGTCTTGATGCTTATTTATCTGATCTAAATTGTCGTTTAACTGATTTTGAATCTTTTATAATTTGTGGTGACTTTAATGTGAATTTGCTGACTAAAGACAATGTATCTGATAGCTTTAAAGACAAAGTCAATGCAGCTGGTATGACAATTATTAATCATACGACTCCGACTCGTTTTGCTCCTGGTGTCCGTCCTAGTTTAATAGATATCTTTATTTCATCAGATATTTCTTTAGTTTTACTTTTTGACCAAATCTCTTTTATATTATATTACTTTATATTACTTTTATATTACTAATATTCCACCGATATTTTTAAACAATAATAGGCTAAAAATGGTTGCTAAGGTTAAAAATTTGGGTTTTTACGTCAATTCGAAGCTCTCCTGTTCTGACCATATAAATAATGTTGTCAAGCGCATTTATTTCACTCTGCGCTGCCTACGGCTTTCCTCACAATTTGTTCCCATTGAGACTAAGAAGAGACTTGCTGTTCTTTTAATAGTCCCCTTAATAACATATTCCGAATTGGTTTATAGTAATCTTGATTCACAATCTTCGCACAAAATCCAAGTTGCCTTTAATAATGTGACAAGATATGTGTTTGGCTTAAGGCGCTTTGACCATGTATCCCAAATTAGTAAAGAAATTTTGGGATGTAGCATTATTAACTATTTAAACGCAAGAAATTGTTTGTTTTTGCACAAATTAATACATAATAGGACTCCATCTTACCTCTATACTAAACTACGCTTCAGTATTTCAAACCGAACTGGCAACCTCATTATACCGAGATTTAATAATTTAAATTCAAAACGGCTATTTTTCGTCAACGCCATTAAACTTTGGAATTCATTACCGGTTAGCATAAAAGCTACTGTTAGTGCGAATAACTTTAGGCTTTCTCTAATGTCATACTTTTCAAACATCTAACTATTACTACTATTTATTAATTATCTTACAACACATATCACTTTATTGTTTTATTTCATGTTAACTACTGTTTTTCTTTATTCTTTATGTAATTGCTTAAATTCAAATTTAATCCAACCAAAATTTAATTCATTCATAAATCTTATTATACATTGCTAGTATTTGCTAGTTTTTTTTTATATAGTTTTTGTTTTATATTTTTATCTTATATATATATGTGATTTGTTGATTATGTATATTATTCGTTGCACTATAAAAGATGTTACTTTATCTTTTTGTACTAATCAAGTGTCAAATAAATAAATACAAATACAAATACAAATACAAATAAACTATAAGTTGCAGGTAATATTAAGAGAATATTGCTTAAAAATTGTTTACCCAGTTTCTAATACGTAAAAACTGTAGGCAAAAATTAAGTTTAAATTGCTTGAAAATATTTTTACCTAGTTTCTAATACGAAGAAACTTCACACAGACCGAAAATAAGTGGATTGTTTTAAAATGGGAAGTGTGGAAATTTTCAAAAACCCAATAACAAAATATAAAGTTTATATGTTTTTCGTTTTATTTATGTTAATTAATAATGTAAGAAAATTTTTTAAAATCCCACAAAATTAAAAAAATTTTAAACAAAACCGTGCACTAGATAAATTTTCGACGAACTGGCAACACATTTTAAAGTCGCCCAGTGTTTGCTGCACTGTCCGTGGTTCTTTCCCAGTTCGAAAAGAAGCCCTGCTGTATGTCTGCCGGCAACATGCCTAGGAAGGACAGGAGACATGCTCGCCTCCATACCCACTTATATCTTTTTTCTATAGGCATTTCCTTGGTCGGCATGTCTGCCAAATAAACTGCCGTAGTAGACATGCAGCATGCATCTTATGGTATTGATGCAGAATCAATACATGTCAGCCAAATAACCTGCCGAAGCAGCATTACTGCATGCATCTCTCGGCATTAATGCTGCATTCATACCATGAGATGCATGCTGCATTGCTGACAGACATGCCGTCCTAGGACATGCCTTAAGAAAAAGATATAAGTTGGTATATGGAGACGAGCATGTCTGCTGAATTTCCAAGTAATGTTGCCGGCAATCAAAAAATTACCATTATCCGGAGACTTGAACCTCGGCCGCGTTAATGTAAGTACATATGCTTATCCAATCGACCATCGCAGCTTTAAACTAATCGTCGCTTAATTTGCTTAATTGGGAATAAGCGTACGAGCACAAAGTAAGAAAATTAAAGCGTTCGCTTTGTTATTATTAGCAATTAATTAATAATTAAACAACAGAACGAAGTCACTAAAAAAACCAGAACAAAACTAAAAGCCATTAAGAAAAAAAGTATAGCAGTGAGGGGACTGCCGACCGAAGCGAAAACATATATGTAAAATATTAGCATTCCCTGGAAGACTTTGTCCTGCCACGGACCGCCTTACTATTATATAAGAATTTTCATGCTAATCGGAAAAAAAAATTTATATTTTCACCCCCTCAACCTTTGATTATTTCTTTCAAAATATTTTTTATTCAGATAGCATTTTTATTTGATAATTACACCAAACTATATTATTACATTTAAAATGAATATTTTTGATATCAAAATAAAATACAGGGACTTTATTTGTAAAAGAAAGGGAGCACTATTGAATGAAAAATAATCCTCAAAACGGATATTTAATTTTTTCTTTCAATGTATATGTAGAGCTGTAGCTAAAATAAAATAAATTTACTTTTTTCGATATATGATATTTTATTTGATGGGTCTTGAAGTCTCTTTTAATGCCTGCATTTGAGATCTTGCTACAAGGAAAACAGAAAACATAGCAAGCAAAGTGCAGTTTATTTTCTGCAGTTTTTTCTGATTCGGTTCATCCGTACATCCGGTTCATCATTAATGCACATTATTTTCATCTTTTATCACTTCATTATATTTTAAATTATGGGTCTTTTGTCACTTCATTATATTTTAAACTTATTGAAATAATTAATATACACTTAAAAAACATAATAATACACACATACATAAAATTTGTATTTACATGCATTTCATTGAATTTCATTTACATTATTTTTACTGTTTGCGTCATTAATCATTGCATTATATTTTTAAAAAAGATACTATAAAAGAAATGATAAAATTATTATTAGGTAGCCTTGACAACTAATTATTTTCTCACGAGGTACGACTATTGAATTTCAAACAAAAGAAAACAATATAAAGTGCGCGTGTCACACACATTGGCAACTTTCAGCGGAGTAAATAGTTGGCAACTGTTTTTTTTTAAGTTTGAGTGAGAAACCTTTGCAATTAAATGATCCATTCACAGCAGGTGACTCCTCTGAATGTGGCCAATGTGTGTGACATACGTTCTCTATTTTGTTTTTTTGTGCTTCACATTCGATGGCCGAAAAACCGAAATGTTACTCTTACCTATTACTTATTATACCATGGTCACAGTAAGAGAATATGCTGGCGGCATTTATAAAACTACAAATGTTTTTATATTGGTCATGAAACTCAAATACACGCTCTTGGATATTGGCTACCAGGCGCTCAGCAAATGCAGCAAGCATGGCAAAATTAAACAAGGTAGTGGTAGGGCGGAGAGCCGGTGACCGAAACTGTCAAAACGAAATTGAAATTTCATACAAAATTTTCAAGAAATGAGAATGCAATATGAAAACAAGAATTAGCCAATATATCGAAATGTATGAGTTTGACAGGTACGGTCACTTAGAAAAAAAAACACATTCAGCCCTAACATAACCTTGTCTAATTCTACTATCGCAGCAAGCAACCATCAATAAGTTTATCTGCTGAAAAATCGTTCCTTCATATATGTATATGTAGATCTATAGCTGAACTAAAATACATTTACAACAACAATTAGCAAGCAAATCTACTACAACGATGAACAGAGAAGAGCAGTATCACATCGGTTGCGCAATGTTAGAGGGGATGAACCAAATTGGCGGCGGAAAATAAACAGCACTTTGCTTGCTATGTTTTTTGTTTGCCTGGTAGCAAGACCTCAAGTGGAGGCATTAAAAGAGACTTCACGGCCAGTCAAACAAAAAGCAAATATCAAAAATTTTAAATTTATTTTATTTTAGCCTACACCTAGCTCTACATATACATTGAAAAAAATAGTAGCATTCAATAGCTGCATTCCCGTGGTCGTTGATTTAGAGCGCGGCTCTATTTTACTCACAACACAAAAACAAAAATTAAAACCAGCTCGATTTCGAGCTCTATTTCTGATCTTAAAATGCTGCCAAGTTTCAAGCCTATTTTTATCAAAACGAACATAGTTGGCAAATCTAAATAACTATTTATTCCTATTTTGACGTTTCACCGCTCGATGGGCGTTTTGGTATTGTTGTTTTCTTTTGTTATTGTTCTTAAAACAGCTGTTTCAAGACAGTGATGACGAATTGATATAAAGTTGAACTAACGTTATTTTACTGAGATTTGATCTGATCTAGTGCCACGGGAATGCAGCTAATGTTTCGCAGCGTAGCAAAGGGAGGGGAAAGAACGATGCGTCAGCAGAGAAACTTATGGATGTTGCTTGCTTATGTTTTCTACGTTTCCTATCTTGTTATCTTTGCTGTCTGCATTAATGACGAGAGTTACTCGGAAAAAGACGATGACGCAAACCAAAGATTTGCCCTCAACCAAAATCGTTCAACGCGCCTAAAGAAGTTTTCACTTAAAAAAAAAATAATGTCTCTGATGAGATTGGAACCCATTATTCAAAATTCCACAATACATTAATAAAATCTTAAGTACTAGCCGACTGAGCCATTCGCAAGGTTGTGATTTTGTTGAAATAATTAGGGTTTTCACAAGCTGTCGTATTGTTGTATTGTCGTATTTTTTCACAACAGTTGTATAGTTTTTGTTGTTGCCTTCCACATAAAACTAGTTTACGACAATACAATCGCATTTGGTATGTATACTGTTTGTCGTATTTCATCAGTGCTGTTCTTTCTTGTTACGAATTTGTTATTACCGTGCACATTTCATAAGTAACATCACTATCATAACAGTTTTTCTTTTTATTTTGCCAGGCAAATAGGTTTGTAGAAGAAATTGAAAGTTTTGACGTGGCTTTCTGATTAATAACAAGATCAAGTCCTTACTTTACACACAAAGCTCTTATTATTTCATTCTTTTCGTTTTGTTTAGGCATTTAAAAAAAATTATTTTCTCCAGTCATTTGTCTGTTTCTTCAGTCAGCTGTATAAATACGACATACAACAAAATAAACCCTTAGGGTATGTTCACAGTTGTTGTATTTTTTATTGAAAACGCAATACGACATACAACAATACGACAGCTTGTGAAAACGCTAAATATCTATACATAACAACATTGTTGCTATCAAAAGTATTTCGACGAAAACACAAAGTGTCGAAGAATTACAACAATCATGAAAATATTGAAGTTTTTGTCCCTTAACCTTCACCTGGCATACTCATCGTGGGGTACATACGAACCCCAGTGATTAAAATCTTTGTAAAAATTTCAATATTGATTAATTTGTCTCAAAAAAATTCAGAGATCATCTTTAGATACCACTTTAAAGTGTAGAATTGTACAAATTGAAAAAAATAAGGATCAGCATTCATAAAAAAATCCGGAAAACTAAAAAAGATTCTAAACAAATCAAAACGAGAAAGAACGTGGGGTATGTACGTACCCCACGAGGCCAGGTGAAGGTTAAAATTAATCGGAATTTTGCATTAGCAAAAATTATACTTTATTATGATATAGTTGTTATTATACTTATATTGAATGTATTTATGCTGTACTATAAAAGAACTTAGTTCTTACTGTTCTGATGCTTTTTGTTAATAAATAATAATTATAATAATAATGCAATATATAAAATATAATAAATTGTAATTGTAAGTTGCGCTCAAACTTAGGGATTTTAGAACTTTTTTAATAAAAACGTAATTTTTAGTTGTAGAAGTGTAAAATATGGCAGGAACATGTATTTTGATAAGGTGCATCAATAATCAATCAAAAAGTCAACTTTGAATTTATTGTAATTTACGGATTTTTTGATTTTATATGACGATATGTTCATTATACATTGTAATATATTTTTAAGAGAACTCAAAAATACTTCATTTAAGGTATATTTATAATTAAAGCTGAGCTAAGCCATGTATGCATTTTAAATAGTATGTTAGACGATTCCATTTCATTTACCTTTATTTCATAAGCACTTTTCAATACGTATTCTTACACTCAAAAAATTTTGTCGGTAAATATTACTAATAATTGCGTCCATTCTACGAAATTTATTCGCAGTTTTCAGACACGAATAGGATTCGTAGATTGGACGTAGCTAGGTACATATTACAAATATTTCACGTTCAAAAATAAATGTATATTGTTCATTAGTTACATTTACTAATACGAAAAAAAACATTGTATCTGAACTGGGGTTTGGACCACGGTTTTTTAGCTTACGGGCCACGAATTCTTTCAGTTGACTACGGCCACCTTGCAATCATATAATTTCTTATATTTGGTAATTGTTCAAAAAACCATTGTCGGCCTTTGTAGTCTAGTGGAGAGTGCGCTAGACTATCAACCCAAAGGTCCCTGGTTCGAGTCCGGGTTCGGTCATGGTTCTTTTCACTTTCTTTGTTCTTTCCTACATTTAGGAATTATGGAAAACTAAAAAATCCACAACAAATTGTGGAAAATGTGGAATTAAAGGACAGAAACCGAGGTTAAGGCATAACACTAGCCTCGGTCAAAAGCAATTCAAATTGTCTTTCACGGTTGTTTCGCTTAATCAATAATTCACGTATGGTTTTCAATCAATTCCTCTAAATAATCTATCCCTTTCCTTTCAGGTCAAAGACCAAACCTTGTTTGTAAAGGCGCATGCCTTGGTTCTTAGATCTTTAAAAAAAAAAGATACTACGAATATAATGGAAGAAAGTACGAAGCTATTCGTACGAGAAATTGAGGAATGATAAATAATGATACCTCTATTAGTCGAAGATCATTCTTCGGAGCAATAGATGAAAAGGTTCATTTAAGCCAATAACGCATATGAACTTGGGCAATAAGCAAATTTATGTTTTAAAGTAATTTAACACAAGAAGAAATCAAAGCAAAATGAATTTAAAAAACTAAATGTTTTCCCAAAAGTCGGCTTAAAAAATCGTTTTTTCTGTCATAGAGATGATTAAATTTTGGATAATTTTTCAATTTTTCGTTAACTTAATAAAATTGCTAACAATCTTGCCGCAATTAAATTTGAGAAAGTTCCAGCGATCTCGGCGAGGGCAAAGCTTATAATTCAAAAGCGAAAAATATATTAGGAAATTCTGAATAAAGTAGGCTAATTTTAGATCAAGCACTAATTTTAAAAAAAATCTGATTGCAAATTCTTGTTAAGAAAACGCTTTTAAATTAGAATGTCTTATGGTCAAAAGTTTTCTTTTGACTAAAATTTAAATAGGAAACTCGATTTGAAACATTTTTTTATACTTCTTCAACTTCACGTTTTTAACAGGCATCCCTCTATTTTGGGAATTTTCTGGATTTTCCGCATCACGTGCGATTCATACAGGATTCAGAATCAATCCTTGCAGGGAGGTTCTGGAATATGTTTATAAAATGAATGAAGCCCAAAACCATCTATACATGTACCTCTTTATATTGTTATTCATACGTTTTGAATTAAAAATAAATAAATTTTTTAAATAATTCATATAATAGGTATGTTTCCAAACCCGATTTTAGTAACTTGCATGCTGCTAGAACTGATGCATGTTGGAAAAAGAAATAAGTCAGTTGCTGTCCATGCGGGGAGCATTTGAAGAATAGCGACAACTCTAATTCTTAATTTTTGCGGATAAAGAAGATGTCACATTACTTAATTTACTAAGTAACACAAAATATTTTTTGAGAAAAAAATTATTTAAATTACATGAAAAAAAAAATTTTAATTTGAAAATGTTTCGTTCATGATAAGAGAATGATTTTTACCCCATCTTTGAAAAATATATCATTTTCTTATGTGCACAAGCGTGTGTCAACCAGCGTATCATGATAACAAAATTAGTACAAAAAATCTAAGAAAATAGAATTATATAGGTTACATTTTCTTTATGTGCATTCTAGACTCCTTTATGCCTTTGCACCCTCCCCTCCCCCCGGAGAACAAATCCTGAGGTTGCCCTTGCACCTCACTTAAAATTAAAGAGGAAACTTTTAAGATTTAACAAAATAGACTTCTTAACTAAGTATTAAAATTATAACCTGCCACATTCCTTCCATCGGCAGGGCCTGCTGTGTTTTTCATCTCGGTTATGAGTTTGTGTTCTTTGTTGTCATTGTTTTTAAGGTTTTAATTTATTGTGATTATATAAATAATATAATTTAATGCAATTTAATGCAATACTAAAGAGCAGAAAAAAGGAAACCAAGCGGTCTTAAATAAATATTAAAACTCAACGGACGATGTAAAGGCAAGCAAACGAAAGGTGGCCAAATAAAGTGTGTGTCTATTTATTTTTCTGATTTTATTTGCATAACATTACAACTGAATAAAATCAAAAAATCCGTGCACTTCTCCGCGAGTTTTCTAATAAGTAGAAATCTAAATCCGGCGGACAGACAAAATATTTTGACGACATAAAAAAAGTATTACAGACAAGAATTCGCGAAACGAATTGGTCGTTTGTGTGTGAGTGTGTGTGTGCCGCGATGATTGTATGAGAAACAACCCTAATTAAAAAATTATATATTTTCGCAAAAATACTCGCCAATTTAATTGTTTACTTTTATCTTTAACTTGCACAATAACATTATTTTAACACCACTAGAAAAAAGTTTATTTAATTAAATCTTACGATAAGCGCATCTTCAATACATGGTTTACGCTACTTATTACTACAATAAGTGCAATCAGGATCGTTAAAGAAAAACTTTATTTACGTTGATGTCAATCAATTTGTGATTGATTGTTTCCAGTTAGTGGAAATATATAATTTTATATTAAATTAGACGCGATTTTACTGCGATCGGCAATCAATTTGTGATTAATTGCAACCAGTGTTGCCGCTTTGGTATAATTCTACCAAATGTGGTAGTTTTTTTTTCTTCAAATCGATTTTTGGTTATTTGGTTATTTTTGTTTTAAATTTCGTAGATTTTTGGTAGGTTTTTCAATTTTGTACCCATTATAAATTTTTACCAAATAAAACTCTTAAAAATTAAATAAAAATAGTAATTATGGCGTTAGGCTCGTCTCGTTAAAATAATGAACATTTTGTAAATCTTTCCAAAAGTCATATTTTTTGTCTCTCAGAATTGACTGTCAGAATTGCCCGAAATTTTTCGTATAATTTTTCGTTCTGCAGCAACAGAAAGACAGTTTTCTGACTTGACATTGATAAAAAAAAATTAGGAACAAGTTAGATCATAGAACAATTAATGATTAAATGCTGGCTAAGGAATTGGCCAAAAATAATATTGATATTTACTACGTTTGGCCAGCTAAAACCGACTTTTAAATTTAATATGGAAAACCCTTTTTTATGTCCCGAAAGATTGTATAGCTTTATTTTATATTTCTAGTCAAATGAATAAAGACTCTGATTTTATATTATTGAAATAATTTTTATTTGATATATGAGAATTTGTTCTTTTTAAATGAGATATGTATAAATTTTCGGAGTTATAGTAAAATTTTTAACATTTAACAGAAATTTTTACAGTTTTCCGAAAAGAGTTTTCAGAATTCATACTTTATATTCAGTATTAAAGCTTTATTTTGCTTTGGTGGTTTTTTGTTTAATTTGGTAGATTGTTTAGATGAGATTGGTAGCAAAAATTTTATTTGAGTGGCAACCCTGATTGCAACCACCAAAGGCACTCGTCGGAGAAGCCGAACGAGCGACTCGTTCGTGCATCGAGTGTCGATACATTAACGTGTCAGTAGCAGGTATTTTTATAATCTACCAGTTTTCTTAAATTTTAGGGTTGCGGCCTAAACAGAATATGTGATACATATTAGACTAGTTAAAAAATATATGAGGAAAATTATGACTCTTTTTTTCTTCGGTGCGCGTATATTTTCTGAAAGTTACATTCCTAATGAGAACAAAAATTCCTTAAGACTCAAAAAAATTTGACCTCTAAGTATTGTGGAAATCGTTTAAAAGAAATTTCGGAGCTATTTACGACATGAAACATTTTGAATAATGTGTTGTCCAAACCGAAACACATATGGAATATATTTTGATACAAAATCATTTATAATAATTTAAGCTTTTTTAATTTTTTTTTTTTAAATATGCATCTAATCTTTATGGCGGAGCTTTGAACATGCAATGTTACTCCTTAGCAAAAATATCGTTTCTCCGCATACAATGTTTATTTTATTCCCGCAATATTATGTTTGCAATTTTGTATCATTGTGCGTAGATTGAACTTTCTGTCGATATAACATATTAAACCTTTTTTAGATCATAACATGAAAAAAAAAAATAAAAACACTACAAACATTTATTTTTCCTGATATTTATTTTTTAAAAATATGATTCTTTGTTATGTTTCTTCTATAGTTATGTAAAAGTTTTTCTATAGTTGCAGAAATTGCATTAAACAAATTTGAGTAATACTCACGGTATCTTGGTGAAGAGCTTGTAGGGTTGTTATTTTTTGATAGGACACTGACACTCACAAAAAAAAATGTTGGAAACAATTCAAAATGAGCCAGAAACTGAAAAGTAATTAAAAAAGGCTCCAAGTAACTATCATACTCAATTATTATTTTGTTTGATTTTAAAAACAATCTACACTGGATTGTTCTTCAAAAAACTAAATATGTATTTCCATTGAGTTTTAAGAATTTGACCATGCTGAGCAGATTAATAACAGCACAGATGTTAGTAGTCTATAAATAATTACTCACATCAATGTTATTAACGATTCAGCAGAAAGAAGTGTAGCACTAATAACTGAATTTAATAATTCAATAACTTTAAATGAAGAGCAAAAACAATATATGCTGCAAGTGGTATATAACCATAAAAAAATTTAGAAACATAACATAACTAGTAAGGAATTATCGTCGAATGTACCGAAGTTAAAACACCCCACGGACTTTTTTTAGTTTAATCGAAGCCTTGAATGTTGTATTATTTTGAAGACGTCACTTTTGTAAGTCATGGTCTTAACCTTCACCTGGACTCGTGGGGTACGTACATACCCCACGTTCTTTCTCGTTTTGATTTGTTTGGAATTTTTTTCTAGTTTTCCGGATTTTTTATGAACGCTGATCTTTATTTTTTCAACTTGGACTATTTTACAGTTTAAAGTGGTATCTAAAGATGATCTCTGAATTTTTTGAGACAAAATAATCAATATTTAAATTTTAACAAAGATTTTAATCACTGGGGTTCGTATGTACCCTACGAGTTTAGGTATGTTACTCAGGATGAGTATGCCAGGTGAAGGTTAATCCAAATATTTCACATTTGGATTTATAAAGGTTTTAATATTATATTGACGTATTTTTGTATGGGAGGTGGGTGGAATTTCAGTTTTTTTACTGATTGAGTTTACTAAAAATCGAGTGCATAGAAAAGATCTAAACTTATTTGCAAAATTTAAGGCCATTGTACTCATTTTTGTGGGATTTAATTAGATTTTACCGATTTTATAAAGTCACTTTGTATGACAGGTATGCGTGGTTTTATATATTGAATTTCGTTACGATATCGTGATCAGAAACTGACAGACATCAGGAGGTGATGTTAATCAAGAATATATCGTCGCTGAGCCTGCAATAATGGTTATGTGGTTTTTGTAAATTTTTTTATTGCATATTTTGTTAACCCTATCCTTCGCCCATATTTCTGCATTTGCCGTTTTTTTAAATATCTTTTAGTTTAGAAGTGATCAAAACAGTTATGTGCTCGCAGTAGTAGAAATGCTCTGAAAAAATCAGTTTTTGGCTCTCCTGGAAAATTGCTCAAAAACACATAACCATTTTGTAGGCGCAGCGACGATATGTACTTTTCATACTTGCCACACCTCCTTATCGGCGTTCCAAACTGATTGATTAAGTTAATATACGCCTAACACATTTTTATATGCGTATTAATATGCCTATATCTATCAATTATAATATAGATTTTTGGTGATATTACTAGTGAAAGAAATCAATTTAGCTGATAATGTTGTTATTTATGTAATATACCTAATATATTTTATAATTTGAATAATAGTATATAATCCTTTCAGTAATATAAGAGATGCCTTCATTCATCCCTTTCTGTTGCTACCAAAAGCTCTTCTCCCTAAGCTTTTGACTTCGGCACTATATCCAGAGACACCAATTGCTCGCAAATCAATTCGCTGTCGCTCATCAAGTCAAGTCAAGTTAGCTTGGACTTACTTTTAATTTTTTTTTTTTGTTTTAAAGTTTTGTAAGAGGCAAATTTGCTTAAAGTTTTTGTTTTTTATTTTTACAAAATTTTTTGTTTTGCAGTTTGCGAAGATTAAGTCCTATTTCAATAAACTTGAAGTCTTACTTTAATTACTGAGTAATCAATTATAAAATTTGGTTTATTTTCTTTACTATAATTTAGTTTAAACAGCAGTAATTGAAGTTACTTCAAGTCAATAAGCTTTATTTTGCTACTTAGTAACTATTTAGTTAAAAATCAATTGTACACTATAAAGGTGTTTGTTTTTGTGATTTTTTTTTGTTCTTGAAGTAGTTGATATGAAGCTTAAAGCTTTGAGTCGCTGCCTAGTAACTATATAATTTAATGTGCTATTACACCACACTTCGTTACCACGATTTTGTATATATATATTTTTTAATTAACAACTTTAACTATACTGCATTCGTAGTTTGTCTAATTTAAGTATTATAATAATAAATTTATTGCTTTAAAGTTTATCTTTGGAAACTGTTCACTTAGCAATAATGTTTATTTAATTATATATTTTCAGTTCAATTTTAAATAATGTAATTGATCGCAAATGAATGAACTGGTTTAATTTAAAACCTTAAAGGAATAAAAAAAAAAGACTTTGTGCCAAACAGGAGCAAAACAATTTTTTCTTTGTACAAGCTTGTAAAACGTAAGTAGCGCAGGTTAAAATCAAAGGTATGTTTTTTCATCTTTTAAGGACCAAAATGATAGGAACATTACCTCAAAAAAAATATTTTGTTCTTAGTTTAGCCTAGCCTTTGAAAGGGTTAAAGAACAAAAAATATAAAAAATAGAAGACAGAACAGTTAAAGGTATTACTATACAAATGTTAAACTTTTTTTACACCGTCTTCAAGTTTTTTTGTGTTTAAGGCAAATTAAGGTTGGAAAAGACTTTTCAAAATTAAATTTTTTGTTTTAATTATTTTTTAAGTAATACATTAAGCTGATAAACGCGTTTTATTTTTTATAGGAGAGTTTTGTTCGAATATTATTGCAAATAATCCGCTGATGAGGAGCACCTATTCTATGCTAGTTGGAGAAATAGTTGTACAAAAGTCGTAAGCAATTTGTAAGTTTCGATCACAATTGCCTTCACCACAAAACAATATTATTTTCTAAGTCAGAATGTCTAACAACTTTAAAATACATATCTGACTTCCCGATGTTGTAAATTCTTCTTAAACTTTGCTTCAGTGATAGGTTTTTCTAATTTTACATTCATATCAACTTAAAATTAAATTTTTGCATTTACATGAATATTTGCAATAGAAATTTTTTATTTAAAAATCCCGGGATCCAGGAAAGACCATCCCGGGCGGTTTATTTATTTGTGGGCGGTAAAAGGGGATGTGGCACCACTTTTTTCCTGAACCATCTTTGAAGGATCCAATTTTATTTTCATAATTTAAATAAATCGACTCACATAGTTTGTTTATTAGGAACATTGAGTTCAAACAAGGAGTTTGTCCATTGCTCCAAATAACCCTACAAAACGTAAAAGAATCTACTACTTAATTTTTAAAAAAAAATACTTTTTCAGTACACCCTGTGTTTGGCTTCATTTGATATTACGTCAAAATCTCTTCACACTGTCGTAGATATATAATGTCAATACCACCCACGCGGTTCGCAAAAATTTAACATGGCCAAGATTTCCGCTTAATCGATCTCTTCTGCTAAAAATCGTGCCACCATTAACACCTCATCTGCTCTTTACTTAACGAGCAAATCTGTATATTCTTTCAAGAAAAAAAAGCTTAACTCAAAGAAAGAGAGACATTTCAAAGTGATTTATTTTATTTAGTTTGTTGATTGTAAAGTAAAAACTAATCTAAAAGTAATTTCATAACACCGCCACAACGCGAAGTGACGCATACTGTTTGTGGAGCACTTACTGCAGCTGTCTCATTCAAGGTGAGCCAATGAGTAAGTCAGTGTTCTCATAAAGTGTCTAAAAACAATTTGTTTAATTAACTACTACTTAGGGACTCCATTTGATCCGGCTGAACGCTGCCCTGATGTTTCTCCTAAAGGGCAGAAACCAACAAGCAATGATCAAATCTATATCCGATCGGTCAAAATCAAGCCATCATTGCTTGTCATATTAACGACCAAAGTCGCCTCTACAATCATCTTAAGCAAGCCTCTGCAGAAGATTTACAAAATACAAGAAAAAAAAACAATATAATTAAGATACCACGAACTTTCGTGCATATAAGTCGTGCTTCAACTTGGCGCTTAACCATTAAGCTATCGAAACTCTTTGCTCAGCTTTAGCTAGGCACAAAAATATATCCAATTTTAATTGTAAAAACTAGACCGTAAAACAGAAACTTAAAAAAAACTATTTTATTTAATTAAAAATACCTATAGTTAGTAAGATAATTTCACATATAATTTTAGTTTAATTCATGTAATTTTACTTTAACCTAATCTTAAAATCTAAAACACAAAATTTAAACTCTAAAATTTAGATTAGATTTATATTCTAAATCTACATTAATAATTCTTTCGCTTTTTTTTGTTTTTGTTTCACCAACAAAACAACAAACTTTGCGGTTGTTCTTAAATCAACAAAAAGGTGAAAGATGCGACGCTATAAATTTAAAGAAAGAAAAAAAAAAGAAAGAAGAAAACTTTAAAACTTAAGTTAAAGTCTTAGTTCCTTTGTCTGTCTTTTACTAATTCTCTCTTAAAATAAATCGTATCAAACTAATAGTTAAAAATTACAAATACTAACCAACACATAAAAAGACAAAAAGCAACAACAAAAACAAAACAAAACAAAAAATTTCCAGCTGATTGATCAACAAGCGACACAACAGGCCTGCTGCATCGCTGGAGCATCGACAACACCAAGAGAAAACAAAGCCAAAGTAAGTTACTGTGTTTTGTTATTTAAATTATTAACTACAAAGATGATATAGCTCTCTGTTTGTACTTATGGCGTTAAAGTAGAAATTAAGTTCAATGGGAACTAAATGAACACAGAAAAAAAAAATTAAACGACAAAACCCAAAATAGTTTTCTTGTAAATATATTAAACGCAAATAAGAAAATTAAACATCAAATGTTTCAAGATGAGAAAAAAAAAATCCATCTCATTCATAAATCACGCAAGCAATTATCTTGCATATGTTTGAAATTTATCAACGTAAACAAAACAATTGATAAAATGGTAAAGTAAACAAAGAAACAAAAACAAGAGAGTTAGAAAAATCGGAGCAAAACAAAGGAATTAAAGTAAATTTAGAACAAACCGAAAGTAAAAAGAAAAAAAAGAAAAGGAAAGAATAAGAAAGTTTGGCTTAGAAAAACTCTCCTACAGTATCCACTCGATTATGTTAGACAAGTAATGTTGAGTACAACAAGTAAATCTAAACAATTGTTTCGAATTGTTTCGAAGTGGGCTCACGAGGATAAGGTTAACGTGAGCAGGATGTGCGGGTACAGACGAGGAAGGAGCCTAAAACCTTCTCCTTTCCCCTGTTGCAATCGCCTATATTAGATATCCATCAGCAATTAATGTAGTTTCAGTGTATTTTATTTTTTTTACTATTTTTTTTATTATCCTGGTATGGCCTTACTATTTTCCTTAACTATATCTGCACCTATTATTTTTATTCTGTAACCGGCTGATTTCCAGTGACGTGAAGCAACAACCCCCCATTTTCCCTGAGCTACGTCTTAAGCAGAGCTAGGTTGCAGATGCGCTTCATGTTCACGGATCTTGTCTAGTTTTCTACCTTGGCCACGAACAGCTCAGTTGTTCGTTACACATCCTATACTTAAAAGAAAAGAAATGCCAAAATTTTAGTTGAATCAGCCCCGTAGTTTGGAGATGTAGCATTTTTATTGATTTGCAGGCGGTAAAAAGGGGTGTGGCCAAATGTTTTTCATAAGCCCCATGCTTTATTTGATGAACGTTTACTGTTTAAATTTCAGCTGAATCAGCCCCTTAGTTTTAATCTCTAAAAGCATTTTTATGGATTTAGCATAGCATATAGATAGCATTTTTATGGATTTTTATCCTTAATTATCCTCTACTCGAAGGAAATTTACTGCCAAAATTTCAGCTGAATCGGCAAAGTAGTTTTAGAGATACGGCATTTTTATTAATTTGTGGGCGGTAAAATGGGGTGTGGCAAAAAATGTTATCATAATATTGCATTGTTACCGGACTTACATATGTATGCTAAATTTCAGCTTAATCGGATACCAACAAGTTGTAGAAAAATGGCTTGCAAGTTTTGAGGACATACATGCATACATACATACGAACGCAGCAAGTTAAATAAAAGCTTATAAAAAGATTACTTTGATTAATAGAAGCTTAACAACAAAAACAAAAGAAAAAAAAAATTATGCAGCAACAAACTTGTGCATAGATTGGAAAAAAACATTTCTTTATAGGTGCTCTCATCTTTAATCGTTGGGCCCATCGATGGAACAAATGAGAAAACCAAGAAAGTTAAATCTAAATTTTGAAAGAAAAGGTTTATTTTTTTTAAAAAACTTTGTTAAAACAAAACCGTTACAAAAAGGCAGTTATGTCATTCAAGTAAACCCTATAAATCAAGCGCATGAAATATGGTAGAATCAAATTTAATTTGGTTTAAACCACTACCACTGTTTCTTGTTGTTTTTGTTTCGGCTTCATAATTGTTGTTGTTGTGATCTTTAGTTATGACTCTCTTATGAAGTTTTTTTAAAAAAATTTTATATATATTGTTTTTTTCTTACTCAAATAACTATCTCTTTTAATTTTACTCATACATTCAATTCCAAGACGTTCTTGCTAAAGAAGTTTCAATTCTTCCTGAAATTGTTTTTTTTTTCTTCCCTCTCGCAGCAATGGAATATTAATTCCAGTGTCATTAATAATTTAATATGTACTCTCTTGCGTTAGATCATAATAAATTGCACTCAAATGTTCTACATATTTTAAATTTATATTGTTTTTGTTATTGGGTGAAAATTATTATTGTGTTTACTCACTTTTGTTATATGTTTTGGGACATGGAAGGATCGCCATGTAATAATATTTTTGGCGAAATCGCAGGATCGCCATGTACGCGCCTTTTAAAAATAATAAAAAAAGGACTTGCGTTTCATAAAGAAAAAAGTTCAAGGACCTGCCTAATTGGTTGCCGGCGAAGTTCGCCACTGGCGCTATTTTAAATGCCGTTCACTAAAAAAAGTGCAAAGGCTAAAAAGGTTTAAGTCGGCAGCTATTAAAGCTCAAGACTTATTAAAAATGAAAAAGTCGGCAGCTTATTTGAAGCTCAAGACTGATTAATTTTATTTGAAATTTGTTCGTTCTTTTATAGTATGTATAACGGTATTTTGTCTTAAAACTAGTTAACAATTGTTTTTGTATTTAGAAAGTAAACAGAATCATATGGTATTTAATTAGTGTAAACGTAATAGTAGAATATCATATACATATTTGCAATTTAGTAATAGTAGTATAATGTGTGTGAATGAGTAGACTTAAATTATTAGAAAACATAAACATAATCATATGTTAATATATTTGTGTAGGAGTGAAAGTAAAATTGTAATTTCATATATTTTGTATTCAGCAATATAAGTACATGTTTGTGAATGAAATAGATAGTAGTGCTTAGTATGAACATATGTTCTTATTGTTAGAATATTATCTTAGTATAATGAAGTAAGATAGAATAAGGTGATACGTACCGTAAAGGTGTGTATCTCTTAAATATGTTTTATAATTATTTGTTTTAGTATTTTATAATGTAGAAGTGTGTACATTACACTTTATTGTTTTCTTTGAAAAAACAATATATATACAATACTTGTCTTTTTTTCTACTACTAAACATTAAACAAGCTATATGGAATCATTATAGTTATTTAAATATAGTGCAAGTTAAAAGTAATAAATTATGAATAAAACACAAAAAAGAACCTATTTTGCCTTATATAAATATATAAATAAATTAAAATAATAATAAGATCATATTATAAAAATAATTATGGATATATGTATATGTATACAAAAACAAACATATGTTAACTTACTTTAATGTGACATTATGTGGTAGCCGCTCAGTAGTTTGGCTTCTGTCAAAGTGCCAAGCAGTTTGACTATTGACTCTCGTTCGGTATTATTTGTATGTATTTTAGCATCTGTATGTGAGCCTGATCACGCGATGTTTTGTGGTTTCAGTCTTCTTTACATAAGAGTAAGAATATTCAAGAATGTATGTATGTATGTAGTTTAGCATCTAAGTATATGAGTGTGGTCACTCTCGCTCTCTGTCCTATCATTATAAGCATGTATGTACATATATATTTATATTATATCATACTGAAATATGTGAGCCTAGCCACGCGCTGGTTTTGGAAAGGCAGTCGAAGTAGAGCCACGTAAGCAACAGGTCGTGCTAAAATAAATAAAATCTAACTAAAAAATGTTTAAATTCGAATTTACTACATCAGAAGTGGGATAGTGAATTCAAAAACAAAGAGACAGACCGAAGTGTGAAAAATAACAATTTAAAAACCAAAAGATAGATGAAATAGTGATAGAAAAAGAAAGAAAATATTGAAACAATTATAAAAGAAAAGATAGAGCAAAGGTGTGGAAAAAGAAAGAAAATTTTAAAACAATTATAAAAGAAAAGATAGAACAAAGGTGTTGAAAAAGAAAGAAAATTTTTTCAAAACAAAAGAAAGACCAAAATTAAACATAGAAGTGAAACTGTACAACATGGAAAATTCTATCGACGCAGCTGAATATTCTGCTGCACAATTGCGCGCGTGGTTACAGCATCTTGGCCTATCAACCAGCGGCAACAAAGCTGCGCTGGCCGTACGTTTGAACGAGCTGTCGGCTGCGGAGAGGGGAGAGTGCCCACAAGAAGACGTACCACACATGCCAGAGAGAGAACAAAGCGCGACAGACAACCTAATTAGAGGGGACGAGACAGAGCTCTTGCGACGAGAACTGGCAGTACAGCGTCGTGAGATAGAACTGCTACGTCGCGAAAATACGTTGCTGCAAAGAGAGCAGAGTGTTAACGCAGCAGGTAATTCGCCATCGTTGGCTGGAGAAACATGTGGCGTGATGGCGCCCACTTCGTTCAACGTGCTAAGAGAACTCATGCCGGAGTTTGATGGCAACAACGATTTTGACATTTGGTTGTCACAACTTATGAGTTTGAACACTGCATACGCAGTTGACGAGAACGTGCTGCGCACATTGCTGTTCAGCAAGTTGAAAAGAAGAGCGCTTCTGTGGTTGCACTCTAAACCAAACTTTGCAACCGAAACGTTTGAGGAGTTAACGCAGCAGTTAAAGGGGTTGTTTTCAACAAAAGAGAGCAAACTGTTGTTGCGACGTAAGTTTGAACAGCGTTTTTGGAAATACGGCGAAAGCTTTGCAGATTACTTCCACGATAAGCTTGTGGGTGCGAATAAGATAGACATCAGCGAAGGAGAGGTTGTCGATTATATAATTGACGGCATTCCAGAATATGCAGCGCTATGAAACAAAAGCACAATTGTTGCAGGCGTTCTTAAATATTCCGCTCAGACGTCAAACCAATTTGCACAGACCAGTGGGTCCCAAACCAACAGCTGATGCAGGTGCCGCCAAGTTACAGTCAGATATAAAAGTCAACATACGCTGTTACAATTGCAACGCTCTGGGACATTATGCTTCAGAGTGCAGAAAGCCAAAAAGGGAGTTCGGAGCTTGTTTCGTTTGCTGCGATCTCAACCATCGTGCTGCTGCCTGCACCAAGCGGAAGGACGTGATGATGATAGAAAATAATTATGCAAGGTATTTAAAATTTTTTATAGAGAGTGACCCTAAGATATATTTTTGTTTAGGATGTTTAATGGATTCAGGAAGTCCTATAAGTTTTATACGGTTGTGCTGCTTGCCAGATGGCGTAAAAATTAATAAAATAAATAATGAATTGTATTTTGGGTTAAATAAAAGTCGTTTAGAAATTGTCGGCGAAATTAATTTATGTTTAATATTCAATAAAAATGAAATAAAAATAAAAATGAGAATTGTTAAAAATTAAACTACTGTTTTGTATGCCGTTTTAGGCAGGGATTTTTTGGAATTATGTAACTTTAAATTAGTTTCTAGTTTAGAAGACATGGCTGTTATAGAAAATAAAAGTTATAGATGTGAACCAAATGAGAGTCAAATTATAGTCAAAGGTAAATGTGAAGTAAATGGTACAGAAAAAGTAGAGGAAAGTGAAGGAAGTAACCTTAACAACTTGGTTGAAAGTTTCGAAAAAGAGTTTATGTCGCTTGACTGCGGTTATTCCACCGATGAGTTGAATGTTGAACTAGGGCCGAATGTGGGGTTTGTTGAAAAAAAATAGATTTTTGAATGTATTTCGTGTACAGTACTTAGAAGCAGAACGCCCTAAGCAACCAAAATTAAAATACGAGATGAAGTTAAACTTGAACGATCAGAAACCCTTTCACTGTTCGCCGAGACGTCTGTCTTATGCAGAAAAAATTGAGTTGCAGAAAATTTTAGACGATTATTTAGATAAAAAATACATTAGAGCGAGCGAGTCGGAATACGTTTCACCCATAGTTTTAGTGAAAAAAAAAACCTGGATATTTGCGACTGTGCATAGATTTTCATACCCTCAACAAAGTGACTAGCAGAGACAGCTATCCAAACCCTTTAATAGACGATTTGTTGGACAGACTTGTGAATAAACGTTTGTTCACTAAATTGGACTTAAAAAATGGGTTTTTCCATGTTTATATGGATCCAGATTCGGTAAAATATACATCGTTCGTTACGCCTTTAGGTCAATTTGAGTTCACAAGAATGCCCTTCGGCTTAAAGAATGCACCTTCGGTGTTTCAGAAGTTTATCAATAAAATATTTTCAGATATGATTAGAGAGGGAAAACTTATTGTTTATCTAGACGATATAATGATCGCAACAGTAGAATATGATGAACATTTTCAGATACTAGGTGAGGTTTTTAAAAGGTTGGTTGACAACAAGTTGGAGTTGAGGTTAGATAAGTGTGAGTTCTTGAAATCAGAAGTGAGGTATTTGGGATATAATGTTTCAGGTCAAGGAATAAAAGCTGACAAGAAGGGCGTCGAAGCCATCAAAGATTTTCCCGTACCGAACACAGTACGGTCGGTTCAGAGATTCTTGGGCATGTGCTCTTATTTTAGAAGATTTATAAAAAACTTTTCACTAATTGCAAAACCCTTACACGATCTAACAAAAAAAGAACAGGTCTTTAAGTTCGGTCCCGAACATTTAAAAGCTTATGAAACACTTAAAGAAAAGTTGATCGAAACTCCAATACTTGCGCTCTACGATTTTAACGATGAAACTGAGCTGCACTGCAATGCAAGTTCCGTTGGTTTTGGTGCGATTTTACTGCAAAAAAGACGGCCTCATGCACCCGGTGTTTTATTTTTCGAAACGTACCACTGAAACTGAATCTAAATATCATAGCTTCGAGCTAGAAACTTTAGCTATCATTTATGCGCTAAAGCGGTTTCGTGTGTATTTGCAAGGCAAAAAGTTCAAGATTGTAACTGATTGCAATTCTTTAACTTTGACATTAAATAAGAAAGATATGAACCCAAGAATTGCCAGATGGGCTTTAGAACTGTTGAACTACGATTACACAGTAGAACATCGGGAAGGCACTCGCATGCAACATGTTGATGCATTAAGTCGGTCGACTACTGTATTTATTTATTTATTTATTTATTTTTACTTGATTGCTAAACCTTAACAGGTTTTATAGCAAATTTAAAATTATAAAATAAGATATTTAATACAATTCAAAAATATAAAGTATGATTTTGAATGAAATAATCTATTTTTAACAAACTAAAAAGTTTTAGTATATTGCTTAAAGTATATAATTTTATTAAAGTATAAAAAATAATAGAAAAAAAAGTTAAGTCAAAATCGATAAAATCAGACAGCATAGCAGGGTTGCGTATTCAAACAAACAAGGTCAAGTTAGCAACAATTTTTGTATACGGTGGAGTCGTGTGACAAAAAAGGTCTCATACCCAATAAAACACCACTCCAATTGGTATATATATAATATATATCGTTCTGTCTCCCTGAAGCCGGTGAAATCCTGGCTTGACAGGGTGGTTACTGGACAAACTAGATCAACTTCACCAAACCAATTTTCATAAAATAAAGAAAACCAGTTGCGAACGCAGGCACCAATACAAACTAGGTCTTATCGGCCACTCATATTAATATATTACAAATCGATCTAACGTAGTGTTTCAAGAGGTAAAAAGACACCAAGACACCACGGTACCGTCGACAAGTGTAGTTGCAATCATCATGAAGATATGAGGCAACTGAAGATCCCAGGTTTAGGTCCATTCAGATTACTTATATGTTTATCCACCAAAATTTTCCATTTTACGCTTAGGTCCATTTATACATTTAGATTGTTATATTAATGTGTTTACAAATCACCAGATGCATCAGATATAAGTTTGAAAGAACTTTACATAATCAACGACGGTACTGCAGGTAATCTATAATTTTATGTTTGATTGAGTCCATGGATTCACTTAAGGATATAACATCAGATACAAAATTAAAATCACCGCAAGCGCTTCTAAGAGGTTCATTTTGCAAATAATTAGTTCTACAAAAGTTCATGTGGAGTAACTCAAAAGATCTTCTAGGACGAAGAGGAATATTAAAATATATTTTACTCAATAAATATGGACTGTTTACATAGCCATGTAAAAGTTTTATAATCCAACAAGCATTTATCATAATTCTCCGATTTTTTAAAGAAGGAAGATTTAAGAGTTGTATCCGATATTCATAAGGTGGTAAGTGAAAATCAGTATTACAATAAAGATAGCTTAAGCAAAACAAAAGAAATTGTTTCTGCACTGATTCAATGTCGTCTATGTAACAACCGTATCGTGGGCACCAAACAACTGAAGCGTATTCTAAGATAGGCCGCACTAGGGAAGTGAATAAGGTTTTCGTTATGAAAGGATCATTAAACTCTTTTGCCCAACGTTTAATAAATCCTAAAGTACTATTTGCTCTATTTATTATTTTATTTACATGAATATTAAAGCGTAGTTTAATATCCACTGTAACTCCAAGATCATTGAAAATATCTAAGGACTCCAATGGATAACCACAAATTTTGAAGGTACATTTAATTGGTGCTTTGCGCGAGAAAGACATATGCTTGCATTTCTTCATGTTGAGGTTCATACGGTTCGTTTTGCACCAGTTATGAAGATGATCTATGTCGGCTTGCAAAAATACAGCGTCATTATCATTTTTAAAAGAAAGGAAGAGTTTGACGTCGTCAGCAAACATTAAGATGCTGGAATGCATTATGACAGATGGCAAATCGTTTATAAAAAGTAGAAACAGAAGAGGCCCAAGATGACTTCCTTGAGGTACTCCTGAAGTAACAGGAAACTCGTGTGATTTCTTGAGCTTAAAAAGAACAGATTGTGTTCTATTGCTTAAGTAAGATTCAATCCACTTTACCAACGGTATAGGAAATCCAACAAGATGTAATTTTAAGATCAGTAGTTTGTGATTTACAACGTCAAAAGCTTTGCTAAAATCCGTGTAAATGACATCAGTCTGCATGCCTTTTCCAAAGTTTTCTATAGTTTTTGATGTAAATTCGAGAAGGTTAGTAACAGTGGATTTTCCAGAAAGGAATCCATGTTGGAAAGGAGACATTAAAGATTTAACGCTCTGCGATAGTCGTGATGTAACAATTGCCTCTAAAAGTTTAGGCAAAGCGCTCAATTTTGCGATTAGTTATCAATTAGTAGTTATCAATTAAAGACCTATTTCCGGATTTATGCAGCGGAATGATAAATGAATGCTTCCAGGCTGCAGGAAAATAGCAGGATTTTAATGATGAAGTAAATAGTAAAGAGATTGGAGTTACTAATTCTTCACAGCAGTATTTTAATATACACGAAGGTATGTTATCAGGACCACTTTTATATGATGTTTTAATATTTTTTAAAAATGATAAGACTGTGTTAGTGTCAATTATTGGGAAATATATATCCCCAGATTGAATATTGAAAGGATAACTTAAATAATCATAGGACGATGATGAATAAGTCGACTTGAAAAAGTCAGCAAAAAGATTGCAAATACTATTATCATTATCAGACTCAACCGAATTATACTTCATAAAAGAAGGATAGGAATCAATCTTGCGTTTTGTGTTAACAAAGTTCCAGAAGGATTTAGCATCAGATTTGATGTTTAATTTTACTTTTGTTAAGTAGGTATTATAGGATTGTTTGCATAACTGTTGATAACTGTATTTAATCGAGGTATAGTATCCAAAATCACATATGTTATGTGTTTTTTGATATTTTTTATAGTATTTAGATTTCAAATTCCTCATTTTTCTTAATTCATTTGTATACCATACCGGACCCGATGTCAAGGAGGCTTTCCTTTGCGGAACAGCTTTAAGAAAACAATCATTGAGCGTTCTATTAAACGCATATACCGCATCATCAAGACTCTGAGAAGATAAACTATTTGTATTAATATTTAGAATAGAATTCCAGTTTATATTAGACAAGTTATTCTTCAAAATCACGTAGTTTGTTTTTTTAAAGTTAAACTCAATAGGTGGTTGAGAATCAGAATACTGCGCAGATGGTTTTGGAAAATTTAAAATAATTTCTAATGTTGGATGATGAGAATCTTCGGGTGTAACCAGAGGATCTGATTTAGACACAGAAGCGATATTGCTGTCATCAAAAAACACCAGATCAAGCAAACGATTATTTTTGTTAAAAATGCAGTTAAGTTGGAATAGCCCTTGGATTGAGAGCTCGTTTAAAAAGTAATTATCGGATGAACTTTCAGACGAAGGTAAAAAAATTTCAGGAATTTCAGAACAGCAGTTCCAAGAAACGTTTGGCAGGTTAAAATCTCCAGTTATTAAAATATGATCATTCGATTGCAGTTTTGAGCAAACTTTATTAATAGAAGCCAAATGTTTGCTATAAACTTCTAAGGTAGAAAGGGGAGGAATATATGAGCATGTAATAAAAAGGCTCAAGGAACCAAACTTAACATGAACACAACAGAATTCAATGTCCAAGGATTCTGGAATTAATAACTCTTCAGAGAAATGTGTCGCTTTGACTGCAATCAACACACCCCCACCTTTAGAGCAGATACCAGGAATGGAGTTTCTATCTTTGCGGTATATGTTAAATTTGTTGCACAGAATTTCAGTATTTAGAGTGTTAGGTTTCAGCCAAGTCTCACTAAAAGCTATTATATTAAAGTGAAAGTTGTGACTCAAAATTAATAAATTATTTAGTTTTGTGTTAATGCCACGAACGTTTTGGTAAAGGATAAGGAACTGAGAGCAACAATCTAGTTTTTTTGATTCTTGTTAAAAACCGAAAAAGTAGCCAAGGAAGTTGTAGGCCGAGGTCTAGAAATAAATTCATGCACCATCGTATTGTCAGGCCAAAACTTTTGATCCAATACCTTGTGAAAAAGATCACCAGGCAAAGATATTTTAAAAGAGGACGTAATTCGCTCGTATGAAAAATTGAATTTGTAAACAGAGATATTTTTATTTTCAACATTTAGTTTAGAGTTTATATAGAATAACAATTCTTCACCGGATGTATCAGCTGCAAAACGAGAAACAAATATAGATTTTGCAAGCTCAATAATCACAAGTTCTTTATGAACAGGGGCTTTGATACTGCTGTTCGATATTTGTTTCGGTATCGCTCCTGTAGAAACCGGAGTAATTTGAGAAGGTGCAGGGACCACATTTGAGGAAATACAACTTTCAGCGTAAGTTTTTTTTTTGTGGCAGAAACGCGAGGAGAATCAGCATTTTCCTCTATGATTGGTATTGCTTCAACAGAAAGAGAAATCTGATCAGCTGACGAAGCAACCTTAGTTGGTGCGATATTATCAGTAATTTGATCAGTATTGACAGCTCCAATTGATTGATCTTCAAGCTGTATGTTCACATTAGGGAAAACAGTTAAAGTAGAAGGTAGAACAGTATTATTATTGGGCGATGGCATGGCTATATCAGTAGTTTTAGCTGAACTACGAAGGTTTTTGTTTGAACGTTTACCTTTTGGAGAATTGTAAGCTTCGTCCATAATTTTAAACTTTTTAAACAAATCTTCGTATTCACTCAGTCTATCTTGTGCTACCTTTAGATCCTTAGCCACCTCCAAAAAACCTTTCCGAGATTGTCTAATAAGTTTAAAGATCTCAACGTTTGTGAACCTGCAATCTTCACATGACCAACGAAGTCCCTTACTTTCGTTGAGTGCATCGAAGATCCTCGCAGTCAACGCTGCACACTTGATATGAAAAAATGAATCACACAACCAGCAAGTAACCAGCCGGTCTGATTCACCTTTTACAGCGCAGTTTCGGAAATTGCAGATCATTTTCAGTTTAATAGTAAGTTTTGCAATATAGATGAAAGTAAAAGGAGAAAAATGAACTTAAATGCTTTTAATGAAAAACAGTTTATTTTGTTTAAAGACACTGTAATGTAGAAACTTTGCAGCCCTGATTTTGTAGAACCAACGAATTGAAAGTTTAATAAGCACTAGAGTTTTTGCAGTAACGTTAAAACAGATGTAAAAAGAAAATACGATAATTTGCTCTATAGAAACCTGTTTGCGCTAAAAACAAAACAGGAAGAAGGAAAGAAGCAAATTATAAACAAATATACATATATATATATATATTTATATTGAAAATTAAATTAAATAACAAGTATTTTAAAAGGATGTAATCCACGTTATCACGCTTCAAGATGTATGAGCACGCCGATCAAAGCTGTTTATTTTTATTTATATATATTAATTTGGAACTTTTGGTTAAAGATATCTTTAAAAGTAAGAGCTCGCAAAAAACACGTCTAGACGGTAAGAAGATAACGAACGATTTGTGATTTGGTCATTGAACCGAATACGTTCGAAGAAAATTTAGTCATATGCCAAGGTAGAGATAAAAAAAGATGTGAAATTCGCGATCAGTTAGAAAAAACAGAAATTCCATTTTATGAAATGCGCAATGGGGTTTTGTATCGAAAAGGTGTAGAAGGTATGTCAAGGTTCTATATACCCGAAGATATGGAGAGTCATGTCCTATATAAATACCACAATGAGGTCGGCCACGTAGGAATAGATAAGGTTTGTGATTTAATAGGCAAAAGTTACTGGTTTCCTAAGATGAGAGAAAAAACAGGGGACCATATTAAAAACTGTTTAAAATGTATAGTGTTCTCTGGTAGTCATGGCCGCGAGGAGGGATTTTTGCACAATATACCAAAAGGGAAAACACCTTTTGATACTATACATATCGCTCATTATAGCCCTGTTGACCATTCAAGGTCAGCAAAGAAGCATATACTTGTTATTGTAGATGCGTTTACAAAATTTGTAAGGCTTTACCCAACAAAAACGACCAGTACAAAAGAAGTGATTCAGGCCTTAACAGATTTTTTTCGAGCGTACAGTCGTCCGAGATGTTTAATTTCGGATAGAGGAAGCTGTTTTACGTCCGCGGATTTTGAGGAATTTGTAAAGGCAAACAATGTCTGCCACTTAAAAATCGCCACTGGTTCTCCACAAGCGAATGGGCAGGTAAAAAGACTCAATAAGTCGATAGGGCCTATGATCGCAAAACTAGTCAAACCCGAAGAAAAAATATACTGGGATTCCGTGTTAGATACTGTTGAATATGCTTTAAACAATACTTTACACAGGTCAGTCAAAACAAGTCCAAATGTAATGTTATTTGGTGTTGAACAGAGAGGAAAAGTAATTGATGTTTTAAAAGAAAATTTGTATGAAAACGGAAATGTTGCAAATGAACGCGAAATTATTTGGGAAAAGGCTGCCGTAAGCCAAGAGAAGACACAAAATTATAATAAAAAATATTTTGATAAAAAACACAAAAAACCAACAAATTACACAGAAGGCGATTACGTTGTAGTAAAAAATTTCGACTCACATCCTGGAACGTCAAAGAAGTTGATTCCAAAGTTTAAAGGGCCTTACAAAGCTATTAAAGTTTTGCGTAATGACAGATATCTTCTAGGTGATGTGGAAGGTTTTCAGCTTTCACGCAATCCGTATATCGGAGTTTGGGCAGTGGGGAACATCCGGCCCTGGTTCAAAGGAAGACCGAGAGATCAGGATGATCTCTGAAGTCAGGATGACCGAGTTTGTGGCATTATGTGGTAGCCGCCCAGTAGTTTGGCTTCTGTCAAAGTGCCAAGCAGTTTGACTATTGACTCTCGTTCGGTATTATTTGTATGTATTTTAGCATCTGTATGTGAGCCTGATCACGCGATGTTTTGTGGTTTCAGTCTTCTTTACATAAGAGTAAGAATATTCTAGAATGTATGTATGTATGTAGTTTAGCATCTAAGTATATGAGTGTGGTCACTCTCGCTCTCTGTCCTATCATTATAAGCATGTATGTACATATATATTTATATTATATCATACTGAAATATGTGAGCCTAGCCACGCGCTGGTTTTGGAGAGGCAGTCGAAGTAGAGCCACGTAAGCAACAGGTCGTGCTAAAATAAATAAAATCAAACTAAAAAATGTTTAAATTAGAAATTACTACATTAAACTTAAACTTCATTTTAATTATAAAATCTAAAATTAGTTTGTAAGCTGAAATTTAAGTGGTCCTTACTCTATTTGAACGTTTTCGTTGTTGTTGATTTAAATAGGGGCTTTGCTTAACAGCTTATAAGGTCATGGCTAGGGTGGGCATAGGAGTTACGAGCAAAAATAATGCGTTACTATCGGGCGTTTTTCTGGGTAAGTTGGACATGGTGACAGATATTTCAAAAGCTATCTTATATAGTAGGTCTGAATTAATATAGGTAATTTTTATTTTCTTTTCGTGTGCATATCTTGATGTTAGATTTGCATGTGATTTTGGTGGTTTGTGAGTGTTTTCGGTTTCTTAGAGAACCTACGAAACTGGAGCTCCAGGTAGAGCCAGTGCACACGGCAGCAACTGAAGACCGTTGAAGAAGTTCAAATTAAACCGTTTATATATTTACACAAGCAAACCACACAGCTTCGCGCTAAAACATATTGTTCAAGCTAACCACATGTGCGATACCATAAGAATGTGAGTTCGTGTTTCACAATATATAATGTAGATAAATAATCTAGAATTTCCATATGGCTTGTTTTATAAACATCGACTACGTCGATGGGTTTGAAGTGTTTTAGTGCATTTGAATTTTAGCTCCAAAAGAATGTTAAAAAAAATAATTTTATATTATATTTTTAAATAAAGGGTGTTTTTTATAGAGTGATACAACTTTGAGTTGCCATCACTGCTTTATTTGACCACGCATTTAACAGTTGATAGTTGTTTTTTGCTTAATTTGCTTTGACATTTTACTATGAATCAACTTACATCAGATTAACGCTTGCAAATTGTGAAAATTTTTAATCAAAATAATGGTTCTGTTCGTCAATTTTATTGTGCACTTCGTCCATTTTATGGCGTACATAATCGTCCTTCAGAGCTGCTAATTCGAAGAACAATAGATCGTTTTCGGACCAAATTTACTGTTACTGATAATGTGCATCCCGTGCGACACCGAACAGTGCGCACTGAAGAATCTGTAGCCACTGTACAGGAAAGCATTGAAGATGATCCTAATCAATCAATTCGTCGCCGTTCTCAGCAACTGGGGTTGTATCCTTTCATTTTATTGAAGATTTTACGAAAAGATCTTGGCTTAACACCTTTTAAGATTTAACTTGTGCAGGAATTAAAGCCAAACGACTATCGGCCAATTCGGCGAATGGGCTCAAGCACAAATTTATATTGATTTTTAATTTCCATGGAAAACTTTATTTTCCGATGAAGCCCATTTTTGGTTGAATGGGTACGTAAATAAACAGAATTGTCGTATTTGGAGTGAGGAGAATCCACAAGCTTTGGTCAAAACATCATTACATCCACAGAAAATTACTGTTTGGTGCGCTTTATGGGCTGGCGGAGTCATTGGCCCATATGTCTTCAAAAACGATGATGGTCAGAATGTTACTGTTAATGATGAACGGTATAGGAACATGATTCGAAGTTTTTTCGTACATCAATTAGCTGGCATTAATCTTGCTGATATGTGGTTGAAACAGGACGGAGCCACATGCCACACAGCGGGCTATACATTTGATTTACTCAAGGAAACTTTTGACGAAAAAATAATTTCACGAAATGGCCCAATTGTTGTGACTCACAACGAGGCATTCCCCAAAATATTGTCTGTTCACTGGTAGCCAAGTGCTGGCAATGAAAGTTGATCCACCTCAACAACAAAGCGAGCGATCAACATTCATTGCATTGCAGCACTTTATATAATGCTAGGGCCAGTAAAGTAACCAAATAAAGTCAAATAAAACAAACAAAGTCAAGTAAAACAAATAAAGTCAAGTAAAATAAAAATAAGACAATAAAATGATAACTGATCTACCGCAACATCAACTGGGCGATCAGCTTTAATTTTATTTAAAGACAATAAAATAAAGCCAACAATTTACACCTGTTTGGCCAGCGTCAAATGCTGACAAACCAAAAACCAGAGGTAAATTAATTTTAATATTTTATTGTTGTAATTATGTTGCATACATAAATTTTGGCTATTCAAATAATGCAACATAAGAATAATTACATGTTTGTATGTTTGTTGGGCCACAGTTGGCATTAATCAATAAGTATGTAGGAATGTATATCTAAAGAAATAACGAAGGTTAATGTTCTTTAAAATAATGATTGCATCATAAAAACGTAATAATGATGTTAAACTAAATTGAATTACTGTGCAAGAGGCGGTAGGCAAAATTACGCAATCGCGGATTTATCAATAAGTAGAGTAAAGAATGTAATATGTATGTAAAAACGAAGAAGAAGAAGCGCGGCCAGATATGTTATAAATATCACTGACAGTTGGCAGTTTAAATTCAATGAGTGAATTTTCAGCAGTACACAGTGTGTTTTGATTTGATTAATCCAGTTGCTAGACTGTGGATTAAAGTTTTCTGCAGTCTGCTGTATCAAGGAGTACACGCTCAAGGCTTCTAGAGGTGTGAACCAGTCGGAAACACACAGGACGAAGTAAGTATGAAAGACTAACAAACTTTTCAGTTCCTTCTAGGTGTCATCAGCTATAATAGGTTCAAGTGCCTAGTATATCCGTGCTGCAACAAGTTCAAGTGCTTGTTGCAACACATCAACCGTAAAGAAAACCACGGCTACAATAGTTTCAAGTGCCTAGTGTAGCAGGGGTTGTGACAAGTCCAAGTGCTTGTTGCAACGTAGCGATAGAAACGAACAGAAGGGCTTCACCCAACAGATTCATGTATCTGTTGGGCTATACGGCTAAAGTTTCAACAGTTATGCAAACTATATTATAGGGCCACGATTAGGACTTACGTGCATCCTCACGGGAGGACGCAACAAAATGGCGCAGCCGGTAGGATCCTTCTGTTCACGGGGACTGCAAGGATGTTAGGATCCTTATTGCAACAGGAGCAATAAGGACAATTTTTATTAGATCCTTCTGTTACAGGAACAATAAGGATTATTTTTTTTTTAAGTTTTGTAAAATTTTTAAAGAATGGAAATTTTTTGATAGGACATTTTAAGAGAAAAAATGTTTCTTATGTTTTAAATAATAAAAAAGGATTTATTACGATAAACTATGTTTTTTCGTACATTAATTAGCTGGCATTAATCTTGCTGATATGTGGTTGAAACAGGACGGAGCCACATGCCACACAGCGGGCTATACAATTGATTTACTCAAGTTAAACTGAGTTAAACTGTTGGGTATATAGAGAAAAAGTTTTTTTTTTGAGCAAAATGTTAGTTTGTAGCATAAAATTCTGTGGGACTTTTTTTGTGGTATTAGGACTGACGTGGGTCCTGCTGGAAATATATTATTGATGGCGGATCCATCTTCCACCACCTCTCGGAAAGGGGATGGTAGGAATATTTTCTCTTGTATATAAAGGTTTAAGTTTCGTTTGAAGCCTTTTTAGGAATAAAATTTTTGGGAATTTTTTTTTTAGATAACACATTATGTCAACAACAACGTTTTTTGGATGCACTAAGTTACAATCATGAGGACTGTACCAGTAGAATTTTTGAAGACCATCTTGGCAAACCAAACCTGGAAGCAGATTTTATGGGAAAATAGAAAATATGGGAAATCACAATGGAAGATTTATCAACGAAGAAGCAGACAAGTCAGCAGCATAGAGCTTTATTTTAAAATTAATATTGCTATTGAAAATAGAAAAGAAAAATATTTTCAATATATTTAAGAATTAAAGTTTTTTTTTCTAAATGACCTCTATATTTATTATGTTGACTTTATATGATTTAAATACAAGTTCTAAATGTTTGATAGTTTAAATCATACTTGATTTTAAATACAAATTCTAGTTGTTTGATAGTCTAACTTTGACCTTAAACTCAATAAACGATTTTAAACTATCAAACAACTAGAATTTGTATTTAAAATCAAGTTTGATTTAAACTATCAAACATTTAGAATTTGTATTTAAATCATATAAAGTCAACATAATAAATATAGAGGTCATTTAGGAAAAAACTTTAATCAAATGGTAGAGCTCGACCAAACGGAAACAGCTGAAAACAAAATCAGCAAAAATCTAAAAACAACTTCAGTAAACATGCTATGTTAGTGGAGACTTCCAGCAGGCTGTTGGACTCCATATAATAACATAAGCATAGAGACTAAAGTAAAGCAAAAATACAACAACAAATGGGAAATTATGAAATTGAGAAAAACTGAGAAATTGACACTTCAAATCTCATCGCCCCGGTGGTGCAGTGCGTTAGTGCGCGCTTGCACGGGTATCACAAAGATTTCTGATGAAATCACAAAGATTTAGCCGGGTCGAAATTGCAATAAGATCAGCTAGATTCCTTTTCATATTGAAAACTTTGTTGTTGTTATTGTTTCTTTGGAAAGATGCGTTAGAACAATTAATTGTTCTAACTTTGACCTTAAGCTCAATAAACGATTTTAAGCTATCAAACAACTAGAATTTGTATTTAAAATCAAGTATGATTTAAACTATCAAACATTTAGAATTTGTATTTAAATCATATAAAGTCAACATAATAAATTTAAGAATGTTTATATTATGAATGCATACAAGTACGAGCATTCTCGTGTAGCGCGCTCGTAAGACCCCATATAACGCGTTATGAAAAAATGATTAACGTTTGACTTTTCTCGTAAAAGGATGTTTTATTAATATGGAATATTAGGGAAAAACTTTATTATGGACGAAATATGAGCGTTTTATTAAAATCAAACTAAAAACATTTTAAATAAAAAACTTATACATATGTAACTAAAAAACAGTTGATTTCAAATAAATTAAATAGTTCAAAAAACAGTTTTATAACATATTTATTCGCTGTCGGAGCTATCGGAAATAACGTTCCACCGACATCTTTTTTAATAGAATGCTCAAAGAATTCTCCATTTGAATTTTTGTTATTTTTTTAATTGAGAGCATATCTTCTTTCCAGTAGATCGTTCCACTGAAGAATCACAACTCGAAACAATTGTTTAGCCAGTTTTGCTTTACATAAATTTTCGTCTACTTCGCCAAGAATCTGCATTGAGCTTTCTTCAGCACTATTTATAATATTTTCGTCAGATACATCATCTAATTGAACAAGCTCTTTTTCATCTAAATCTTCAGCGTCATTTATTAATTCAAAAATATCTCGTTCATTTATGTCATCAAATCCTTCTCCACCCACTGATCTAGCAATTTTAATTATAGGTTTGATATTTATTCTTGTAGAATCTAAAAAATTTTCTGGCAAAACGATTTCAGGCCAGATATTTTTCCAACAGGCGTTTAATGTCGAAGACTTTAATTCTTGAACAGATAGAAATATTAACACCACACATACACATTGACAGTCTTGTCAATACCTTTCATTACCCGTGGGCTTAAGAAACGATTGATTAACATTGGCTTTGTTAAATGGTCGCCAGATGTATAACTACAAACAGGCAAGGTTATCCTTTCTTTAGGTGCCTTAAACCTTGCTGCAGATCTTTCGTTTTTCGATAAATATGTTCACTTAGGCATATTCTTCCAATATAAGCCAGTTTCGTCGGCATTATAAACTTCGGCTGCATATCCACCTTCATCAATTATCTTCGGAAGTTCTTCTTTAAATTTCTGATCATTTTCATAATCAGCTGAAGCGCGCTCTCCTTGAATTTGAATATTATGCAAGGAAAACCTTTTTCGAAACCTTTCAAACCAGCCATTACTACTGACAAATCTTAATTTTTCAGTTTCCAATTCCTTTAAATAAGTAAAAACGTTTTGGGCTTTTGCTTTAATAACAACTATTTAGAGGAATATTAATTCGATTGCAATCTTCAATTCAAATCATCA